>OZ022415.1:45086731-45135724 GCA_963989365.1 Rhimphoctona megacephalus | reverse complement strand
CGTCTCGGGCTAGCCTTAAATTTCCCTATTTCGTTTGTAATCAATCGCAAAATCGTGTCCTTCGTTCAGTGAATGAAACGAGCTCTTTTCTCGATCGGCCTCATTTTTCATTTCCTGTTTCCTTTTTTCCTTAAAAACCGCCGTCATTTTTATTCGACGGAAAATAGCTCTCCTCACGTCGACAGATACGAAATTCACAGGGTGAAGAAAAAAAACGATGTTAATCCTGGAAATCGAAAAGCGGAATAATTCGTTCACGATGTAGAGGTTATAAAAATATATGCAAAAAATTTCTGTATGAAAATTAATACACATGTATAGGAAGTTTTAACGCAGATACCGTATATGAAAATTCAGATACGCTGAGGAAAATTGAGAGACGCGGTATTTTAATGATACGAGCACTGTTCAGTAAAATTAATATACTTGTGTATCTGAAAAATCATATACATGTAAGAAATGTTGACCTTGTGCATATTAAAAACACGAAACATCTACTAATATTACTATACAGGTATATTAAAGTTCACGTTACCAGCATAGTAATTTTCAAATTCAAGATTACTAAATTTCAAGCACCGTATAACGTTTTCGCATTACATATGTCTACGATATTTCTAGAGATGTATCATAAAATTTGGTGATCCTTTTTGAATATTAATATATGAATGAATATTAAATAAATTCAGCTATTATGAGTTTTTAAGGGGAATACATTAATTGATGTACTATTGTGTTCGATTTTTTTAAAGTTGAAGGTCGAAACCATGCAAACATCTCAAGAAATTAGAGTGACTTATCACCACTTGATGCCGTGGCAAACAAGTCGAGCAATTGTCGCCGTAAAAATTTTTGTTATAATCTCAACATCTTGTGTTAAGTTTGGTATTTACCATTTTCATGTTTTACTCAATTTTCTTAGACTCGAGCGACTTGTATATATCCTCGTCCGAAGGACGTGCCTCCTATGAGAAAGTCGACGCTCTGCGCCACGCAGTGGCCAGAGCGCGAAGCACGGTGCCCACAGAGCGTTACGAATTTCCTACATTTGTGTATTAATTTTAATATTGAGATTCTTATAATTAATACATAGGCAAATGAATTTTAATACACGCATTTTTTTTTATACTGCAGGGTATATTAATTTTCATTCCCATTGTTGTATCGTATTTTTAAGAGATGGAGTTATGATGGGAAATAACATGTATCTTATTATTAACATTCATGTGTATCTTATTTTTCAGTCAACTGTCAAGAAAAGTGAAGTTCATACTGTAATTTTAATACATTGTTCATAGTAGATGAATTCATATACATTTGTATTAATTATCAATCAAACATATGATTTATTTTAATGCATGTCCACAAAATTTTCAGATTTCATATGAATATTCAATGTTATCTATCTTAAATTCCACATCAGTAACCATAATTTATGTTCATATTTCAATTTTGGCATACGAGTGCAATAATTTTCATTCCATACATCGCGTTTGTAAATTTCATTTACCGTTGTATTGTAAAAGTATTGTAAATTTCATATATTTTTTAACAGTGTGATGTAGTATATAAATGTGTATTATAAAATACACTTACATATAATAGAGTTAAATTCTTGGGATTCGTTCTACGGATCGATTAATTTCTACTGCCTTCTTTTCTTCGATACCAATTACGTCAACCACTATCCGCAGAAATTCTGTTCTGCGTGTGGTATACGTTTTCTATATACGTGTATATATGTATTTATATACATCAGAGTTACATTGCCGCGGTAGGTATACGCACGTACGTCCATTGTCTCTCATGTCCAAGAGTTACCGAGGAACGCACACAACTCTTATATATTACCGATGAGAGAGATTTACTCTCTCCGATACGTTGCCTCGGATCGACAAGAAAGTTTTAATCTCTCGGATAAATCGTCCGGAAAATCGCTCATAAAATACATACTCGTTTCTTCACCAAAGTGGATTATCTGGATTCGTTACCTTTGATTCTTCCATCTTTGTATCGTTGCTGCTACTTCAAAATTTACAATCATTATTTAATTCGACAATTTTCCTAAGCTTGTAGGAATTTGTCCAGCCACGATCGTGACCAGAAGTCGATGTTAGTAGAGAGTTCGAAAAAAAGAGAACGAGAGAGAGAAAGGATGAAGAGAAATCACGAGCAAAAGAAATCGAAGAGTCTTCGTGTGTAAGAGCCGCTGTGCCGATCGATCGGTTTCGTTTTTCGGCTTTTGACAGCGCGAGCTTCCTTCGTACGAGACTCGGGAGGAAGAGAGAGGCAGGGAAGTGGGGGAGGGGCGAGAAGAAAAAACTTAACGTATGTGATAATGCGCCAGCTATGCCACACAGCGGCCAGAAGAAGACGAGAGAGAGACAGCGAAAAGCCAGTATCAAAGTGATGCTGCCAAAGCGAAGAGGTCCACAGAATTGCATCTCTCTCCCTCGCACTCTGTTGCTCTGTGTAGTTCGGCAAAATCTCCGATGGAGGATCAGTGACCGCCGCGTCAAACAAGAGAAAGAGACAGAAAAATCGTTCTTCCTCACTCTCTCTGTTTCTCTCAAACGTTTTTTCTTTGCTCCACGAGAAATCGAGAGAGGAAGAGACGACGAGAAGAACGTTCGCGTTTTGCAATGGAACACGAGGAGGAGGCGGATGATAAACGAATTCCTTGCTACCAACGGGCTCATCGGAAAAAAAATCTTCTTCGTCTTCAATTTTTTTTCATCATTCGTTTGGAAATGTAGTCGGAAAAATGATTCATCTAAATCATAGCCATTAGAATAAGATTTAATGAAGAGATAATAGCGTTACGTGTATTTCAATACATTATTTTTTTATACAGACTGATTTTAATTTATCAAACTAAAGTAAACTTAAAATTACGTCATATTTGTCAACATTCTCGGATACAGTACGAAAAAATTTACTTACCGGATTAGTATATGCAATTCTTTGTTGAGCTGACTTCTTCAATTGAACTTAGCAAAAAAACATTCTTTTTAAATCGTGAAACTAAATTATTTTTACATAAAGAGACAAGATTTAAATCCTGTTTGAAAAAAAAACATAATCAATTGTTCGTGACTGAAATAAATATATTGCCAGCAAGATCAGCAAGGAATACATTAATAAAAAGATTCTGTAAATTTATTCAGTGTCAATCTTCAAATACTTATTAGGATAAGGTGAAAAAAGGAGAGAGAGAGAGAGAGAGAGAGAGAGAGAGAGAGAGAGAGAGAGAGAAAGCGTAAATCTCTAAAAACTTGTGATGCAGCGGGCGTGTAGCAGCTGATCTTATTTCTTTCCCTTTATCTGAGCACTCAATAAATCTCTCTGGCCTAGCGAGACTCCCCGACAACAACTACGAGGACGAGAGTCGTTGCGAAGTAGACTTCAAAAGTAGGAATGAAGTTTGCCGAAGCATGACTTACGAGGGGTGCCAAAAAAGAACGTTTCTTTTTGCTTTATACTTCGAGTTTTTCTGTCACTTTTATTTCAACAGAAGCGGCACTTGTTATGCCGACATATCGGTTAGTCGTTACAAGTTAGAGTAGGCAAAAGAGGCGAAAAAACTAAGTTTTTAAGCTTTTTACCCAATTTTTTCACCGATTTGTTTCCAAAATTTGCTCAGACAAATTTGGCTGTAACTTTGGTCATCCTACCAATTATTTTCACAAAACGTACTATTTAATTATACACCTTTATAGTGAAATAATTTTTTTTATTTATACACAATTCACTTGCAGCTTTGCATCACCAAAATTGATCAGAATTTTTTGAGGCATACAAACGAAATCTATCAAAAAAACTTGGACATTGAAAGAAATAATTACAGTAAAATAAAAAAAAATAAAAATTTGTTGCGTTTTAACAAGTAGAACTTCAATACCGTATTTCTTGCAGCAATATTTTTCAACCCTCTTGAACAATACTTTTCATCTAATTTTCGTGTAAATTTACGATTTAGCTGCTTTTATTTTCGATTAGAAAGTCATTTGTTCAAGATCTCTCTTGGTTGTTTTGGACTCGATCGTGATGCTCCGACGATCGGAAAAGCATCGGCGATTCTCTTGAGCCTCGTGAGTCGTGACGCCTAGAGGACATTTCGCGCAGCCGGTGCACGGGCATTTTCTCCAAAGTTAAACTTTACACCAGGGCGAAGGGGGGTACGACGTGATCGGCGAAAGAGCCAGCAAGCGGTGCCGGTGCCATATGTGTGATACCGAACGTGGGCACGTTCACGGTTTTGATGGGGTATATAGGCGTGTTATGACTATTCGTAGGCACAAGCGTTTGCGGCTTCAATATATACATGTATTTCTCACCCTCAATTGTCTGAATTTTGAAATCCTGTGTCTCCAATTGCTTCTCTAAGTTTTAGAATTTTTCTTTTTTTTTTTTAACATCGAGCCGAAGGGTGCGAACATAGAGATTTGCAAATTCTTTGTATCAGCTGTTGATAACTATACGATTTATCAAAGTCCCAGATAGCCAAGTGACCGTACAGTCCTACACTGAGAAAAATTTATGGTTCACAGTACCATATTTGCATATTTCCCTGAGAGGATAGAAATACTTTTAAGGTAACGCTAACTCAAAAAAATATGGTTGCATTTACTGTATTTTATAAGTCGTTTATATTACGCGCCTATATTAACAGCAACAATGATCTTGCCAAACATATGTTGCGTATTTGTTACCAAATAATAGTGATATTTTTCCTAAAATAAATATTACCGTTAACGATCAGGAATAGTACTCTCGACTATACTCACGGTACGCTTGGCAAAAATTTAAAGTAGACCATACTAGATATTTCCTTGGTGCCATAAACATATTATATTGCTACTACAAGATGAAAATGTTTAGTCAGATTTATCACATTTTAATAAGAAAACCTGATGTGCACATACGTTAATAGTAACATTCATTTTTGCGGATACAAAATAGTGTGATCCGTAATGTTTATTGTAAGGACCATTGATAATTTTTGAGGATACCATTTTTGGATTTTTTAATAAATTTACTTTGCTCGTGTTCTTAATTATCACACATCAAAAGTGCGTTTTACTTTCTGGAAAGATGTGTTTAATTAATACTTCGTTTTTGCAGAAAAACCATTGTCGCGTCGTACTTTTACTCAGGTGAACGGCATAAATATCCCTTGCGGTATGGTTGATATAACGACAATAAATAGTCATTGATAGTTAGAAACACAAGTCTCCGCGACATTACATAAATTGTTACTATTATGAGATATTTTAATAATGCCTATCCATTAAAAGATATTAATTACCATATAAATGGTAAAATTCAGTGCAGGTCAATCCAAAAATGAATATGCTACAGTATACCATATTTTTCATATCCATAGTAACTTACTTATAATGTTACTTGGATTATTTGATCATTGTAAGGGTTTTTACTATGATTTTTAGTCCTTTTTAAATAACACATGGTTATCCACACCATTGGGATTATATGTTTGGATGAACACTACAGATATAGTCCAATTAACTATAACATAATTGTCCTAACAATATTTTTTGGTACATTTTACCATAGAGCGGACAACTATACGTGTATAGTTGCGAGAACTAGTGTCTTTTTTCTCAGTGTAGTATGATCAGTGTACGCCGTACTATTGCGTGCTAATATTATATCTATATAATGCCGAATCGTACGTTTTGCTATCTGGGTTGTTTCTACAGTATTTTTTCTATTATTACAATTATATTTTTTGAACACGCATGTACGAAAATTACTATAGAATAATCAACACCTTCATGAAGATGTGCGGGTTTACTACAATATTAGCAGCTTTTTTTCCGAGTGAATTGTTGCCTCCTGCGAGAACCCCGCAATTTGCTGCACGCGATCGCAGCCAACAACGATATGGTCGAGGTGTCCAACGTTCTGTTTGTTTTTTTTTGAGCTGGCAGCGATATAATTCTCCCACTAACTATAATAATAATAATAAGACTTCTCGGTAGAGTATCTCTGCAAAATCGGAACTAAATATAGCGCGGTCAAAATGAGAGCACGTTTTGCATACACAAAAAAATCAGCCACGTTTCTATATATATACTTTATGAAATATCTATACAGCAGGCATTAATCAATGTCTTTGAACCTACGAAGGTGGTAATTGATGTACACCTGCTCGATCTATCGCGATTACAACTAATTATCGGTATATCGAAATAAATCGATACTCTCGCGTATTGACGACTAATTATTGGGTTATATATATGGATAAATGGGTACTCGTATTCAATTTCATTTTGATTTCAAGTCCAACTCGAACATATATACGAGGAGAACATAAACGCAAACATGGTACTTAACCGTGGGGCTTCGTGGGGTGATTAATAATTGATAATGGGCCGTTCGATCGCTCGCCAGACCGGAACGAACTCGCATTGCTCGCTAAGAGTTCGTTTAGAGGGGCAGTCAGTTAGACGTTCCAAGGGGGAGAAAAGAGAAGGGTAGTGCACCGTGGAACGTCAAAGTTTAATAAGCATCCTAACATTACACGTTGTATAGACGCGAAAGGCGAGATAGTTCGACGCGAGCTTTCTAAACGATATATATTATGTGTATTTGTGTTTGTGTGTGTCCATGTCTGTGTGTGGCGGAAAGCAATAAAACCGGCAATAACGGGAGAATGTACGTTCGATGCTCATCCCTCTTTCTCTGAGGGGGTTGACTTCCTGAACCTTCTCGTAATTTTCGCAATTTCACCATTTTCCGATTATCAGGACGAGAAAAAAGTATTTGATCTATTTATTTTTATGAATTTTTACAAGCCATAGTAGAGTTTCCAAAATGACTATACTAAATAGCTACTTATATGGAGTAAAAATAACCTATCCGTATTCATTTTCAGATATTTCGCGCTTTATAACATTGGACAATTTTGGCTAGAATAATTTTTGCATTTTTTGTTTATCGAAAGAATTCAATTACTCCATTAAGAAAAGGATGTAACAAAACCTGGAAAAGTTTTAATAATAAAATGTTTTTCTCGTTATTGGAGAGTTGAAACTCTATGAGAGAAAATTGAATGGTACAGTGTAAGTTCAGAACTCATAGAGACATCGGGTGTCCAGCAGAAGTTGGACGGCTGCGACCGCGGGACCAATTACTCCCGCATTAAATCAATGTTCCGCCACGAGACCCAAAGCCATTTCGGCATCCCGGTAATAAACCGCGAGCCGACGTATCTCCAAATGGAACGAACTATGTTAGCCCTCACACTTACATATATCCTAATATATATATATATATATATATATATATATATATATATATGTACGACTTCATATTCGCTGCTGTTGAATGAGAAAGGGAGTATTCGAAGAGTTTCGTACGTGAACTCGCCCCTCAGCTTCGTTTCGTCTTTCTCACCCCCAAGAAAAGCTCGGAACAGTCGAAGAATCAGCGAGAACGCGCTGGGGGATGTTTCTAGGTGGAAAATGGCATTGCTTCCCTCGTCCTTGGGCCGAGAGCAATAGAAATAGGAAAAAGAATGAAAAAGAGAAAGAGAAAAGGCGAGCTTGGCTATGAGCCGACTGGAATGTCTTTTCCTGTCGTAATATTTGGCTTTAAATCATGTTCCGTTGACAGATATCCATAACCCAGAACAGACTATCCCACTACCATACGCTTTACACCCCAACGAAAGACCACAATGCAGGCTTGATCTACTTGGCACCCTGCACGTATACAATATACACAGAAATAAGTCTCTCTCCCTATTTCCTCTTCTGTACTCTAGTCCTTCGTGCAAGATCACCAAGTTCCGTGCATACCTAACCAATAACGTGCTTATTATCTTCCTACATGTACTACGTCCAAGACTCGAAAGTGTCCGAAGAAGGGGAAAATACCAATGCTGGTATGTCAGGGAATCAGACGGATTGCGATTTATGACTTCATTAAAATTGCGATCCTTCATTTCATATTTGCATATATCCGCATTATTACACGGAGAGACTTTTATTCGAAAAATTACTATGTTTTTATTTTAGCGTCGGACTATATCGGCATAATGGGCAGTTTTACTATGTTTATTGTAAAATTACCGGGTAATTTACTATGTTTATTGTTAAATTCAACTAAATTATATCACTTCTTCACATTGTTTACATCGATTACTCCCATTATACCGATATAGTCCGACGCTACAATAAAAACATAGTAATTTTTTGGATAAAAGTCTATCCGTGTACTGTCATCTTATAAATAAAATAATTATGACACTTTTCCCTGTAATGCTTAAATACGAAGGGGGATTATCGAAATCCTGAGACATATCGAGAATTTCATTATTGAGTTTCACGTGTTTTCATCGTTTTCAAACTACGAAATTACAAAATGACTTATATATCATTATATCGGTATATTAAAAGAGTTTGATGCGTCACCTCATCTAGTTCTCGCATGCAAATGCATGCGGGATCTAAATAAATAAATAATGTGGTAGAAGATTCTACCACACAGCAATGACAATGTTACTCAGTTAACTTTATTCTTTTTTTTCTTTATTTATCAATTTTTCGATCTCCAAGTTTTTATGCTACTATGGGCTAAAGAAAGCGACGTAGAATAAGTAAAAAAAAAGCGGACGTCCTTAGGTTGAGGCACTCACCCAACCGCGAGATTAGGCTCGCCCGGACAATTTACGACGAAGATCTTATTCATCGGCAGAGCTTTTATATAAAAGCTTTTTCCTGTAAGCCGCAACACGCGCTTTGCAACTAAGGGGAATACTTTTATACACTCACGTACATATCTATAGAAATATATATAGATATTTATATATTTCACATACGGCATCATGCACATAAATATAAATCGACCAGTGGTAAAAAAGGGCCAAACTTGAACGGCTTTGGCTACTAAATCGGTTGGATCACGCCCTTTATCTCAGCTGGCAAAGCTGATGTAGACGTCATAAGAGCAAAGGGCATAACCAGTCTGAGAGGGTTCCAAACACCCCGAGTGTGTTGGAGGTTCCGCGAGACCGCGACGAATTAGCGATACCAACGTTCCAAGGACTCTCACCGCACATTCACGCGTCATCGAGCCCAGGCGCATTTTTTTCTATTTTTTAATACAGTCTTTTTTCTCGCATTTATTTACGGTACACAAGAGAACCCGGAATAAACGTCAGTCAGACACGTCAACAGTTTTTTCTCCTGTCCAATTTCTTTTTCATCAAAGATCTCTTGGTAAAAGATTATTAAAAAAAAAAAATACGTTCTCTGTTCACAGGTATCGCGACGACGCGCTCTGCTGGACGGACAGGTAAGAGAAAATATGCATAAATTATTTCAATTTAAAGTTAGATTTAATTTTGATATCGACATCTAAAGTGTCGCGCGAAATTTGCTTTTGTACTTTATACGTTTACAAATTGTTATAGATTAATTTTTAAAATGGCGAAGGATTTTATAATAATTCAGTTCTGTTGTAATGTCAGTTGGCCTTAATCTGGGGTCAAAATAACATGGCGAATAAGGGGGAGCAAGAAAAATAGATACGGAACCGCGAAGCGTAAAAAAGTCAGGAAAGTGTATATATATATATATGTGACCTGGTTGTCGCAAAAGAGCAAGGTGATTGATAGGGGGAGATTGACGTCCCGACGCAATTCCATTGTTCAAAGTGAGTACAGCAACGACGAGAAAGCGTTTCTCCGTCCACTGACTCTCTTCAGGAATAACCAGGCAGGAGAGCAATGAAAAGTCCATGAGCACGGGAAAGAAAGAGGAGGGAAAGAGGAAGGGTCGAAAAAGCGCGGTACAAGGAATTGGCAAGGTGGGTCCATGAGGGCTCTTTCTCCGCGGGTATAAATCAACTCCGCACGCCTTTCTCAAACTCTCCTCAATACTCCGCGCATTATTTTCTTCGTCCTTTGATATAGGTGCACAAAAGCGAGAAAATTGGAAGTGAGGCACGAATGAAAAAAAAAGTTGAAGAATCATATGAGAAACACGTGATGGGGAAATCGATTAAGTGTTTAATCGTTCGTTTTAATTTTGTGAATATAATAATTGGTTAAAATAAAAAATAATAAAAATATAATAAATGATAGCATAAATGTAATAATAATGAAAAATATAATGAATCAAATAAATCAAAGGACACAGAAAATTGTTTAAATTGGGAATAAAAAAATGTAATATCTTGAAAATATTTAATAATGATTAATTAATTATTTACTAGTAATCAAGTTTTTCATTTTGTCGTGAATATAAAAAAATATAATTTTTTGTGCATGGTCAAACCACGATTTAACTGGATATCGTTACTGCCACAACCATTGTTGTCGCAAAACTTCTTCCCGTTGCGCTTGAATCGCTCGGGTTTTCGTTCATTCGAAGACAGTTCTCGTCCGATACGTTCGCCTTACTCTTTGACTACAGAAACCAACGTATATACATAGAGATCGGTGAAAAGAAAGGCATAAAACGAGTGAGTGACGGAGGAAGAGAAGACGCGATTCACCATCGTGTGTGCATTCCTTGCGCACATGGGACGTAATGAGCCCTCACCGCGCACCATCCACTGTCCATCTTTTCCATCCGTCCGTCTCTCCCAACGTCTCTTCTCCGCGGCCCCAAGGGTCTCCAACTTCGTGGACCGTGTTCTTTTTCTTTTTTATTTTTATCTTTTTTTTCTCATTGACGACCGACATCTTTCGGTAGAAAAAAAAATTCTCCATACAATGTTTTGAAAAAAATTCAGATATAAACATCGTAAAAAATATCATATAGAAGAATCAAATTAATGAATACTGATGAAAGATATTCAAAACAATGCGCGTTATTCAATTTTCGGTTTCAATAAATGTAAAGGAAGTAAATTATTCATTATTATAATCAGAAATTTTGAAATTATGTCCGATTGTCATTCACGATATTAAAAAACGGTTTGTTATATTTGATATTTAATAAATCAATCACGGTGCCTCCTGTAAAAGTGTCTTGTAGAGACTCGCTTGTAAATGTATTTGTCTCGAGTCGCTACCACGACTCTTAATTATATGAAGATCTCTCGCCATTTGCAGTAACTCGTCGAATTCGAGATGATTATTTTTTCTAATGGGTTATTGAAAATTCGATTATTTAGTTATCAGTAATATATCAATGACCATTTTGGACAGAGTTAAGAACGATGCTAATGACGACAAGCAGGTTGACGAGTGAGACAAACAGATCTTCAAAGACCGTTCATTCGCGGCACACCAGGGGGGCACGTTCCACGCGCGTGCCCCGTTGATGCCCCAAGGTGTAATAGTCGAGCTTGAGCTCTCATCTCCGAGGATGCGTGCAGCATCACTTTCTCTCTCTCTCTCTCTCTCTCTCTCTCTCTCTCTCTTTCTGATCCCAGAATGGAAAGAGAACGGAGAATCGGAGGCACCTGCTGCGTTATACGTACATATATAGTTATTCCTATGTTAAGGTAGAAAGCAAGAGAAAGAGAGAGGAAAAAGGTCGAGGTGCGGAGATCCTTTGCTTCCGAGAGACGAGAGAGGTTTGCTTATCGATTCAAATCGCGTGCGCGCATCGCGCTCTACCACCGTGTATGAATGAACGAATGAGTGGGCGAGAAAGCCCTCAACCAGAGAAAGAGAAAGAGAGAGAGAGAGAGAAAGCCACCGGTTGAATGGGACCAGAATCTCTGAGTCAAAGAACACACGGACGTACGAATTTTATATACATATATTTATAGATACACTTTGTATAGATTCTATAAATATATGTATAGAAACTACAAGGACCAATGGCACCCATGATCTCCTTCGGCTGTCTCTATTATTTCCCTGCACTCGCTCCCCATGCAAATGAGGAGAGTTTTGGGAAATCAATAGAACATAGTCAATTGAAATATTCATGGAAACTCCCCATAAGCAGAAATGAGTTTATTCGAATAATTACTTGATTTAAGAGGATCGAGTCAATTTAATTTCATGGCAATTAAACTTTATTGACCATACGTACCCATCACTATCACTCGTCACATTATTGAACACTTTACGTAATCATTTTATCATTCAATAATAATTTTTGTTATAATAAAAAATTTGCTTATTTAAAAGCAATGTTTTAAGACCTCTCAGTACTGGAAAAAGACTATTATATGCTCAATAACTGTGAGAAAATGGAACTCTGAGAAAATTGAAACAGAATTTTGGGAGGAAATCTCCGGTGAGATTAATTTCCGGACTATAAGTCGAGCATATTAGAAGGATCCTCTACCAGTTCCGGTTGCCAATGTGGGTTTCTCCTCCAGGGACACACGTTCTCGATTATTTGTAGGGAGAAAACGTTGCCCATGGTCGAAGAGGATACCCGTTGATTTATGGGGCGTTATGAGGAGTCGTAAACACCAACGGCACTTCGAGATGAAGAGAGAGAACGAGAAAATCTTTCCTTCGCTCATTTTCTTCTTCCAAATACGAAAGAATTTCTTCTTAGTTCCAAGTATACGAAAGACTCGAAAGCCAGAAGACTTTACCAGATGAAGATCCTGAACTATTCTCTCCCTCGTTATAAACGCCGATTCGTTGCCACTCGGGAAAATTATTCATATAGATTGTTAACGACATTATTTACTTTTGAAACAAACGAAATCTTGCAGGCAGTTTCCGGGTTTTTCAGATACTGCTTTATTAACAACAACATAAAACATTTACTCTAAAGCAGTTTTAAAAAATGGATGCTTCAATTATTTTTTTGAGTTTATTGCGGAGGTCTATTATTTTTCCGCCGAAATCCGAATTACATATTTTTTAAAAATAAATTAGCGCCTGAAGATGAAATTTCATAATTATCCAGTTTTCGTCGATTGCAAATGGATTCGCAAAAAATGTCAGAGTGAAATAAAATATTAATGAACCCGACACTCTCAATCTTCCACATTGCATTAACATGAATGATTTTCGATTAACTTTGAATGGCAAGCCATCGAGCTTTACTGGAAGGAGTTCCGAGGATTTTTCTGAGAAATCTCTTGATTTCTTGCTATTCTTAATTATGAAGAAGGTAATTAATAAGACATGCAGTAAAACGGTGAAGGGTGCTATTTATAAAGAGAAGTGTCTCAGTGGAGTGGGTCCTTATATACACAACCCCCTCCGAGGACGATTCCGTATGATGATCGGCTGGCCACAAAGCGTTCCGTGTCCTCGTTATAACCGCGTCTCGAAAAGTCGATCTTTTTCGTCGCGATCCGCGTACACGCGAGGTGATGAACGTCCATCCAAACGCATTTTCACCCGTCATAAGATATACTATTCCATACGTCATTGGCCTTCATCGTTCGTGTATGTAGCAAAATATATACGGGAGCAAAAGCGAAACGTTTAAATAATACACACGCTTAAGGCAGCGGAAAAGATATCGGTGACATTCGCGAGATGAGGGACCGCTGAGCGGTACACGAGTAAGTAAGAGAGGACGCGATAATGTCTCGGGGCACGTATAATTTTAATTGACAAATAATTTTTTGCACAGACCTCGACGCGATCCAAGCATTGGTCAGCGATTATGTGAGACTTTTTGCCGCTTTTTTTGTCTCCTCTCATTTTCTTTATTTTATGCTTCCCTCTTGCTTCACTTAATCTCTCTCTCCCTCTCTAACTCTCGTCGCATCAGTGACGATCGTCCCTCTCGCTGATCCTATCCTACGACGAGTAAAGAGTAAAATGCTGCTTTTCCGAAAATGGCAGTGGAATGAAGGACGAGTCTCCGAGCACGAGACTCCAAGCAAGATGGATTGGGAAAGAGAGAAAGATTCGCCATCATCTCACTGCAGCGTCCACACTTCGATGTATACTAGTATCATTTAATTTTGGTGTGATGATGTTGATAATCCAAGGCTACGGAAAAATCCAATAACATCTTCAAGAAGTGGATATATTTTTTTACATCATATTTGAATTAAAATACTTTTTTTAAGGCACACAATCTTAATGATCTTGCTGAAATTTTCTTCTTAAAAACATTCAGCGGTACTCTATCAATCCGGGCCGCTATTAAAAATTAAATCTTCCCAACGCAGATTCAGATTTATTTCAAAAGATTTATTATCTTTATTACATCAACAGGTTTGATTCGGATCTCAATATAATATTAAAAGATCTCAATTACAATTTTTTTTATGATACGTTCATTGCGTTCACACAATTATTCATAACTTGGATATTAAAAAATAATATAATGTCAGTTTGAAATGTGAATTTTCTACTAAATGGAATAACGTATAATTACCGATAAAAACGGGGAATCGATTCAGTCGCGGCATTAATCACCGGTACGAGGCATATCTCGCGTAAGCGTGTACACGAGAAACAGAAAGAAGGTAAAAGTGCTCGGGCATCTCTCGCGAGTCCCCCGGGAAGACACGATAAACATCGGTTCACCAAAGCAGCACAGAAGTTCTCTGGAGAGAAGTACAAACTGTAGGAGAAAGAGAAAGAGAGAGAGAGAGAGAGAGAGAGAGAGAGAGAGAGAGAGAGAGAGAGAGAGGAGAGAGAGAGAGAAATTCGTGAAGCAGAAAGAGAGGAAAAATATAGAAATCCGGGTGTGTGTAAGGGAGGTAACAAAAGAGAGAAAGGGACAATCTGTGTCTTTGTCGCGCATGGAGAACGCGCGTTGGCAAAGAAACGAAGAATGCAAGTTCGAGAGACGGGACGCGGAGTCGATTAATCGGTAGTGGAACTTTGATGAAGGGGCACACATCACGGAGAGAAAGAAAGCTTGAGTCTCTGCATGTGTTTTATTCCTCTTGGGGCCATATCCGAAAGAGAAAGAAAGAGAGAGCGAGACATTAACAGAAAAAGGTAAAGAAAGATAGAAGGTTGAAAGAAATCATGAAGAAGATGCGGTAAGGAGAGGAACAAGTACAAGAAGAGGAGAAGAGAGAGCTTTTATACACGAAAGACGCTACCTCTCGATTCGTAACATATACATTGAGGAGTCCTCACCGCGGTGTATTAAATCCAAACACACAAAAGGGCGTAATTCACATGATTTTAAACATTTAAGATGGCGTCATGAGTCTTTTCATTCGTTACTAGTTATTATCCGTATCCATTACTCCCTCGCGATCTCATGGCAAAGAAGATCGTGCCTCGCGATCCATTCGCGTTTCCTCCTCTGTTGCACCGGACGACGACTCGCAATTAGTACGGATTGACTATTAATCTAAGTGTCCACTGAGGGGGATCGACCCTTTTATTTCCATCATCTACCATATATAGAGGGCGGCCTCTTCAAGTCGTCGTATCAGGCTTATACTCCATACCTCCGTACTTATATTTGCTACATGTACCTTGACGAAGACCAAGACGATCCGTCCGCGAGACGCCGTCGCGGTACGCCGAACGAGTTAACGACGATTCAGCCCCCCCGCGAGTGACTCTGAGGAATAGGGCATTTATATATATATATATATATATATAAGCTTATATATACATCACATTATACACACTCTTAAATACACACAACTCTCAAATGACTCTCGCCCGCACTGAGAAAACATCACTGCGGGAGACAAAGAGTTTACCGCGGATTCTCGATCTCATGCATCAACTCCTTTATAGACATGCACCGATACGAAATCACTGCAAATCACTTGTCTATACTCAAAAAACTGTATTTGAAAAATTACTGTGGAACTCATAGAAAAGAATCTTACGATTATTATAGGCATTTTTCAACCTGACTCGTAAATTCTCGTGCCAAGTAAAATGACGCTTGGCATTCAAATGAAAAGTATAAGCAAATTTTTTACATGCCTTGAATTCCGTAAAAGCGGGACAATTAGTAATAAATGCAACTTTTATAAATTGTCCGCAATTCCAATATACTACGGTAATGATTGCCGTGAATTTTGGCGAAAAATTAAGGCTGTTATTCTGTCTGTATAAAAAAAAGGTTACGTGTAAAAATAATTATAATAGAGTGTACATAATGACAAAAAAATAGTTCATAAAAGGTAATAAATCGTGTGGCAGCTACACGTTCCATAACATCAAGACTTTATACACAAAACGCGATCCGAGGTAAGACTAGTTTCCGGTTAAGGTGTTACGCAAACTCTTATGTAACAACACACCAAACGACACTACTGCAAAAACTCTCGATAGTCAGACTAAAGAACCATACTTTTTCTTTTTCTTCCACTCTGTAGATGGCATTTTGAGTATATTATCCAATATTGTTACAACAGAGAGATTTATTTCTGCAAATTTCCCCTTTTATAAATATGTTGTAGCATTTTTTTTCTTTGGTTTCCCAGTGACGATCGATCATTAGGGACTCTAGCAAATTAATCTTTCGTAATGCAACAAAAAATTTCTAACTCAATGCAGTTCTGAACAAATTTTTATTTCCGAACCGGTCGCGTGTTATAAAAAAGAGAATTCTACGATAAAAAATTTAGTGAAGAACGAACGACAACGAGAAATATATGAGTAAATACAATCTTTACCTAATTTTCATTGTAAGTCACTTGCTTAAATTTTAATGCTGAAAAAATATCAGTGTTCATTGAGTCATTTAAAATGCATGAAGAATCACTGTAGGAAATGCCATTATCCTTACACATAAATAAATGATCCAGCGATCCATCGTACTTTTTCCATTCCCAATATCAATCTCGATACCGGGCAAACGAATTAGCCAAGCCTCGAATTCGTTAATTCGTAAATACAAGGAGGTGGGGGAGAGGAGTCTTGGGAGCCCTTTGGGATTTTAAGGGGATGGAGAGGCTCATGAGCATGGTAGAAGGCAAGAAGATACAAGAATGTTGAGACTGTGGGACACTTGGAGAGTTTTATTGGCGCCATGGGGCTTACCCGAGTGCAGGCACCCCACGCAAATTAAGATGGAGCATCTTTCTACTCATGTGTGTACTGCTTTTTGTGTGATAACTTCGTTTCTCTTTTTATCTTCTTTTTTATTGCTATATATCTCATCGTCGTTCTTTAGATGCGTAACCCTCGCTTTTGGGGGTTTGCGTGAAATCGCCACCAGTGACTCCTCCGACGCGATATCGCTTGTGCCGAAATTTCAACTCGTCGAGCATATTTGTAAGGAATAAACTCGAAGGCGTGCGCGCGCGCAGACGTGCAAAAAACCGATCCAGAGGGGTGGTTTCGTGGTGGGGATGATCACGAGTTGCTCCTTTTACGGGGGTGGGAATTCAGAAACGAACACGAGGCTAAGAGCCACGCGACTCTCTACTGCCAACACTCTCGATGACACTCGTGCGTCTCTGACACACGACGACAGTGTCCTCTTGACGCGAGCTAACTTTGCATAGGAGAAAATTTTCAATTTTTTTTTAATTCAAATTTGTGATTATGGGAAAGAAATTTTGATAAAATCTAGTGCTTTTGTATTTGACGAAAAAGTACAAAGTGTTTATTAAAGATTATCGGGAAAATGTTACAGGAATGAGAGTGCGAAAAAAATCTTGAAAATGGCGAACTGTCTTTTAAGCAAATTTCATTGGTGTTGAACCCTGCATTTTTTTTATGTTTTATTGTCGATAATTCTGCACTTCATATATAATTAAACGGAGTGAAAAAAATAAGCAATTCGAGATCTAAAAGTGGTGACATGGACGTGCAAACATACAGCAGAATGTGGCAAACAACGCCGCCTAATCTGTACACCGCGTATAACGCCCATCCCGCGATTATGCAGCTGCAGGCGAGCAATAACGAATTTCATTCGTGGTTTCATTCTAGGAAACCGTCCATGGACGACGTGGGCAACCCGACTTCCGTCAACGCTCGGTAAGTAACCAAATGCTCTCGATTCATCAAGTCTTCTTCTATATACTTCTTCTCTTTCTTCTGTCCATTCTAAATCCTCTCGATTTTGTATCATTATTTTCCAGTCACAAATGTTCGAGTATTTTTGCAATGTGATTAATAAATCCTCTCGTATCATAATTTTCTTGGTATCGAATGCCAATATCGACAGTTCTTACGATGTTGAGTGTTTCCATCGTTCAAATCCAACGATATTTTTTTTTTTCTTTTTTAAGATGACTTCAATATTTATTAGCAATTTGAATCAATATTTATTAGCAATTTGTTAGAACTAAGAACCCAATTCGCGGATAAAATTACAACAATTTCAACCGTTGAGAATTTCATAAATGAAACAAAAGATTTTTCTTTATGTTCATGAATACAAAATACAGTACCATCGATTTGATCTAACAATATTGCGAGCTCAATCAATAGAACATAATTATAACGCGTGGAAATAAAAAAGATCAACATTTTTACTCAAAAAATCGAAGAAAATAAATGAAAAAAGAGCCCTCAAGATGATCATAAACTCTCTCCAAGGGTTTCCATAATGTGCGTAGGATTAACGAGAGTTTTTATCAGATGATGAGCCACCGCGAGAAGTGAAGGTCCAGTAAGCAAAAACACGGCGGATGGTGATTGATATGCATTAATTACGAGCATATCGATATTGTATATCGATATATTAGAGAAAGGAAGGAGAATGAAGATGGGGGTATATGCGAGGACGATGGGCTAAAAAATACGAAAGAATTTCGGTCGAAAAGGAGGCGCGCATCTTTCGATAATCGTTCTCGCGTTAAATGCCCATCTCGCGGAAGATCGTAATCGACGTTCTCTCCCTTTTCGCTCTTATTTTCACCGATCTCTTGGTCGCTTCCTTAACATCATCAACTTACGAAAAGATGCTAAGGGAGCTACGTAGAGATCGGTGAAAATAACAGTGAAAAGAGAAAAAGAATGTAAAACGGAGTAGAAGTGGCTGCTTTTTCGCCAAGACCGATCTTATCGGCCTTCTACGATCGGTAGACTTTTCTCTTCTTCTTTTCTTGCTCTCTCTCTCTCTCTCTCTCTCTATCTCTTCTCATCTCAGGCTCGAGTGTATGCTTTTTCTTTTACTTCACTTTCTTCCATCTTTCTCGGCCCTTTAGACAAGGCCTATCGAGCGTCGTAACAATTGAACCCGTAATAGAATCACATTTATTCTTATTACTCCCGACGAGGTCAACCTACGAGAAAAGCCCTTTTCTCACTTTTGGCCTTTCTATCGAGGAAAGACTCTCCACACAGATCTCTTCCCCTCTTCTTTCACTGCGGTTCCTGATCGCCTATAAGCCCTTCGACGAGGGTCCTCCACCTTTCCTCCTTCCGTTTTAACATCGTACCTTCTGTTCGCGCAAACTTCTCCCTTGAATTTTCTCTCAACGATCTTTTTTCTCTGCTCTGCCTCTCCTCAGCCACAGGCAACAAATTTATTTTCGATTAAATTATTTTTGAAGCATTTTTAAGTTGGCTCCATAAATGATTGTTCATGGTTGAGACTTCGAATGTTTCTATTATAATTTTGTTCAATTAAAATGTGATTCGTCAATGCTAATTAATAAATCATTCTTGTCTCGAATGTCAATTATCATTACGTTATTTACGAGTGTGTTTATGATACGAAGGAACGTATACTGGGATTGAAACGTCTTAATTATCTGGTATTTAGTTAGATGCGATCACGCGAGTTGATTTTTTACCTCGGCTGATCAGTCGACCTTCGATATATCGATACTTATATACATACACACACATACACACAAATATATATATAGATATCTGTATATATGATTCCGTCGTAAATACAACGAAGGTCCGCGACTTCCCCGCGGAGACTCTGTCGTTTTCTTCGTTCCACACTCTCGCTCATTCTCGTACGCTTATATATACTCTGGAGTCGTTAAAGTATGCTAATTCCTGCGAATTAAACCATTACGTGCAACGTCGTGCTCTTCTCGACCGGTCTTTCTTGCCCGATCTCTCACTCTTTTCCTCACTCTATCTCCCTCGACCTCTTCCCTGCGCCCTTGTCCCCGTATTAAATTTATAAGAATTTTAATTCGCATATAATGCAATAGCCGGGACTCGGCCAGGCCACCCGGTAATTCCCTCCTACCAATTTCCGTACAACTTCTCGCTCGAATTTTCATCCATATTATACATTAATGATGTAAATCGAGCCTTTGATATAATTTCGATCTTATTATCAAGAATTTATGGGGAAAAAATAACACATTTTCAGTTCAAAATTAATGATTCACAAAAGAAAACAATGATACTGGATCCCAATAATAGCAACCGAGACTGCATCAGCTTTATCAAAATTCTCACTTTATCAATAAAACAATAAAATCGATTCAAACTTATTTTTAATCATATTTTAATTTATCAACGATTTATGAAGAGCAAAAAAATGGCAAGTGATTCGTGTTTCGAACACTTTGAAATGGTTTCGTTTGATGTTCGAGCGAGATGACAACAAGGCTCTCGAAAGGAACCGTGCAAGGGTCGCGTCGAATTTGCTATTAATATTAATGCATTCCAAGCCGTTGTGGCGCATTATACTCTTCATCGCGAGTTGTCTTGGGACCGAAAAAGATAGTGAGAGAGTTTAATACCAAGAGAAAGAAACAGAGAAAGAGATAGGAGGACACAGACATCTCGTCATTGACGTGCACATTCAAGTCGCACACTCTTCATGCATTCAGTCACATATTCAACGTTTTGTCTCCTCTTTATATATATACATATATTTATATGTATTTACCATATACATAGTATACGTATATAGAAGTTTGTACCACACATGAATATCATATGTATATGTAAATATATATATATATATATATATATACATACATTCGTCGTCAATTTCTCGCGGACTTCTCTTCCGTGCACTTCTGTAAGTGGCACTTTTCAACGCGAGTTCTCCTCTCTCGGTTATTTTCATTCTGAAATATATATACACACAAGTATATCCTCGATTGTCTTTCGCTCGAGCTTGAAGAGACTATCAAACGAGGTCTCTCAGCTCCTCCATAGTAAACTTATAACTTGTCTCTCGAGAGCCATTGGCTCCGTTATAATAAAGGAATTCCACCCTCCCCAGCTTGATGTCCAACTGAATATTCAACTGGTCGCGATAAATAATAGTCGGAAAAACACGAGAAAGGATTATTATACGAGGAATGGAAAAAGTGAGAAAGAAAGATAATTCTCGTCGCAGGCTACGAGGATGATGTCAGAGTCTCGTCAATGGACAATTCTTCTTTACCTCTCTCGCACGTGTATCTTCCTCTTTACCCTCCCCTCTACTTTTTTGTCTCTTCCTCTTTTCACTCGAACGCGACTTCTCATTTTTATTGCCTCTTTTTCTCATTGGCCCATCCACCAACTTTTTCTTTCGCCTTCTCGATCCTCTTCCTCTTCTTATTTTTCTTTTTCTCTTTTCTCCTTTATCTCGTTCGTTGACCCATTGTTGAAGGGTTTTCTCGATTCATTGCGATCACGCAGTAGACAACTGGCTCTCCAACCGCGTCTAAAGCATGGCCAATCCATTTTCTGCTGCACCGGTGACGATAAACGACCACTGAACTCGCTTCCGCTTCTTGTAATTCAAAATCTCAAACACTTTTTACAATCTGCTTTCAACAGTATGAAACGATCATCTATATTCAAAATTTATACTGCAATAAAAATGATTAAATATAACCATTTTTTCCAAGTGTCATTCACATTCTCTTGAAGTGCCTATTTTAAATAATACAGATTCCAATTTATCGCTCTCGATGTTGAAAATCACTGAATTTCTAACGATGTCTGTAAATGATTGTTAAGCAAAATAATTCGCGAGAGGGTTAATTTTCGGATTCGAAATAGTCATCATTGGATCTGGAATTTTCGAGGTGCGAGCCTCGAGCTCAAGGAAAGCTATTCCTATGGTACAAACTCCCCATAAGTATAGCCGCAGGGGGTTACGCAGTTTGGCGAAGCGCGCTCGAGCAAAAGTTGCCACAAATCTTCGGCCGCAAATATTCTTCTCGCTACAAGTGCAGTAATGCAGTCTCACAATTCGATATACATATATATATATTTATTTATTTCAGGTTATATCGCAGAAAATATATATACTTAACAAAGAAAGGATTAAAACTCCTCCCGAGATATTCGGATATAATATCCACTCTCGTGTGAATTATCACGCCGTAAGTTAACGCGCGATATCCGCAAGGGGAGAGTTATTATTCCCCGATGATTTAATGGTGTCTTACTACTATACTCGACGCCTATATTTTCATTCCCCTTGGACTGTACTCGAACTATGTGCAGCGTGAAATGCAAGAATTCCCTCTCTCTCACGCTGCCAAAAAAAATAATTTGAAAAACTGCGCATACAAAACGGAAGAACTTTGATGATATTTACGATAATCTCGTATAACAAGTATATAACTAGCATTTCTGTGATGGTAACGTTTCTATTAGGTTGTTCCTTTCGTACCTTGCCACCTCTCGCATAAGCTTGTCATTTTGAAATATGTTTATCCTGGAGTATATTCTTACCGGAACTGTATCTAACTTTACAACACTATTTCAAGTGCTGCATAGAAAAACTTTAATCTCAAAATTGCTCTTCCTACGTGTACTTGAAAGAATTTTTTTTCACTACCAAATAAATTAAATAATTGACTATCCTCTAAAAATATCAATTTTTTCATTGAACTGGGAATTTCTTCAGTATTCACAACGATTAAACAAACTTTACGTATCCAAAAACACGTTAGCCATCTCGGTCGTTTCCAGTTTTGAAACAACGATAACAACAACTAAATGTAATAAATACAACGAACTAACCTTTCAAATACCATCGTAACTGTTCAATTAGTTAAAACATCCATTAAAACACTGGGATTCTGGTTAAGGGGACATTACACTTTCTCGGTCAAAAATTTCAATAATTTTTATGGGACTGATAAATTAATAAAAAAAAAATTTTAAAAACATTTTTTGATTCCGTAATTTTTCTGACATATATTTTAAGTCTTCAAATATGTATAAGAAAAAAAGTTTATATAATTTTTTAAATGATCTTTTATAGGGTTTTTTGCAGCCTCATAGAAGCCATTTTGACAATTTTGATCTGCTGGCGTGCACGATTGCGGCCCATTGAAACGTCTGAAAAAAAAGAAATATCCTTAGAAAAAGTATGATTATGACCCCAGTATAGACTACGATTATTTTGTTTGAGCAAAAATTCACAAAATGGTGGACCTCCAAAGTTGATGGTCTCGAAAATAGCATTTTTATTCGTAAAAAAAAACGTTAAAAATTAAGGAAAAAATTAACCAATCTTATTTATTCCAGTCTATACTAGGGCTATTGTTGTATAGAAAAACATATTAAAATTTCAGACCGATCAGTTGAATGGTTTTTGAGTTATCATGCACACCGATTAGAAAAACGTTGTTTTGAGAAAAACGCGAATAAAATTTTGACAAACGAATTTTCACATATAAAATCTACTTACGTTCAATCAGCTATGCCTGCTGCATATAAAATTCCTTCCGACTCCTCATACGCCACGTTCTCAAGTGTCAATAGGATACTTTCTAAAAAGTCGATTTTTCCAACCCGAGAAAGTGTCCCCTTAAGCACATATTTCTTCGTTCTTCCTCTTAATAACAATAATGCGACCGATAAACGCATCCGTGTCAGTTGAAACTGGGTGAACCACAGTCGTGGACCAGACGTCAGGAAACAGATTCAAGAGAGAAAGAGAGAGAGAGAGAGAGAGAGAGAGAGAGAGAGAGAGAGGGCGGAGAGTGAGTTTGGTCGGTCATCCACGACCGCGCGGATTAGAAGAACGTGCCTGCCGCGGGGCACACGTGCCACTCCATTGCGAACGCGCGCTTGTCCTCCCTCTCTTTCAACCCTCGTGCGGCTTCTCTCACCGAATTTATACGCGGACTGGCTGCTGGCACGACCGAGTGGAATTCTTAACGAGTCCATAGCTTTGGAGCTCTCTGACCCCCTTCAACTATATATATATATATATATATATGTATTTGCAGTAAAAGAAGGACGCAAAGTATTGGAGAAACGAAGGACGCAGTCGCGTACGTCTACGATTCTTGGCGATCGTGTACAGGACCACACGAGTTAAATTGTTTCGAAATATGTACACATGTATGCACATCAAAAGATGACGGTGGCAAAAACGTACAACATCCCCGCTCCCAGTATTTAGTAATATATGTTTGTATATATGTATGTGTAGGTGACACGCGTCGAGAATATCTTGGACGAATAGACGTGACGTCACGGAACAGGACACGAGAGGGATTCCCCCTTTGGGTTATAAGCTTCGGCGCCTTCAACAGCTAGTTAACTAACAGCTTCAGCCCCTCTACCCCCTTTTTCTCTCGTCCAACCCATGGAAGATCGGAAAGCCAGCTGTGTCACGTGCAACCTGCTGCTGGCCACGTTTGCTCCACGAGAAATACGTGCTAGAGTTTCGTGGCTCGCGGCCACGAGAAGACCAATGTATAACAGCCATTTTCAGAGTCAACTTTTATCTGTCTTCTTTGCACGAGAAAGAATGAGTGAGAGGGAGAGAGAGAGAGAGAGTTATGCTGTCTTTTCACTTACCTCCGATCTCGCTTGACCGCTTCCGAAATCGAATGGCTCTTTTTTATTCCTGATTTGAGTACAGAAAGGAAAATGTGGTCTTTCATAGACAAGTGATTCAAGTTTTTGGCATTGCAATTTGACCTTGTGAATTTTTTTTTTTTTTTGACGTAACTAGTTTTTCAATCGTTTCTTCTCTTTTGACGGTTTTCCTCCTTTCGATTTACGAACTTAGAGAAAATTTATTTTCTTTTGAAGTTGATTCTACTTTTTGGTCCAACAGTTTTTTTTAGGTGTTTATTAATTTGGAACATATTCGTTCATGTTTTTCTCTATCTAGCATCGCAGTGGCAATCCTCAGGGTCTTTGGGTGAGTCGTACAAGTAGCTCGCAAGTAGTCGGACTGATGTATACGTCAATTATCGTAGCGGGAAATTAAATCAGCCAGAGCTCTATTTACGACTGGCCCTCTACTTCTAGTCTGCCACGTAAGACGAGAGGGCTATTATCTAGTCAACATATTTTTTTGCCCCGTTCGTCGCATTTGAGCTCTGTCCTTTATAATCTTGTAACGTTCTTGAATGAACATCATGCTAATTGGGAGAAACGAAAAATGAATTAATTGACCTCTTCCTCTGTGATAAATTGAAAAAATGTATGCATATCGCGAAACACCTTGGCAGATAAAATACATAATTATCTTCCAGTAAAACATTGTTTAAATGATTTCTCTATGCCGCTTCCCAAAAGAGTAATCAAAAGAATTTCTAGAATAAACGATGATGTTTGTTCTTGGTTAACAATTTATCGACAATTATATTTCTCGCAATTAAAATTTTAAATAAGGGTGGTACCTAACACAAATCTTCAAGTAAATACCGGGAAAACATGATTGCGTCGCGGAAATCTTATTTTCGTTTAAAATATCGAATCTGATTAAAGAAAACTATTCGAAACCTTAATGTTTTGGAGTCATGTTGAATTACCACTGGATATTTTTTCCCAATCATAATGGACAATAGGGGCATAAAAAAATCTACACATAGTGTGCCGACGCAACATTTTTTTGCGTGATTTGACGAAACACGTGGTATCAGATGCATGAAGCTCGCGAGAAAAAGGGGTATGAGGATTTGGGGTGGAAGTTTAGAAAGGATCGCAACGGCGATGATCGGGATGTGGCTTCAAATACAGGGCAAAACCAAGCACGCAACAATGGGTATTTTCATTAGTGCGCCCGGAGAAAGAGAGAGGAAAAATAAAAAGAGAAAGAAAGAAGAGCCAGTGGAGAAGAGCGGCAAGGAAAGAAGCGTAGATATTTGGTAAGGTTTTTATCGGGTCAGACCAGCATTCCGGACTGCGCAGCGAAGACTCGCCCGGTGGCACTGGAAAAACGCCAACCTCACGAATCGGTCCTCTTCTCCTCTCCTTTCACTCCCTCTCTCTCTCTCTCTCTCTCTCTCTTTCTTTTCGTTCTGCAATGATGAAGCAAGAGGGAATACACGAAGGGGTTCGATTAGGGGACCGCATATATTCCCCTTATGAAATACACGCGTGTGTTCTCTCACTCTTTTTCTCTTACCTCTCTCTCTCTACACCGAAAAACCGAATGAATCTCGTTTTATGGTCGATCAAAGTCCGATGTGAACGCCGCTCACGGAGAATTTATCGTTGCGCGAAGTACGTCATTATGACATCGTTACCGATGTTTTTAGCGATCCCTGCCCCAAGCACACACCCTCGGACAGCAAAAAAGGCCCCAACTCTTTGAAGATTCTTCGAAAGTAAGCCCACTCTGCATTTTACGTCTGTGTATATATACTCCATTCACGAATTACATTTTTTCCAAAATTTTTGGTGAAATCACTATCTATGCTACACTGCCAGTAACTACAAGAGCTATCCACGTGCAAATGCCTGTGGATATATAAAAATGCGATATATACATGTACATAAAAAAAAAAGATTTGATGTTCCTGCAGTTCCTTTGACGTGCAACTTTTCCACAAATATTTTGGAATAAAAACGCATGTAAGAAAGAGAATGTAATTTTGTTTTTAATGTCTTAATTATCAACTTTAAACTATAATCATTGCAGTCATATCTTAAATTTATTATATGCAGATTTTTGTTTAAAACAAAATCAAATAATCAATTTTTCTAGCTAGAACCACGATAACAAAAACTATATGAGGAGGACATTTCATATATATTTATATAGATACATAGATATATGCACACACGTAAGCTTAGTTTAGTGCAGGGACGAGAAAAACAAGACGAAATGTGCAGCTAATCGAGAGAACAAAAGTCGTTCTTGGATCTTGGTCAGTGAGAGCAAAAGAGAGAGAAAAAGAGACTCTCTGGCTCGCCCAATTTCAACGTAATTCCCTCGGCACATCGCGAAATTGCTTATTAGACTTTGGAAAAGTTGATTCGCGGGGGCATAAGTGCGGGGTCTCGGAAATTAGGCCTATCCGCCGACCTACGCTCACTCTCTACCCTCTCTCCCTCTCTCTCTCTCTCTCTCTCTCTCTCCCCCCCCCCCCCTTCTTTCTCTTGCAGATGATTCTATCTAAGCTTCAGTATAGGGGTAGAGACTGCAGAGGTAGAATATATAACTACCTGCGAGTTTGTAACGACCCGCGTCTACCCTGGTCCTAAACTCTTCTTCTCTCTCCCTCGAACGAAATAATTTTCGCGGTTCTCCTATACTTATTATACTTTTTTTCTTTTACATTGTCCTCTATCTCATCCCAATTTTTTATATGCTCGAACTAGACTTCGAGTGCGCCAAAGACTTTCGCGTGAAAAATTCAAAAAGCTCTTTAAATATTATGAATATTTGGAATACTTTTATTCGCTTTGTTTTTATTAACGATGTTAAATTATTCCTAAATTGTTTTTTGAAACGACTTCGATCCTTGATTATTCGAAATTATATATTCATAAATCATATTTAAATTTATTTTTACATAGTTAAATATTCTTGGAATCCTTAAAATTTCTGGAAACTTTCAGATACCGGTTCGAGTGTTTGATCGATCAAATGTGCCGAAATATCCAAATTTCATATAAACATACATAAACATATAATAACTAATAATAAATTTCCATAAAAATTCAAAAAATTTTAATGTTCATGTATCACGTTTGTAGTATAAGACGTTGCCGCGTCTCTATATATATAATGTAGAAAAAAAATCAGAATGATTCATAAGCACCATGAAAGGATGGAGCTTTCTCATTCCGTTTTTATTCCTGTATCATAGTTATACGAAATCTCCTCTGTTTATGTGTTGCAGATTTGAGGAGAGGCACTACGCTTTCGAAAGGTATGCTTAACACAGCGATTTATGATTAAAAAGTACAGTTATGCATGTTTTAATCATTTTTAATCATTTCTACGTGATCAATTAGTTTCCTGCGCTTATTTTCTCCAGTCTCCTTCTTCATTTATTTTACACACCTTTTCCCGTATACACATCTCATTTTCCCAAAAATTTACGAGTACATCTTATGGAGAAAAATGATGAATTTAATTTGATTATGCCATTTTTTATATCTTCTTTAATTTAAATAAAAATTCATCCATGTTAAATTTATTTCTAAGTATGATATTTTCGTTTAGTGGATAACATTGGAACTATGTGCCACTCTTCTGCGTGCATGTTTCGACATTCGTGTGCATTCTCGACCGACCAAGTTTCGAGTGCAGTGAAAGCGATCCTATCCAAAATAATTATTGCGCCATACGACGATTAACTTTTTGTCTGCTGAGACTCAAGTCTTAAAAGAACGAGCGAGAAAGAAGGAAAAGGAAAAAGACACATTTATGCATGCATATAGTCTTCGTTTTAGTTTTCTTTCCTTCTCGTATAAATTCTCTCATCATCCTTACGAGAACAACGACGACGATGATGACGATGATGACGAAGGCGACGAGGCCGAGAATGAGCTACTCTATGATTTTGGCCAGAGTGCGTATCGCAAAAATATAATGATGTCCCGCGAGACGCAGACAGAAGTGCAACGAAGAAGGAGAAAAAATGTTCTTGTCCCTCTTTTGGGGATGCAAGCAAAACTGGTGCCTGTCCAATATTCATACATACATATGGGTACACGCGAGCGCACACACACTCACACATACAATACATACATAGAAATCTTGTGTGTATGGGGCGTTTGATTTCGTCGAGTATAATTGGGCCAGATCATGGTGCTTCACCCAATAATAATTCTATTAAGAATGTAAATGAGACGAAATTCGCGATAGCTATTCTCTACTCCCTTCTCGTTGATCAATCTCTCTCCTCGCTTTCTTTCTTTTCTGTTTTTATCTTCTCCCTTTTTTTCGCCCTCTCTCTCTTTCTCGCGAGGTAGACAAATATAATCGTTACATCGCCGTGGCTAGGATAATGATGCCAATTATCCGTGTTTTCTCTCATCCCCATAATTCCCTCGCCTCTTTCTCTCGTATATACCTTATACTTCCCTCCCCTCCGCGAAGATGACCCTTGCCACGACTGCAATTTACTTCTCCTTCGTCGTACACTTACGACTAGGCATCAACGACCTCCGATCACCGTTGCCACTAGATTCTATTTTTATATTAGAATATTTTTTGCCTAGTATACCACTATTATATCTGTTAAATTTTAACTCATTTCAAGTTAGGCCGAAAAATTATTATGTTTAGTTGATAAAAAGTAATCCATGACTATAAAAATTAGAATTTGAAGAAATTGTAAATTTGAGCGAATTTTGTATGGATACTGCATATTTTTAAACTTCAATTAAAATAAATATATCACTTTGTCATTCTCATGGCGCTTTTTAATGATTCATTCTCGTGAAAAATAATAGTGACCCGTGAAGAAATGGCTCGTTCTAATTACCGGCATAGAAAATTCCATCCCTGGAACGCAGCGATATTTTTTTAATTTATTTGTCAATTTTTCAATTTTGAAAAAGTTTCAAATTGCAAACCTCAACGTCGGCCATAAATATCAAGACTAATTTCCACGAGATCCTTTTTCTGTGCAATCAAAATTGCATTTTTGACGAGTGAGTAAATTAATGTCGTTATGGAAATGTAAGAGGATCAATGGACAATTGAACGAATTCCTCTAAAATTAGAGGGTCCAAATGCGAGTTGTATAAATTTTAATGATCGACTTGCAATGCGTCTCATCCATGTCTATAGAGAGAAAGAAAGAGAAAAATATGATTATGGTTAAGAGTGTGACGAGTGCCTCGTGTAAACTTGGATGAGAGAAGAGAATCCTTGTGTATACGACTCGAAAGATTTTTGAGTACCATTTTGGTCCAGGAGAGTGCATATGATATACAAGAGTTTGAGTTCTGTGTCGCTCGGTGTTGTATTTAAGGCGTCTTCTCACTTTGGAAATTTAAAAAAATCGATTTTTTTTTTTTTTTAAATTTTGAAAGTACATATCTTCAAAAATGTCATCTCGAAATTTCATAAAGATCGGACGAGTCTAACTACATTTTTTGGCGACCGTTAGGTGACTACCTGAGAGTACCCGGCGATCCCTCCAAAACTTTAAACGCAGTTATCTCAAAACAAGGTTTTTCGGTGCTTTGTTGATGAAATTTCGGAAACTATCCGGCCGATTGTCATGAAATTTGAATGACATATGCTTCATAGTTATGGCTATAGCGCATATCATCAGATTTTTTAAATTTTGATTTTAAGAATTTTTTTTTTACAAAAAACTGCAAAAAAATCGTGGTTTTTTTTTACTTTTTCGAAAAACGTGCGCCATTTTGTTATTTTCGCGAATATCAAAAATCTGATGATATGCGCTATAGCCACTGACATACTGAATCTAAAACAGTTTTATTTTTTTGTTTCAGACGACCCGTCTCGGAGATACCATCAACAAGCCACGACCATAACATTTTTACACGGGTTTTTCAATGCTACTGATGTATTATAATAATTGTTTAAAAAAATAAAATAAAAATTTTTTCATGTACTTGAAAGATGTGTTTATTACATAGGATCCGTTTTATCCCATAATTTTAAGCAAAAATCCTCGAAAAAAAATCGCAAAAACAGCCTATTTTTGAGGCGCATAAAGTGAGAAGATGCCTTAAATGCGCGAAAAAAGGAGTGAACGAAGATATGGAGAAAAGGGAGACACGTCGAGTGCTTTTGTTTTCCGAATGAGTGGCCGAGCCCTTGACTTTCGTACCCGTCTCTTTTCGGAACATCGCCGAATCACTTTGAAGAGAAGCGAGCACACGTATATATCTTCTCGTCACGCTGATCCTTAAGGTCATTGACCTCGGATCCGGCTTCTCTAAACAATCCAATTTATTCCTCTCGCTTTACTTTGAGATTCCCAAAAGCCTTTATTTCAATTATTTTCAACTATCATCGACCGATTGATCGAGGTAACTGAACTATCGACTTATTTTTTTACTCCTTCCTCTAAACCTGTCGAGTAATCCTTTGAATTAAAACGAGATGATTAAAAAATGTCCGTTCAGGATGATTAACGTGTGTCGTAAAAAATCGTATTCATAATGGGATCCGTCTTAGGAAAAAGTAGAGAGGCATGTGCTAGATAATTAAATTGACAAATAACTTAATCTAGACGAATTGGCAAACGTACTAAATTTTCTTTAATCGGTGCAAAGCCAAGGCATTCTCATTGACTTAATAGGCATTTTTGGTCATTTTTGCCCAAGAAATTCTTCATGATCAATCCTGTAATGACGTAAAAGATTTCCGGAATAATTTGTTTAAATATTTCGTTATAGATAAATTATATTGCCTATCTGGTAGTATGCTATGAATCTGAGCATAACTGAATTGAACGTTTATTACATCGAATAACCGTTGGATCCAAAAATTCTCCGACCATTTCTAAATCTCGGTGAGACGAATTTCCATATATAAATCAGAGACGAATGTAATTTTATCGATCTGAATTTCACTGCTGAGGTTTATCGCAATTCAAAAAGCATTTTAAATAAGTCTTTCTCTCTCCCTCTTATGCACGAAAGAATGTCTCATAGTGACGCCAAACGCGTATAAAGGAATTCCGCTCAGGTTCTTCTTCATCCCCTCCCCAACTCGAGCAAAGAGCAAGGTATGATGCTCATTCTCTGCAAACCGAATTCTCTCTTCCCCTCTGTCTCTCTCATGGTTCAGATCTTAATAGTTGAACCCTAAAGCGTTCAGATGTTCTGTTTCTCTCGGTCTATTCTTTTTCTTCGTTCAACACTCCCGCATATTTGGAAGTCGAGTCTTCCACATATCGTTTCTATTCCATTCTAGTTCTAACCCCCCTCATCATTTGTCCTCCTCTTGCTGTCCATTATACGTGGATCGATGGAAACGCTGTTATAATAGAGAAAACGGGAAAGTTATATACGTAGATACATATTCATATGTATAAAAGGATAGTGAAAAGAGAGTATACCGCACAAGACGCTGTCGTATTATGTATACAACACAAGGCACTTGATCTTTTTGACTCTAAAGATATGGAAAAAAAGAGTGACAGGTAAAATTTGAAAAGTGAGAATACACATGCAACAGAAAAATTTCTAACGCTGTGGTAGAGAGCCTGAAACAAAAAATGACCCGAACTAATTCACGTCCCTATTACTGACGAGCAATTCGTTCCCTTTTTTTCCTCATTCATCTCATTATTGTTTTCTTTCATACTTTTTTCTACTTCACAAGAACTCGCAAAAAATGTGGTATTTAAAGATCGATATATATGGACGATATTAAATGGGAGAAAAAAATCTGGCAGAGAGATATAGAACAGCTTTGATCGAAGGAAAACATTGTTGAATCACTCACGTTGCTGTGTTGAATATTCTTCGATGAACTCTCGATTAAAACAACCTCGTGCAGGAAATTGAGTAGAAGTTACCGCGTAATATAAACGCTCCCGGTCCCTATCTCACGGGATTATGAAAGTCTGTTTTCCTTTCGGAGCCTCGTTTAATTTTCATTGCTACGAGTTAAGAAAGTAAATTATAATTAGGGCTAGAGTTCCAATGTAAATCAGGCCAAAGTTTCATTGTAAATCTGTGTAAAAGAGTGAAATAAAATAATACAAGAATCTTAGATCGATATTCTCAAATACTTTATATTTCCGCAATCGCTTTCCACTGATCGAGCCACTTTACCTCACTTTAAACGTCTTCAAAAAAAGAAGAGCAATAGTTGGTGTCACTCTCCTCTCATGATGCTTCCAGCAAGATGCCGCAAGTTATAGGATGAAAATAGCTATGGACGGGAAGATAAAGATATATAGAAAGTCGACCATGGTATACACCGCAAATTGAAGGTCTGATAAGCCCAGTATATATCGAGATCGACTCGGCACCCTTCGTCGACGAACGAAAAGGGATTAATTCAATGGGATCTGCGCGACCATTCGCCTGGCGACTCCAAATGCTCATATACGTTCAAGATCTTTCCCTCAATTTCACTCCTGGTACAGGATGAAAATGTTCATTCGTGTTTAAATTAATTTTGAACAATTTAATCGCAATTTCTATGTCATTGGAAAATATTTCAAACAAAGGATTATGGAAATGTAAAAAAATTTCGCTAACGATCGTACGCGATTCTTGAGAAAAACAATATTACTATAATTACAATATCAGAGCTAAAAGTTAGTAAAAAAAACCACTTGATTTTATGTAGAGAGGTTTAAATTTTGAATGAAAATATTACGGATTGAGAGCCGTAAATATGTCGAATGGCTTGGTTAAAATAAGCTGTGTTTAAAAAGCTACAGAAGACAGAAGAAGACGCGGGGTTCATGTTTTCTCTTGCGTTTCATAAAAGTGGTCGTTTAGAACGAAAAGAGACAAAATCATGTGGGATTTTGTATTCCCGCGGGAACGGTGAGAGGTCGCAAAAATGTCATATATGTATAAAATAAGTTTGAGGATGGGAGCAAAGGAGGAGGCGATTGGTTCGTCGATTCACGTGGTCCCGTCTGTCCCGGGACTGTTTTCCCCACTCTCAATACGTACTCGCAGCATCAATAATGAAATGAAACCGTGCACGCATTTGGTTTTTTTTTTTCTTTTTTTAGGGGATGGTTTCTCAAAGGACTACTCGCTTCCATAAATCTGACGATAAATAACGGGGCCATATTGCGGGGTGTACAAATTTATCTCCTGTCTCGTTCCAAACCCTCTTTCTCTTACTATCCGTAAGGTTTTTCGTTATCACGGTCTCTTTCTCGTAAATACGCCGGAACGCATTTAAAATGTATTGAACTGTCACGGTACCGTGGATCACGGCCGCCTCATGTGGCGTTTTTCCTTTTTCCACTTCTTTCTCGAATTTTTTTACATTTTTCATCGACGCCACTGGAGCGTGGATTAGTGAGTTATGATGGTCGGTCAAGGGGCGTTTTCAACCCCTCGTATCCGACTCGCCCTTTCTCTTTCGACGCTTCGATTTACCCCCTGACCGCACGAGAAATCCTTTTGACTCTGATTCTCCATATCAAATCGAAAATAACTCCGCGATTTCACCCAGAAAAGCCGCAAGGTTAATACTCTTGTCTCTTCTCGTTAAATCGCCAGGGAATTCTCCTATCAGCTCGAGTTTCTAGTTCGTTTGATAAAGTTTACTGACCTTTTTACCTCTTCGAGAACAACTTGAAAAAAAGTTTAAATTGATTTGATAAAAGAATCGGGGACATATTTTATAATGAAAATTTGAATCAATTATCAGCTATATGGACAAAAAATAGTTAGTCGAATTTTTTGCAATAATATTTACTGTGAATTTTTTCCTAAAAAAAATAAATACTCGATCGATACATTATTCATTTAATTCGAACCATTCAATGGTCGATTTTGAGAGAACAAAAGTTGAGAAATTTTATCACTACGTGGGCACAAAGCAAAAAGAGCAATTTCGAAACTCTGCCAAGACGGAAGGAACTCTGAAAGTTTTTATCAGTCAATTTCTCGTTCCCGTATGAACTTGCAGTATAAAAATATACTCATAGTTCTCGTATGCTAAAGACTTTTTGGCTCTTCGCCGATTTTTCATGCTTACGTCATATTTTTTTGTTCTAACGATCGAAGCAACTTGGTAAAAGGATTCGATAATATTTGCCAATGGTCGTTGGGAGCGTGTAATGCTCGTGGAAAAATTGGGAAGTGTCGAAGGCAATCAACTATTATGGGGTTTCACGAACGAATCTGCCATGGAAAATGCCAGTTATGTGATATCTATAAAAAAAATAGAGAGAAGAACAAGGAAATGTGCTCGTTTCTTGTGGTAAACTCTCGACAGATATCGACACTCGATTTTGTACCTTATTTTCATTCGTAAGAGGTCCTTGTTTGCGCACATTTTTCCAAGAATTTCGTCCTTGAATAAAATAATACGTTTATGTGAGAAAAAAGTGAATGAAGTGGATAATCAAGAAATAATCACGAGAAGTGAAAATATCGTATGTTGAAACATTTTTCTTGAAATTGATTATAATATTAACACCATAAGAAGACTGAATTCGCAACTTAAAACAGAAATTTAACTGCGGACATTTTTTATGAAATGGCCAAGCTGCCAAATTATTTAAATGTTTAATATAATTTTTAGTAACACATTTCAATGTTATATTAAATTAAAAAAACACATTCGAAATCATTTTTTTTTAACTATTACTTAGTTTTTTTTATTTTTCATAAAACGTATCAAAAAATGAAAACAATTGTCAGTGCAACCCAAAATGATGCATATTTGAAAAAGTGAACATTTTAAATGACGAAGACAAATGCATCGGTCTTCATCCACCCCCGATAGAATGTTACCCTGATTGTCTAAATTATTGTACAGTAATAAATGAGCCCACGTTGGTACACTCATTTTCCAGCGATAAAATATAATTAAAAACTATTTTTTCTGAGTTCACGGCTGATCGCTGTCACAGTCTTGAGATTAATACAAGCGATAAAGTTAAAGCAATAGGGTTCACATAAGGGTATGTATAGGGAGGAGAACCCTTAATGTAGAATCGAGAAGATCGGGGTGAGTAAAATCAAGATCAGAGTTTGCTAATCTGCATCGGTAGATTGCTCTGAGAATTGACACCCGGAGATTTGGTAAGCTCTCTGCAAGGCCCCTCTCTCCAAACATAGTCGTATCACAACGTATATCCAGTAAAACTTGACTCCTCGTGAGTGTTTCATCTTGAAAGTTTGAGATTCTCCCTATTCCTGTTTTTCTCCTGCTCCCTTCCACCTTTTGGGTACAAGAACGTGCAAACTCGATGCATACATTAAAGCAACTTTAATTGGGACGAGCAGCTTGACTATTCCCAATGGACAATCAAGACCCAAGCAAAGAAGAAAAATAGGAGAAGAGGACGAGAAAAGAAATCCGCGATGGATAAACAACCCTCTAATTTTTCACCCATGCTACACATTTCGTATAATTCCCCCGAAACAAAAGAATTTCATTAAAAACGTCAATGAGAAATATCCTCAATGTTTTTCATTCGTCTCATTTCCAAGTACGAGAAAGGAAGCATAGGGATAAAAATGGCGATTGGAAAATCGTACGAACTTCTTTCCTTTCGCGATACACTCGAATCTGCTCCAATCACTCTCACTTTATTACCATCCTCTGGGGGCAATTTGGCTCGGGGGAGGGGGTGTTATTCGGGGAAAAATACACACGCGCGAGTGTGAGCGTCACCCGTTGCTCTTTCCAGCCTCTTTTTCTTTCTCTCTCTCTCTCTTTCTTTCTCCTGGGTTCGAACACTGATACAACCGTCTTATCGACGAGATTTCTTCTTCTTTCATGCTCCACCGCCCCGAGCTCAATCGCGGCCTTTCGTATACCGTGTGGCCCCTTCGAGAGATTAATGGTTATTAAAATACTCTTGGTTGCGGATCTCTTCTCGCTCGCGATCATGACATACCGCTATATAACTATATCTAAAGAACTATATCTATACAGATATAATATAGTTGAGATCTTCTCGAAATATATACGCACACGCACACTTGAGGAAAAGAGTTCTCGTGAGCCTCACATCGTTGGGGGTCGTCATTCGAAGACATTGCTTTTCTGTATTACGATTGCTTGCATCACATACACATAGGCATACACCATTTATACATATCGACATGAATAATGAATATATCTTCACGATCGTACGTTCTGGTAGTTCTTCGATTTGCACATATATATACATATATGAGTCGACACATACGAGGCAGAAGGGCATAACTTCCTCGAAGTAATACATAAAATGTAAATACTATTGCACCATTTTGTTTGCCAGAGTTCTGATGGCATTTGAGTTTTATACAACATGAGTTATCACGCTGTTTTATCTTGCTCGACAACTCAATATTAATTGACGCAACAGCCGCTCTGAATAAAGAGGTACATGTGTTTCGATATGAAGAGGAAAAAACGATAATCATAATTACGTGAGGTCTCAATTCATTCATGTTCGCGAATCGATTAATCGATCGTTGCTTCGCGGCACTTTGTATGTGTGCAAGCTTTTATCAATATATATCTGTATGTATAATTGTCGATACGAAAAGGCGTACTCCAAATTTGACGAACGATTGAGCGCTCACTATGCACAACTGCTATATATTTCATCGCCCCCCAATACACACGCATAACAATCGTTTCGAATCGCGGCATCGCGAGAAAAAGAGCCCTACTGCCAAGGGACAAAAACACCCCCAAAACCGTTCTTCTTACAGGGGTGACTCTATTGTAAACCCCGAACTTACTGCTAAACCTCTGAAATTCGTTTTCTTGTTGGTATTAGCTTTTTTCTCCTTCGCGCGTACTCTCGCGACTCTCAAATCGAGTTTATCGTCCGAATCCTTACGACGCACAAATTATATGCATAGCAAAGTAACATATACGTTCCGTACACTCTTTGAAAAAGTACCTAATTTCGTTTCCTTCGCTAAATGTTCGATGGATGGTAAATGGAATGGAAAAAAAAAAAAAACAACATAACCGGAAAACTGAAGGATACATTTTTTCGGCTTTTGACAAAAAGGAAATTTCTTGGAATAAGTCCAATTTTTTTAAAAATAGAAATTATCATTTTAAGTCACTATTTTGGATACTCGTGTATGATAGCTACACTGAGAAAAAAGACACTAGTTCTCGCAACTATACACGTATAGTTGTCCGTTCTATGGTAAAATGTACCAAAAAATATTGTTAGGACAATTATGTTATAGTTAATTGGACTATATCTGTAGTGTTCATCCAAACATATAATCCCAATGGTGTGGATAACCATGTGTTATTTAAAAAGGACTAAAAATCATAGTAAAAACCCTTACAATGATCAAATAATCCAAGTAACATTATAAGTAAGTTACTATGGATATGAAAAATATGGTATACTGTAGCATATTCATTTTTGGATTGACCTGCACTGAATTTTACCATTTATATGGTAATTAATATCTTTCAATGGATAGGCATTATTAAAATATCTCATAATGGTAACAATTTATGTAATGTCGCGGAGACTTGTGTTTCTAACTATCAATGACTATTTGTTGTCGTTATATCAACCATACCGCAAGGGATATTTATGCCGTTCACCTGAGTAAAAGTACGACGCGACAATGGTTTTTCTGCAAAAACGAAGTATTAATTAAACACATCCTTCCAGAAAGTAAAACGCACTTTTGATGTGTGATAATTAAGAACACGAGCAAAGTAACTTTATTAAAAAATCCAAAAATGGTATCCTCAAAAATTATCAATGGTCCTTACAATAAACATTACGGATCACACTATTTTGTATCCGCAAAAATGAATGTTACTATTAACGTATGTGCACATCAGGTTTTCTTATTAAAATGTGATAAATCTGACTAAACATTTTCATCTTATAGTAGCAATATAATATGTTTATGGCACCAAGGAAATATCTAGTATGGTCTACTTTAAATTTTTGCCAAGCGTACCGTGAGTATAGTCGAGAGTACTATTCCTGATCGTTAACGGTAATATTTATTTTAGGAAAAATATCACTATTATTTGGTAACAAATACGCAACATATGTTTGGCAAGATCATTGTTGCTGTTAATATATGCGCGTAATATAAACGACTTATAAAATACAGTAAATGCAACCATATTTTTTTGAGTTAGCGTTACCTTAAAAGTATTTCTATCCTCTCAGGGAAATATGCAAATATGGTACTGTGAACCATAAATTTTTCTCAGTGTATTGAAATTTTCGTACGTATAATTTGTTGATTCTTTGGGTCCATGTTTTCTTCGACAGATTAAAAAAAAAAAAATCAATCACTTGAAAATTTCAGTATTGAAGTTAGCATCGTTGTGTAGCGGAAGCAAACATTTTTTCTTCATTCTTAAAATCGCCCGAATCACTTTTTTACATGTTTAATTTTTGGGTTCCACAAAAATTGTGACGAATTTTCGTAGCTCGAAACTCCAAATAACTTGGGCACGAGAGAAAATAAAAGATAAGATTTCAAGGATACAAGTTGAACATCACCAAAGAAATTGTAATGTTAACCAATCAAAAAACTTTTGACGCACTTGTTTTTAAAGTTTGGAATAAATCCATCGTTTTTTTTTACTAATGGTCGCATGATATCAGATTCTCATGGGATTGCATGGCAGTGTCATACTAATGTTTGTATGCACGCGTTAAAAAAGTCGATGCCGCTCGGGGTGAGTAAGAATCGCCTCAGGGCTTAAACGCGTCTTTGGCGAGGTCTCGGTCGGTGAGAACGGTGAAAATTAATGAGTGCCGCCTCGACGGTGGTACGATCCTCGACGCGTCACGTCATAAATTACGGAGACGCGCACGGCAAACGCCGGCCAACGAGATAACGGGGCGATAAGTGAAAAGGATTTATTTCGGTAGCTCGTGAGCGCTTGAGAGAAACAAAAGAAAAGATGCTCGGACTCGAGACAGCAGAGAAATCTTTAGGAGAACAGAAGATTTTGCTAAGGACGAGACAAGCGCATCCGTATATGCTATATGGAAACAAATAATGCTGTTTTGGGCCGTGAATTTCTTTGCGAAATGAAAATGAAGAAGAAAGAGAGGCGCCGCTTCTTTCTCCGCAAAACCGAAGAACGCAATTTCGCTCCCTATTGATAAGGAAATGCACTCTTCTACATGGACATGCTAATGTATGGAAATTCAAACTCCGCGAATTTTCACAGGCAGAAAAGAGCTGCGGTAGCAAAAACGAATAACGATATATACATTTTCTCTTACGAACCTTCTTTTCTTCCTCCCTTTTATTTTACACGTACGCCACTGTTCTCTCCGACTGCAATACACAAGGATTCGTCACACATGGCAATTTTTTATTTCTTTACATCAGAAGGGACTCCTCGAATGTTTCTTTTGTTTTCTTAAATATATGCGAATACGAAAGAATTTCGTGAAAGACCTTCCCGCCATCCTGAGACAATAATAATGCGAAAATTACCTGACTCGTATACGTAAAATTGCCTTCGGAAAAATGACGCTACGACTTTATTTATTATTTATAACATATCAAGTGGATTAAATGACGAGACATAGTTATAGAAATAAATTGCATGGACATTATCCAATTATCTCCTTGCATATTTCGATTTTTTCCTTTCAAACTTTTCTTATGTAAAAATAGGGCACAAAAGGCTTGTACATGCTCATTTTTTCCTCTCGCAGCATCCCCTCATTTCGTCAGACAGAAGCCCTCTTAACCCCGTTGTAATCGAACCGCCTGGAATCTTGAATTCTTATACATTCATTCTCCAGGGCGTCCGCATTTGAAAATATAAAAAAGGAAGCGCGAGAGAAAACAAAGTGAGAAAAAATGAGGCGGAGCATTTCGTCCCTACGTGGAAACGATTTCTAGGGGGTTGAGGGGCTGAAATAAGAAGCAAGAAAGAAAGAGAGAGAGCGTGAAATGGTTTCGTTTAATTAACACGGTATAGTACACACACATACAGACACACCCTTCACTAAACATAATATGTATATATCAAGAAGGAGGTGTCTTTTGAGGAGAATGCGCGAAGACGAGAAAAAAGGGGGCGCGAAAAGGAAGAAAAAAAAGAATAACAGACGTTTCAGAGTAATTAAAAATGTTGCGTTAAATACGGGGGGTCAGAGAGTAGGGGGTGGTTCTTTAATTCGTGCCGGCTCATATTTATGTCCAGGACTTGGCGCAGCCGTGCTGGCGGTGAAAGTGTACGCTCTCTATAAAATGCCTCGAAGGCTTTTTCGTATATATGTATATACATTTAGGCACGAATTGCTGTGTGATACACACATTGGAGGCAGCCCCCGGAGCCACGCCTCGAGATTCTATAATTACTCGTTTAATTACCGAACCTGATGTACGACAGCGATTGGGGCGCATTAATTAATTGAACGAATAATTTCGCCGGCATGTAATATCCTATGTCAGTCCTCAATACGTCTTTCTTTCTTCATCTCCAGCAATTTAAGCGCAGGCTTATCGATACACATAATTTTTTTCCAAATTAAATAGTTTTTTTATCAAAATTCGATCAAAATTTACCGAATTTACTATCAAGCATTATTTTTTGTTTTATTTTTTTTCCCCCGTGATGTTATATTATTTTCGTCGATATAGTAGCTGACAACCCCCGCTTACTTTTTTGTTTATTGACGACAGATCGATTTAAACGACATTAAAATCACTTCCACCCAAGAAAAATTCATCAAATACACCAACTATAAACGACGAGGGTATGCGTTGGTTTTCTCGCGAAAAGACACGAAAAAAACTGCAAAGGCACATAAATCCCACTTAGGGCGAAAAAGAGAACGAGCAAGGGAGAGAGAGAGAAAGAAAGAGTCGAACTTTACGGATGTAGAGGGGTCGGTTATTCATAAGCAACGGTCCATAAATAACGCAATACACTGCGGCTGCGTCACTGAAATATTGAGAACGAGTTGTAAATATTTTATTGGACTTCTTTTTGCTCGATAGTACGTACGCTTCCTTTTTCTCTGTGTCATGCGTATATTTTAAATATGTCTGCGTCCTATTTTTCCTATCTTGTGCTTATATATTTTTCCTAATTTTCTGTCACTGTCGATCCACTGAGGTATCATAAACATACGAATTATATTAAGTATTATGTTTTATAATAAAAATCAACATATAATATAAAATAAAATATAAGTTCTGACGAATCGCGTAGTAAGATAAGTAGCTATTACGTATTATCTGATGTTTATAATAATAATTCCACTTCAATATAATTTCTTTGCTATAACTTTGGTCAGCTAAATCTTAGAATTTGATTATTGTGTAATTTCACATAAAAAAAACTTTAAACCGTTGTAAAAGGTACTGGCGAAAGCGCCTTAAAGAAAAAAATTAGCAGCATTCGCATAACTGTCGTGTAATTGATTCGATTAATTTTCACTATGTCGAATTGAATATCAAAAAAATATATTTCTTTTGATTTACAAGCTTTACGTTTTGAAAAATACACGATAATTTGATTATTTGAGTCATTTAATTGTAATTTAAGACTGAAGTCAAACCGTTCTTTTTTTGCAAGTAAAAGATCAAACTTAACAAAGCTTACTGGTGCGATAAAATAAATCACGGTTGAACAGTTGTTGAAGCGATGACTTCCGCGTGTTGTTTGACTGATTTGCATGAATGTTAATTGAAAGTGGCTCTCTGGCGTTCGAGAGAAAATGTTGGCGTGCTCCTTCGATTGCCAATATCTCGTTTCTGATACAGTGAACCTTCGACATATATATATATATGTGTGAATAGAAATACCATGTACAATCGTTGCTGACGGCGACTCGTCGCGTCGCGACGATCACGTAGGGTGTAACAGACTGGTCGTATCACCATTATGATACTTTCAATCGTGCGATGTAAATCAATACAACGCACGTGATATTGCCCTATGCGAGAGGAAGAGAACCCGAGAGTTAAAAAAAAAACAGAGCGAGAAAAAAAAGAAAAACCAGAGTTACATTTAACGGTGTGCGCCACACGACGATCGCGAAAGGTTTTCTCGCAAGTTCTCTCGTCGTCTCGTTGTACGTGATTAGTTCGTTCCGCATCCCATGATTCCTTTTATATCTTTTATATTACAGCTTGTAATATAACTCTCGTTCGCACCTCTCTAAAAGTTGAAGAGAATAAGGTGAGAATAAAAAAAAGTATAAGAAACAAATAAGAAATCTCATAAAAGGAGATATCTCCAGTGAGAAAAAAAAACATCAACGAAGAGTTTTTATGCGACGAAATGACGCGGCCCATGATTGTAAGATGAGAATTAAAAATGCCTCGGTCGTAAGAGAAGAACGGTGATAAAATAACGGAGCATTAATCAGACCGAATCAAGGAATAATCTTTGGGAAAGCAGCGAACAAGAACGTCATATTGCGTAATATATATGTATATTGTCTATATATGTTTAGATTATATGTATAAGAGAAGAGAAGAAAGGGTTGGGGGTTGAATTGTTCGCGCAGCAATCTTGTAAAACATTATTCTAACTAAACTGTCGTAAACGGGAGGAAATGAAAAGAGCTGCTTAATAGCTTATGTATGCAAATGTTGCGACGACAGCGGTGGTGGCAGATTGGTGTGACTGCGTTCTCTCGTTGCTCCCCTTGCAGTAAGTGAGCAGCAAGAACGGAAAGAGAATGAGACAGAAAATGAGCAAGAGAAAGACAGAGAGAGGGAGAGGGGGGGGGAGGGAGAGAGAGAGAGAGAGAGAGAGAGAGAGAGAGAGAGAGGAAGCTCTTCCATCTGGGGTTAAGGGGATGTATGTAGGATAGGGGTGATTCGACGTCTTGAACCCGTGAATCTCTCGCCAAGACTCTCAGACTTCGAGAATATGTTTGATCGTAACCATCCCAATAGCTAAAGTAATGACATTAATATTCTTGATCGAACGATTTACCATTCAATACCATTTTAATAGGCGACTGCTTGAAACAGGCGTTTTTGATATCATTATTTCGATCTGAAAATCTTTTAATCGAACATTCTCGTGCATTTCGTACAATATTTATAGGTAGCTACACAGACTAATATAAAAATAGCACGAACACGCCTGCAATAATCGGTCGATGAAAAAGGTACGCTGGATCGTTTCGTGAACGATTCGATCTCTATCCCCCCCTTTGCTCATCGTTGCATCCCCTGCAGCTATGAATATTCATACGACAGAATCACCGGTCGCTGAAACTATCTTGGGTACCCTGGCAGGTTTACGATACCGCGATACTAATCGTTCCTTTTACCCTGTGTTTTTGTTATACCATTAAACTCCTCTCTAGTCGATGTCTCGCTTTTATAATCATTTACCACGATGGGATACTTCGTCGAGTCGTTGTGATGTATAGTTTTATACTTTACATCAGTTGCTTTTATGTCTACGTATAGGATTTAGGCGATATACAAGGGATGGAAAAGAGTAATGAAGCTTCGAGTAATTCGTCAAACAAATTATAAGAATACACAACTTTAGCTGTAATAATAGAGGCTATAAATTCATAATTTGATTGACGAAAGGGTGTCACGAGATCCTTCCGGATCCTTCTTCCTGTTTGTCTTCTGGCTCTCTTTCTCTCTATCTCTGTTGCCCTTCGCCCTTCTTATCTCTTTCGTGTTTCACTTTCATACCCGTCTCACCAAGGCAGTTCGTCACCTCGCGAGAAATCCACCCTTATTTACTCAATCTGTATCTCATAACCGGAGCAGCAGGAAAGGGAGGGTAGAATATAATCGTACACGATTCGGAAAGTGTCCCCGGTTATTGCAACACGGCCAAACCCCCTCGAACGTAATTAAACTCAAGCCTCTGCGGAAAACCACCCCCTTGTCTTACAGTGAGGCTGCACGCCGCGGGGACGACGGAAAGACGACCTCCCGTCGAAAGATGCTTTCTCTCTTTCTCTCTTCGAAACTCGACTTCTTGATCCAATTAACGTGGCAAAATTATCCCCGTGGTCTACTCGCCGTTAAAGCGGATCCCCGTGAGTTCGGTGCTTTATTCCTTGCAAATTCTCTCTCTCTCTCTCTCTCTCTCTCTCTCTCTCTCTCTCTCTCTCTCTCTCTCTCTCTCTCTTCTTGTCTCTTTTGCTGCAGTAGCCCGTGCAAATGTGCTCACCGTTGTTGTATATAGACACACACCTTTTTGTATACCACAAGAGTCTTCCAACTCTCCGAAGTCGTGGTATCCAACGCGACAAATTTACATAATAAATAATCAAATAATTTCCTTTGACATTTAAATCGACGGATGCTCCCGTAACGAAAGATGTAAAGAATGATGGACGAAACGACGAAAGACTTCTATCAAGAACTACATTGGAATAGCTCTCCTGTAATTTTCTTTAAGAGTGATCAAGGCTGGAAAATTAGACTCCCAATTATGCTACTCTTTCCTTCAATTTCTTTGGTTATATTTTTTTCTTCTAAGATACGAATTAGTAAGGATTAGAAGATTTGGCAAGTAATTTTAGCCTCGAGCTTACAAATAGGCTACAACGTAAAATTCCAAGAATTAAACTTCACCAAAAATAAGGCTCCAATCCACAAGTAAAACTTTAAGAATCCAAGCTTTCATTCGTCCCATCTATTGCCATGCCTACTGTCTTCTATCCACTCACATATCCTGTGTCTACGTGCAATTGAATGCTGATCCACGTATGATGGGTCTCGGAATAGACGATTCTTATGTATGAAATTCACTCGTGCAGATGGTAAAGTTTGGTGATACTGGAGAACGTGTAAGCTTCGAAATTCTGGCAATACAGTGATATAGGAACGATGAACTTTATATTATCCAGAAGGGCCCGCAAGGATATCTTCGTTATTGTCCATAGTTTAGAAATGTCCGAGACTAGTATTGCTCGATTCTTGGTCCGTCGTTGTGGGAAATCGTTTGTCCTAAGCGTGATATCCGTACAGTTGAGACTTTCGAAAGAGCGAGAGAGAGAGAGAGCGTTCTTGATCGTGTTTTGGGGGTGTGTTGGCAGGGTGCATCGTTGGGTCAGGGGCGCGACAGTAGTAAAGGGGCGAGAGTTGTAGGACATTGCATATGTATCTATATATATATATATATGAGCAACGGGGGATGAGAATATATATGTATAATACGATATATAGTGAAGTCCAGCAGGCATCGTTATGCAAAGGAGATGGTCAGTTTGGTAATCCAGGCTTCCCCTGTTATGACCAAAGGTCACCGCATTCCGGACATCTTGCGTGGTCGTTTCCCGCGGGAGATCCTCAGCGATTCTCAGCGTTTCTCTTCTCTCTTCACCGCCGCAGCACTCTCGACCAACATTCGCACAAAAGTCTATACGTATATATACAAGTTATACACTACCAATGGTAGAAAAACCGTTAAAGAAAAAGACACAAACTTTGTGGACTTTCTCTGTATTACAAAAAGCCATATCTCTTTCTCTCTCTCTCTCTCTCTTTTCTCTTTTTCCCGGACAAAGTCTGATTGATGTTCCGTGTTATTGAAAACAATATCCACGAGCCACCCGCGCGCAATAAACTGCCCACATGGTTCCCTATATATCTGTCCGATTCAGAATTTTTGGATTTTTCTTCATCGCCGTATACGTCTCATGTGAACGGTCATTTTTTTTTCATTCTATTGCTTACACTTTCTGTTATGTCTCCTTTCTGACTAAGAGATCCAGTCAATCTTTATCTCATTTTAAGGATGATGAGTGTGATCAAGCTTGAAGACATCCATCAATCTACCTATAATTTAATAATATTGCATATCCGAACTCATGCTGACTATCGATTTAATCACTCACATTGAGAATTATTCAATGCCATTGATGCGAATCTACAAAGTTATTTAAGAAAAACTTGTGATAAAGTTAATACTTTGAATTGCCAGCGAGCGTTTTTGCGCTTCAAGTCCCATTTGAGATGCTATGGCTTTTCGAGCTCAGCGTAAGTAGGAACCGCCACATTCAAGTCAACGACATGTGCTAGGGTTCACTCTCTCTCGTTCCCTTTTTCTAAAGGGGGATGAAGAAAACGTTAAAGGGCTGAAACGATGATGACCCCAAGGCTCCTTAGCACACTAGCGTTGCTGTGGACGGCCGCCAGATATCCATATATAACTTCGAACCTACACAAGTGCCGTAATGTCAGTCGTAATGATGCTATGTGTGGATATATGTATATATATATATATATCTCGTGTATCGAGTCTAGACTCACATTTATTGCGATGGATGTATCGAATTCATGTTTACCTTAACATCCACGTGCATCTGTGTCTCTCTCGTAGTATCAACGATACTCCAATACGATAAAAAGAGAAAAGAAATGGCAGAAACATTCAGTAAATATGTATATATACAGCCAGCAAGAAAACGAGAGTAAAAAAGTATATATAGGAAAAAGAGCAATGCTGTGGTCAGTTGGAGAGGCTCTCCCGGCTTATCGCATCTCTCGCATCGTATCGCGTCTTGGATGAATCATTTATCGAAGCCATAACCCTGGTAGCTTGGTACGAGCACCGGGACGGTCAGTTTTATGCTCGAGCAGTAGAATTTGATCAAACTTCGTTTTGCGGCCACTCGGGGAGCAATAAGAGGGTATGATCGGATGCTGGAAAGGACGCGAGCCAAAATACACCAAATTCGCGTTCTCGCAGTAAGTTTTTCGTTCAATATTCCTTTCTCTCTCTTGCTTTCGATGTTTTCGCCCCTAAAACTCTGGCCCCGAAGGGCTCGTACGGTCCGTTCGCTGATGAATCAGCCGAGAGACACTCAACCCCGATGTGGGTTATCTTCTCTCTACGTCTCTCTCTCCCTCTCTCTCTCTCTCTCTTGCATTTCAACTTACATTATATATGTACGCAATGATATATAGATATATATATATATATATATTAGTTCCCTTGCGTTTTCCTGGGTCACCCACACCTTTCTCGAATAATTGCCGATTATTCCACGATTAGAGCCGGTAATTGCTTCTACGTGATTTCTAATTCGGCTATCGAATCCGAGAGATCTTTCCTGTGTATATTATGGCCCTCAAACTCGAACAATATGGTTCAAAACTTATTTTTATATGCGAGATCACGTAATTACCATAATGAATATCTCTTACCTATATGATAAAGATAGAAATACGTGCATATTATTAACGAATAGATAATATATTTGAGTTCCGAATAATTAATGCTACCTCGATTACATCGATAAATGCCTCTAAATTGGTGTATCAATTAATAACGAATCAAGGCTTCGTTAATCTATTCTACCCTCTTGTAACTTTGCAGGTATACGTACGTTTGTGTATGAATATTTATATATACATTGTAAGTATTGCTCATGGATCAAAAGAATTTGTCGACTTACGTTCACCAGGAACGTGCTGACTCGTCTTGAGGAAATAATTCACCTTTCCTATGTGAACTTCTGGTTTCTATATACGATTTACTCTATGTTGGTGTACGTGTAGAGATTTTTATCGGCAACAAGTAGAACAGAACATTGCAGATTCTATGGACATATAGTACTTACTATACTTCGATTCAGGACCATTAGCGTCACGGCCATTTAACCACGCGCGTTCGGGCTAACGAGTCGCACGCGACACGCTCCCGCAAGCGTTTTTCACGCTCTTTATAAATTGGTAGAGCTCTCTCTATCTCTCTCTTTCTCTCTCTCTCTCTTACTGCAAAACTCGCGATAGTGGTGTTCCCAACTTAACGATTTTCCCATCTCTTTCTTCTTCTCTTTCTCTTTATCTCTAACAGATATTTCAGTAATAATTCACAGACCACGATCTTCTATACGACATTTTATTATTGAGTCCGCCTTGTAACTCACGATCGAACACAACTCATTCTCTCCATGTGTTTCCCGTAGGGACAAATATATAGTTATCCATTTTACAACATTCTTGCAATCGATAAAATACTCTCTAATAAAAATCGTATGTAATTAAATACACGCATGAGACTCTTGTGCAATTTTCTTCCATCGGAAATAAATTGGAGGAAGTGAATTTTTTAAATTGAGTTTATGTTATTGAAATGATTGAAACATTAGGAACCGAAAGTATAAATTTACTTACTCATTATTATGTCGCGTAATGATATATAACTTTTTGAATTAATTTTGGCTCAACGACTCCTTCAACATAAAAATATATATTCGAAATAAATAGGAGTCATTTAGTTTACAGATTGAATTGAATAATATATAAACATTTGACATATAAATGACTTAATAATATAACATCTCGCACATTTTATATCACATCGCGCTCTCGGAATTTTTCTTCCTTCTTTTCTTTTTTTTCCTTCCCCGAGAGTACTTATTCTCCGGAGAAACGTTATTAAAGATTCAAGGATTCCTATATTGTACCCAGAGAAGGGCTCATAAACCGAATGGCGCGCCCGGTGCCGG
>OZ022415.1:44807609-45086531 GCA_963989365.1 Rhimphoctona megacephalus | reverse complement strand
GCCTTCGAAAGATCTGTACTAATGCAAGTTGTAAAGAATGCGATGTTACATGGATTACTAAATGAACGTCAATCAGGTTACAGGAAGGGCTATAGCACCCAGACGGCATTGCTACGAGTATGTCATGACGTTAGAAAAGCAGTAGATGAGAGGATGATCACAATACTCATACTATTTGATTTTAGTAAAGCTTTCGACACCGTTCCACATTTAAAGTTGTTAAGGAAATTACACAGACTTGGTTTTGCTATGAGTGCTGTACTTTTTTTCTTCTCATACCTGAGTGGTAGGACACAAGCTGTAATAGACAATGAAATGAATTGCTCAAATTGGCTACAAACCTCAACTGGTGTACCACAAGGCTCGGTTTTGGGTCCGTTATTGTTCTCGCTTTACATTAATGATATTGCCGATGACTTGATTCACTTCGAACACATGATATATGCTGATGATACTTAGATATATTTGAGTTGCTTACCATCACAGTTGAATGATGGGTTGGCAAGAATTTCACATGATGTTCAGGTGATTGTAAAGTATGCAAAGGATAATGGACTCAAGCTGAATCTGGATAAGTCCAAGGTTATATTACTGGGTAGCAACACGTATATCAACTAGATTGATCTCACCACTTTACCTGGTATCCAGGTCGATGGAACTGCAATTCCGTACGTTAATGAGGTTCGTAATCTTGGCGTCATAATAACATCAATTCGGTCGTGGAATAAACATGTTAATAAAATATCCAGTAGAGCTAACCTTGTACTTTACAAACTAAAATATCAAAGGAATGCCTTACCCCTACCAGTCAAAGTTAATTTAGTCTCTGTACTAATGTTCTCAATCTTAGATTATTGCTGTTTAGTCTATAATGACATGACGAAAGAACAAAACTCAAAGCTCGAATTATCAACAGCGGTATAAGGTTCATGTTTAACCTACGCAGTGATATCCATATCACTCCATATCGTCGAAAACTGGGATGGCTGACCGTCAGCTCCAGAAGGTTGTATTTTATGGGCATTCTGACATTTAACATCCTACGTGGCAATGCATCTAATTATTTAATGGAACTATTCGATCGTACTCCCGTTATGGCTAGGCCTTTGAGACAGCACACTCCTACCTTCTTTCATATTCCTACGTATCCAACGTCAACGTATCAAAATTCTTTCGTGTTAGCAGCCAAGTATTTTTGGCATTCACTTCCGTTGGAAATTACCTCTGAGAACAGTTTAGCTACGTTTAAAAAACTTCTCCTTTCTCATTTATTCTCTCTCGAGGGAGATACAGCGTTGCAATAAAGGCATGAAACTGAAAATTTTTTTTTGTATAGACATTTAGCCATATCTTTACGCCGTTAGTTTTAATTATTATAAATATTTCGTATTTTAAGTTCATGCAACACTCGATGTTAACGAAAATGTAACTTCATGCGTGTCATACTTTAACATTAAATTCTTTCTCCATTCCTCCGCATAAATAGTAATTTTAAATGTAATTTTAACCGAATTAAGGAGGTTTTATCGTTTCTCATGTAAAAATTATTTTCCAACTTTACACAATAAAATTTTGTAAATAGAAAGCTTAAGACAGTATTAAACTTCTGGCGGAATATGCCGATGATTCATCGTCTCAAAATTGAGATATTTATTGTTGAAATTCGCAATTTTTTGAAAGCTTCCATAAGAGCCCATGTTAAACTTGTCATTTTCAACAATGAATATCTCGATTACCAGACGGTGAAACCTCTCCAAATTTTTCACACATAATTAAATGCTGTTCAAGAAGATTCACGCCAAATTTCAATACATTAACTTGGAATAATCAAATATAATGTATTTTTCGTATGATGTCATATAAATATCGATACAACCTCCTTAATGCAATTTATAAATTAATTGTAATTTTTGTAATCAAATTATGTAACTTATAATTAATTGTAATCTTGCCTCAAGGACATGTCCAAGGCATACATATATCTATCTATCAATCAATCAATCTCTCTCTCTCTCTCTCTCTCTCTCTCCCCCCCTCTCCCTCACCCTCTCCCTCCCCCCTCTCTCTCTCACTCACTCACTCACTCACTCACTCTCTCGTTCTCTCTGTACATTTCCCTTTCTGCAATTATATTCATCGCTCGGGCCACAAAAAATCTTGTCTCTGACATGCTTATTTTGATTATTTTTCATTCGGCTTCCTCTATTGTTTGTATTTCATCTTTCAACCCCTTTTCTGAGCCCGTCAATCACATCGTTTCCGGCATGCATATACGAGTCATTCTTTCGACATGATTTTCGACTGTGGGCTCAGCACTCAAAACGATACATTTTCTTTCAAGCTTTATTACGACCCTTCATATTTTTCCCATGTTTCACCTTTATTATGGTGATTCGATCACTAGAAACATCTCACGAAAAAATGTGGAATTTTAATATTAAGGAGGGCAATACCTTTGGAAACTTCAAAAATTCGAAAATTTTCTTGTTCCGTAATTTTTTTAAGCTAGATTCGAAATGCTGCTAAAGTCATAAGACCCATAAAAAAGTGACATGTATACTCTTGGTGCACATTTTATTTTAATCTGTACAGAACTGTATTTTAAAAATTGGCGTAACCGATATCGCCAAAAATATTTGATCGATCTCGTTCAAATTTTGCTCACATCTCAATAACAATATCTCATCCTAAATAAACCTACGAGTTTGCAAAAATCGTTGTAAACAAGTTTTTTTTTGTTCCTGCGTATATCCTTGCGGGTTTTTACCAACCCATCCCATCACTTTAACCCCACTTTGTCCCCACTTCACTAGATTCCAATGGCCAATTTCCTAATTTTCATGTTCCTGAGAGACCCCCCAAGAGTGTTGCCCACAGCCACTCTTTCCTAATGCACTATTGTATCGCATTTACACGAGGGCCAAGGAAAACTGTGGAAAACCTGGCCTATACAGGCGGCTATATTTTTACGGAGTTTCAATTGATTAGCACCATCAGAAACTCAGAAAAACTGTTTCCCGCTCAACGATTGATGCGCGAGCCGGTGCATGGTTAAGCGGTCACCCAATGAAATATTGGCCTCGCACGAGGCTGCTTAACTTTGGAGATCACCGGAGCCACACACCGACCGTGCACCTGTCACTGTCGGTGGTTGTAAAAAAATATTCTTTCATTGCAAAATAATGAAAACCGTTGTTGTAAAAATCAAACTTTTTTTTTCAAGTTCTCCCATTTATGGAATAATCAATTCTTTTTTCATTTTCGCGGTTCATTGACAATGTATGAATGTTAACAATTATGAAAAAATTAGTTGGTTTCTGTCAGGTCAATATAACAGAGGCTGGAAGTTACGCCATTTTTGAACTCGCGTTATGACGTTCCGGGAAAACAGCGTCATCGTTCCACTATTATGTAAAAAATTGGAAAAAAATATGTCGTAGTAGTCAAGACTCGTAATCATCCATGCTCAAAATTTTAAAAACATTAAATGGACCGTTTTCTTTTTAAAAAATCATAAAAATTGACTTATTTCATCCGGTCTAAAGGTTAATATTAACTCCCCTTAAATGTGGAATTCCCAATATAAACACGACATTTCTTTCTCTTACGCCTGGTCCCCAACAAACAATAAATTTCCAAAGCTCCATTGCCAGGATTTCTTGACGATTGATTCAAAATGAAAATCTGAAGTCACGTCTATTATTGCTACTTCCTCAATTCTCAATTACATTTCAAACTTCAAAAATACTTCAGTCATTTCAGAAAATATCTAAGAGGTGCGGAGGTGAGACTGGATGGATATATACAAACAAAATCGTTTAGTCTTTATCATTCGATCAGTCCCGATTGATTCAACGCGACGCGAAGTTTACCAGATGGAAGAATTCGTGGAGCGCGATCAGTTTCTCTCGACTGCGATATAAAAAAATAGGAATGAGAGATATATAAATATCGAATGAGTTCTTAATCATATATATATGTTGTTGGATGCGTAGCACGCTAGGCACGCTGCATCAAGCTTGATGCATAATGAGAAGCGAAGAAAGAGTGAGAGCGAGAGAGAGAGCGCGGAAAAGAGTCGAGGGATCGTTTGACGTACCGAGAGTAATTGGTACAAATCCATCATATCGTTCGCGCAGAGGCCACCCTTTAAGTACTTGTACACCATATATATATATACACAAACATACTATAAAACATCTCTTGTTGAATAATACCCCGAATGGACTGCATCTGTCTTGGCAAGTTTCTTATACTTCACTGGGGTATATAGACAGCCGCGAAACTTTTTCCCTTCTTATATCCAACGGACTCGTATCCATCTTTGATGCCACGTATCTCTCTAACCGAACAAGATCAAAGAAAAATGCTCGTCCAGTTCCCATTTCTTTCGAACCTTTAATAGTATTCGATCATTTGTATTTTTTTTTACGTCATTAGCAAAAGTATGTAGAACGAGAAATTTTTGTGCATTCAATCGAAACAGAAGTTAATTGCAAAGTTCAGTATCTGCTGAATTCTTTTATCTCTATAATATGAAATAAAAAATACAGAAGTATGGTCTCATGGCCCTGATACACCGAACATTCATAATTCCATTTTGATACATTAGAACGTCACCATGGTGAATGTATCGTCCAAATTTTGAAAATGGTGCATCTGTCGTTTTCCCAGTATTTATAAGGGTTACTTTGCTTGCAGCATAAAACAAAATTGTAGTGTATATACTATACATATGTTGATAACGATGGCCAAAGGAGACTACTTAAATCCAATCAATTCCCGATTGTACGCGCGTGAATCTTTCGATCGTAAGGACGAAAAGAGATAAAGAGAAAGAGAGAGATGGAGAATTCAGGTGAACACAGTTCGATATTACCGGGCGTCGTAATAATCGAGCGAGGGGTTGGCAAGCGAGAAAATATATCTCGTTGGAGCTGCAGCACCTGCAAGCGAGAGAATATAAAACGCTTTAGCAGTAAGTGTATGTGTTCTGTATATGTGCATCAAGCGTCGTGTTGCAAAAGCGACCGAGAGTCAAGATTCGAGGTCAAACCGGTATATCCCTCGATCTTTCTGATCTTTGGTTGCTCCTGATGCGATGTCCGTCGTTGAGTGCGCACATCTGAGTGAATCGGAGGGCACAAGAGCGTCCGAAGACCGCGGCCTCATGAGATAAGTATAAAGGAGGCGAGATCTTCGCGACGAGAAACAACGCTTCGGAAGTTTCAGGTGTCTTCGTTTTTCCTTTTTTTCATCTTTGTTCCACCCTCTCATTCGTGTAATTGCCAGGACACATGTTGTGAACCTTGTGATCGGTTGTCGAAAGAGATTTTCATATCAGGAAACAAAAGTCAACGTGACCACATCGACGAAATATGCTTATTGTTATTTTTTACTCCATCAATTTTTTTTGTGAACAATTTATAGAAAATATGAAATATTTTCAAATTGATTCACACTAATTGACCAGTCTTATAATTAAGAATATACATTCAATCAACTTAACTATAATTCTAATAAGTAATAAAACAGTTTACATAATATATTTCTCTCGATATCTCAATTATCCATAAATATAATAGTAATTCTAATTTCTCTTAACGGACAACACCACTGTGACCCCCTATTTTTTTCACATTTTTCAAGAATTTTTTTTTGTGGGGAAAAAAAGAGATTCGAAAAAAATTTTTTGGGCTTTGTTCCTTGTTTATTAATGTATCAAAAAACATTTTTTTCACATTTTTCACGCCGCATGGTGGCGCTGGGGAAGCTCTCGCGTCATCTCCGCAGTGGTTCGCGGCACGCAGCAGAACTCTCTTCAACGTCGATCTGAAAAAAAATACCGAGTGTTTTCGTTAATAATATAATATTTTGAAGAGAAGCACATAGGGATTTGAAAAAATATTGATTTTTAAAAAATAGGCACGCCTTTGAAATTAAAGAATGATTTTTGAGCAAAATTTCTCGTCGAAAATAGGCTATAACTTTTATAATTATTGAGATATCGAAAAAATCTTATGTGCTTCTCTAGATAATCTACTTTTATTGATACAGTAAAAATTTGAAGTCGATCGGATAAAAATTGCTCGAGTTCTGCTGCGTGCCGCACTCAAAAAAGTGGTTTTGAAAAAAACGCGTTCAAAGTTGGGACCCCGAGCGTCGCGGACCGCTGCACCGCTCCACAAAATATTCAATATCTACGAAAATAATTATTTTTTCGACCTGGGTCCAACGGCATTTCAATCTTAAAAGTATTTTAGATTTTTTAAAATGGTTTTCAAAAAATCGATTTTTTGAAGCCGTCACAGTGGTGTTGTCCGTTAATACGAAGAATGAAAAACGAGTATATGCATCTCACAGATATCAATTTTAGTATAGAAATGCTGCTAAAATTGTATTGAACGTATATTGTGTACAGGAAAGAATCGTACTTGTGAGAAGAGGAAAATATATATGTATAGATAGAATGTAGAAAATGTAGAGAAAAGTTATAGCTTCGCAATCGATAATCGTTCGTTTGAGTTATTGAGAGATCGGCCCTGGGGAGAGCGTATAATTACGATCCGCAAAGTGATTCTTGGCAATACGTTCACACACATAGGTATGTAGACTTCTAATGGTGTGTTCTGAGAGCAAAAGCTAAAGCGAAGTTTATACGAGAAGGCGAGAAAAGAACAGAATAAGGAGAAGAACCAGAATGGGTACATTTATGTACACGCACACATATACATATGTACGAAGTCTTCAAAAACAAAGGGGCTCCATTTGTGTGTGACTTCAAGTGTGAAATCAAGCGAGTTACGCCCTTAAAGTATTCCACCATCGAACATACAAAAATGTTGGTCCAACAAGAGTCGGAGAGGAAAGAGCCGAGTTCGTTCGACTCTTTCCTTTTCTCGCTGCTGTTGCTGCTGCTTCGCACACTCATAAATCTAGAAGCAAATAATTGCTCGGACCGTGGCTCTCTCGGTCAGATCGGGCGCGCGAGAGTAAGTCTCTCTGCCCGAGCCTTGGTGGTGTGTTGATTTAACGCTTCGTTCAAAGGTCGAACGACCCCCACTGCGCTCTGACTCGCCCAAAGATTCACAGCGGTCTTCGATATATGCGAGAACACCGAGTTTTTCCTTCCTACACCTCCATTTCCGGTTGTTGAAAGAATGATACACAAATTTCTCTGATTATACTTTGAGAAGAAACAAAAATTGTACAATAAACTTAATTTGCGGTCAGAGGGTGCCATACATTTTTCACAAACCTGAAATATTTTATAACGTTGTTTAAAACATATTTTTATTGATGAACCTAAATGTGTAAATTCTTCAAGGTTTCATTACGGTAAACAAAAAAATCGCAGATTTAGTAAAGACAATAATTTTTTTAGGGTATATGCCAATCGATCAGATTCCAGTTATTCAACAGAAATTGTGGCTACGATAACAACGGGTATAATACACTTTGCGTATTTTTATTTTTCGTAATTCTAATATTCTTATTTGCAGCATGCATGTATTAAAAGTTTACTCCATTAAATTAGATGAAAGTAACCGAAAATTTTTCTCCGAGAATTTCTGGAGTGGCATATACATTAAAAAGAGTATACAAAATGATCAAAAGATGACTGGCCGCTCTAGAAAAGAAAGAGAGAGAGAGAGAGAGAGAGAGAGAGAGAGAGAGAGAGAGAGAAGTGATTCCACGAAGGTTTTGCTTCGTCCAGAACCTTCTTCTCGAGACTCTCTCTTATCATATCGTGTCCACTGCAGGTATAACGGCCATAGTCAACTTTACACTCTCTCTCTCTCTCTCTCTCTCTCTCTCTCTCTCTCTCTCTCTCTCTTTAGACTATGTATCGTGTCTTCGCACAAACAGCTCAGACTTACGAAACGCAACTCTTTCTGGACTGCATGGCGAAGACCATCAACGACAAACAGTCTGTGGTTGTATGCGTTAATAAAAAAGAAAAAAATTACGAACGATCAAACGTTGCGCTCTTTCGCGCCGTCGGCGGTGCCACAGACCACAGTACCGGGAAGTTTTCTCTGTCTGTTGTGGGCCACATAACCAACGTGAAATGACACTCGAGACGTTGCTAAATATGCATACAATATATAAAAGAGAACGAGCGAAAGAGAATAAGAGAAGGCGCGAAAGAGGGAGAGAGAGAGAGAGAAAAAAAAAGAGACATTTTCAGTGGCATACTCTTTCGCCATAATGCGACGATGTATTTTGGGCATTCCCTAGTTCATTCCGTGACACATCTAGCAAAATCCCACGAGATGTATCTCTATCTCTCGTCAAGAGATGCGCGCGATCGTCCAACAAGATTTTGAAGCGAACAGGGACAAGAAGAGCCGCACTTTTTCGTGGTAAAACGAACGATCCCGAGACGATCGAAAATTTTGGTTAACTTCAAAACTAGAAACGCCGAAAAAACGAGTGAAAGGGTTCTAAGTTTTTTTTTTATTTTGTGGAACGTATTTTTTGTACTACTTTGTGCAAGTTGCCTCATAGGCATTTGTTATCACTTACCAGTTTTTATGCGTATGTGAAATACTGTACAAACGAATAGTGCAACGTCAGGTAAGGAAATAGTAATGGTACAAATTATATGTGTGTACATATCTCTATATACATATATATCTAAATTTAGCTTTTGCTTTGGTAATATATGCTACATTTCTAAGAGGAAAAGGCTCGAAGATTCCGTGCTTTAAAAATTTCCAGCACGCACAAGAAAGGCTATGATATCACGTGAGAGAATTCATGTTTGCTACGAACTCTCTCTTATCCTGTCTTTCTCATGTAACCAACGTACACGAGATTGGGTTTTCTAAGCGAACTTTTCTCTCTGCTCTATCTTGCTAAAGACTCTTGCTTTGGACACGTGTACGCGTGGGTTAAAAATACTGTTCCGTTGGTGACCAGGCGTTCTCCTATGAATCCTTCGGAGTAAATCTCCACGTGTCTCCGAAGTGTGCAAAGACTCTGATAACAATAACTCAGCTACTTATCATGCGCATGAATATTATCCATTACATTTGACCCGGGCAATATACCATGATAATATAAGAGTAACGGAGATGATTAACCGTGGAGGTACAAACAGAATAAAAAAAAATTAACTCGTTTGATTATGAATAATTACATAGCAAAAGATATCAAATGTTTTAATGGAACATGATATATAAAGTGTCCTCAAAGTCGCGCTCAAATTGTGGTGATTAGAAGAACGAACTGTCTTTTTGATTTCCACCTTCTCATTAAATGAAAAAAATCTACAACTAAAAGTCTTGATCTATTTTTTCATTCCAATGAATTGTTAATGGAATATTATATGAATTGAAAGCAGACAATCCAATACTACGTAAAGAAGGGATCGATCGCTTCCCTCACTGCGCGCCTTTCTGCAAGACACATCGGATTAGCTATCGTACTTATTAATTTATGCCTTTTATCTATTGATGCATCGGAGAGAAAAATGTATTAAAATTTCTCTTCATAATTGCTCGCTTTTTGACAGTTCTTTTATTTGGTTTTAGACATTTTTAATTCGCTGCTGAATTTTCTGTCTAAAATGCTTCACTATTTCTTTGCTTCCTCGCTCTCGTGACCGGGTCTCGTTTAACGAAAAGCGCCGCTCTACGTACGGAGAAGAGGTCAATATTTGTGGTACTCGAGTGGACCCGGAGAGCTCTCGAGAACGTCCGATCGGATGGATGGAGAGTGCTCTCCGGTCAACCTGCTGTTTTTACCAAAGATGAAGTTCCTAAATGGTTATATGTTTAGGTAATACACGACACAGTCCTCATAGTCATCATACTTAAACGCCGAAAAATACAACTTTTATCAGTCGATTGTGTTTTCTGCTTTTATTTTATTTTCCTTCGATATCGAGTGTTCTAAACCAATTGTGAATTGAGACCAATTAAAAAACAAAATTTTCCTAATAATTCAATTTTATTTTATAATAACAATATTTAATTTTCAATCATTTTTTCAAATATTGATATATGCGTAATTAACTTGACAGCATTTTGCTATTATTAACTCGTCAGCAGGCGCGCTATGGAACTTTTTCTCACACTTATATTAAAACGATGATTACTCAAAAATTTATTCTTCTGTATGATAGAAGAGTTAAAAAATTTTTTGAATTTTTATTTTCGAATTTTTTTAATTATTATTTTTTGGTTTCTTGTGTGAATTATCGTTGTATTTATGGTTTTTTTTTAAATAAAAATGTTTAATAGCCACAATCAATGTAGCAAAATTCTTTTAAACTTCCTATTTATCAAATTAAGCACTTGAAGCTATACATGTGAGAAAATCTCTCATCGCGCGCCCAATGCTTAAAGTGTATGTAGCGCGCCTGCTGACGGGTTAATTTAAACCATTATTTATTTATTATTACTATACCATTGAGAATTTTGGAGGTGCGTTCATGTAATTCCATGGCAGCCACGGTTACTTAAAAAATTCATATGAATTTGTGCACCTATACTTATTGTCTATACGTATATACATAAATATATATACATAGCTTATGTATATTATTATACTACTCTTCTTTTGTCTCTCGCTGCGCAAACCGCCTCGCCCGAGTATAACGAACTCTTTTGCTACTTTTTTTTTCTCATATTCCCTGGACCTCTGCTTTCGTCTCTCAAGTCTCTATGTCGCAATCTTTTTGTCTCCCGGAGCAGTAGGTATATCTCGTTGTCTCGCAATTCACGAGACAGAGAAGAAGAAAGAGGGGAAGAGAGCGAGCGAGAGAAAGAAAGAGAGATGAGACAAAACCAGAGAGAACTTCCAACACACGTGGGTTTCTCTCTTGTGATCTCGTCGTCATCTTCGTCGGCTTATGCCTAACCGCTTGTGTTCCCGTGGGGCGTGTTTCTCTCGATGTTTGTCAGCGCTCACCGGAGCACACTCACAAACCACCGAGCACTCCGGACTTGACTGTAAGAATGAGAAAAAGAAAGATACGCGAGCTGTCATCTCTCAAACTGCCGGGAAACATAGCATCACTTTTTTCATCCTGTACATCCCTCGACAGATTGCTTCAAAAAGTCTCATTTCATCAGATACACTCGCACCGATCCCGCTCACTTCCTAAAACCCAAACTTTACACCTTTTTCTTATTTAAAATCGAAGCTAAGTCGTCGCTGATCCCGAAACACCAAATATGGGGATGAAGAGAAGAATGCTTCAGGTTTAGAAAAAATTCTGTGTACGATCTTCGTGTAAGCGTAAACTTGCACATTTTTTACCGAGATATCTCGAACGTAAATACTAAATGACTCGTTACAGGGTTATGACTTTTTTTTTAAACGATTTACAAAACGATATTGAATAGAGGAAAATCGTGATAGTTGAGCGGATTTTTTATAAAGTTCATTCGAAACTCCCCGTGCAATTTGAGAATGCACACGAACGTTATTGTATATGCCGTGTTTTCCAACCTCATCTTTCATCCTACGACCCCGTCATGGTTTGTTACGAAGAACGTAAACGCAGGGGATGTTTTCTTGATGCTCTTTGCTGATGCTGTGTAACAATCGACTCTCCCATTCCAACGTAAACCACCCGCAACTTTACGATCCTATATAGCCCACCATGTACCGACGAGTTTATTTTTTTATTACAAGCAACGAATATTCGCAGGCAACGTTTTATACTGAGTCAAAACTGGCTATATTGTACATATAGACGAGGAGGCGAGCGATAGAGCGAGGGAGAAAAAGGATGTAATAATAAAATTTTCGACGGTTTTCTTCACAGAGTCAATAACATTATTTGGTTTTCAAAATCCAGCATATGGAGATTAAGATTTTATTTCGAACCAAATGAACCAATGGAGAAAGTCCAAGAAGCCTAGCGAATCGTGGATCAAATAAACAGAACAAAATAAAAAAATAATGAAGATGTAACAACCCTAAAATCATTAAGCGCATAAATAATTGAAAAATAATCCAAAAATAATTGAAAAATAATCCAAAAAATAACGAAATGAGTGCTTAAAAGAGAATGTAAACGAGAACGTCGTTTACATATGACATGCGAATTGATATCAAAATTACGTAAACGAAAACAGAATTTGAAGTAATACAAAAAATTGGACAAAAATTTGATATATTCATGGAAGCAAGAATACCAATATATTAGCGAGAGAGCAAAAGGGAAAGAGCTATGAGAATCTGCGGCTGCTGTGCCGTTTCTCGCAGAAGCCCAAGTAGGCGACTAATTCGCGTGCGTAATAACCGGCCATTCGTAGCACGTGCCCCGAGGCTTTAATGCAACGTGAGTTCGGAATTGGCAAATGTTTCACGTATGCGTGAATGTGTGACTATATGTACGCGTGTGTATGTAGTTTCACAAACGATCGGCGGTACATAGTAGTAAAAGCTGGTACGTTTATGTGTATATGTGTGTGTCTGTTGAATGGCAAGTACACGCAATGCGCGTGAGTGCCGGGTTTGCTCATCGTACCGTTATTGTAATTTCGATGATTACATTTTACCCGCAGCTTCCCTCTGTACCAATTCAATGAGTTTCCTCGCTTTATGATGATTTTTAATCGTAGAAAGCTATTGAGAAAAATCGGGAGCATGATGTAAATTATAATTTCATCTGACACTGGCACCTGAATGATCAGTAGTAAGAGATGAAATCTCCAACTTGAGATTTTGAACTTACGACAATTTTCACCGGATCTCAAAATCTAGATTTTTCGTGTCAAATTCGACTAAACAATTTTTTTCAAATAGAGTAAAATTAAGTAAAGGAATGAATCCATTTTTTTCGGTTCTCGAGGTTAACTTGAATGTCAGAAACTTCGTGATAGGGATCTACGGGTCTTGGACTCGATCTCCAGTTACTTCTCGCAGTTACAAGACTATGTCAACGTGCGCCTCTGGTCGACGCAATCCCAACAGTATTTTATCGCGCATAGGAGTAAAAAAAATAAGCCGTACTTTGTATCTAACAACACTTTCTTATTCGTTGTACTGGTCCAGGTCAACCCAGATGTTCTAAAAATACGATCAAATTTGACGAAAATTTCAATTTCAACGGCTCGAGGCCGCGCGACGAAACGTGTTCGAATGATTTAACGATGCAATGTTGTATCGGCGATTAAATACGATTAAACGATCGTAGATTGACGTTGGGGGATTCACTCTGTCGTTCTTACTCGATCGTCTCTCGTTTTCATCGCGCGCGGAAGTCAACTCACGTATCGAGCAGTTCATTCTTCAACTCGTAGGAGGCCGAGATCGCGAAACACATACACACGAACACACACCCGCACAAACACGCAGATACACGTAGAAACATTGCTAAAGATATATATAAAGAGGAACCTGAGACTTTCAGGTTGTCAAGGTAGCTCCTATAGGTATCACGAGAAGAAAAGGAGGCGTCCTACCTTAAGGGGCTCCCGCTGCTTTCTCGGTACACGCTCAACACGCCACGATAGAATTTCTCTCAGTCTCTCCCACAGTTATCTCTTCTCAGCTTCCCTTTTCTCATCTATCGACCTTCGTCCTTCCTTCAGCAAAACACTTACAAACATACGCACGCATTTACGTTCTCCACCTTCGTCCTTATATTACCTCGACTCGACTAGTTCACTGTCTTTTCTTTCAACGTACACCCCCAACCGTGGATTCGTGCAGTTTTGCTCTGTCTCGAAAAGTTCATTGAACTTTATTCGTCCACAATACTGCAATTTACTGGAATTTAATGATTTCTATCTATTTTTACTTTCTTAATTCTGGTTTTACTTACCTTGCACTCGATCACTAGTTACGGAAGATTGGTACAGAATAAAGCATACAGCATCTTCAAATTATGCGCAATTCGTCAGAATTAATTTCACTGATTAATGGTTCAGTATATAACTTCGAGGAACACTCAACTCTCGTATCATTCAGAGACTTTATTGAGGGCTGTGATGGCGTCCATGTAAAGAGAATTTTATATAATATTTTGGACGCCATGTCGCGTTACATGGCTTTGATGGCCGCAGATGAGTTTTACGAGATTCGAGACCAGGGCACGTTTCGTTCCAGCTTCGGACGACATGACAAAAGCGTTTATACGCGCCCCTCTGGACAACCCACAAAACCTTTGGTCTTGGTACATAGAATGCTTCCCCTTCCCACCTTTTCTCTTCCTCTCTTTCACGTGTGTTTCTATACTTTTAACTGATAACGTCGTTATTAATAACCCTTCCACTACGACAAAATAACCGATACACGTTTTGACGGTGCCACCTGCAGGGGCCTCCCAATCCATTGCCCTTTTCCTGGACCTTCGGGGTTTACGATGTAAGCCCCTGGTGATCCAATCCGAATGGCATAAGATCGATTTTAACCATTTCATCTCACGGATATCATGTAAATCATTGGGAAAAAAGTTGCTCATAAACTTTGTTGGCAATCGAAAATTCTTAATAACAAAAATCTTGATTCACTCTAATTATCAACTAAAGTATATAAGTTTTATACATGTAACCGCATTATTGGTATATATAATCAAACATCTAAAGTATTGAATAACCAAACTGTAATAAATTACAAAATATAATGAAGAAACCCCAATTAACCATCAGCTTCCTTCACACCATAGAAATTACGGATTTCCATGAATTATCAGGACCTTTAAGACTGTGTTACACTTTCGCCGATCCTTCGGAATTCGAATATTCCTTTTAACCTTTCATTCTCCTCATATGCACAATTTTCATCATCATTATCGTCATCAAAAGATCTTGGTGGTTGGTAGAGCTTCCCATTACGGGTTGGTGTGGCGTCTGAGCGAGTAATAAGTGAAGAGTAATAATATCATGGTCTCCGTTACGTTGCGAAACGGTAAATGCGTTGGACAAAGATGGAATATTAAAAAAACCTTGGTATATCTATACATACATGTGTATAAATGCATTCGCATGTGTATGTGGATCGACAGGCGAGATAACAACCAACCAGGCGACGCGGGAGACAGTCAGAAATGAATTTCTCATCCACGAGATAGCTCTCGAGAACGTTACCCATTTCACATGAATACACCATACATACGTGTCTGCGTATGTGCATTTGTACGTGTATATACATGATAGCTCGCGCCACGCCAACTTTGCGAAGTAATCGCGTGGGAAATAGAAAGCATTGAATACCTCTGTATATATACACCTATATAAATGCATCCTACAACAGAAAACATAAGTTGCTTCTACAAAGAGGATATCTTGAACCGATCAGTGTGATGCTTACCTTCATTCATATATACATGTCTAATATCGTATACGTATCGTAATGTAGCACTATACTCGATTGATTCCCATTTATCGTCAACTACTCACGGATGAAAGACAAAACGAGAAACGACATAAAATTCTGGCGCGTATTTGCAGCTTAACACAATTAGCATTTTGACACACTGATTTGTGGATACGTTTTATCTCGTATTTACACATGTACCGCATATGTTAAACCGATTGTTTATTGCTGTAAAAATTGATCAGTATTAAGTTACTGTTGATTAATTAATTTCGAAGTAGAGTGGCACATTTATTATAAGGATGCTGTGGTTTTCCTGACATTTTTTCTGTCATTGAGGCCATTATTTCTAATTATTTATAAAAGTGCAGGTATTTTTGTTTAACTGGAAGTGGTAGCCTTGTTTAAAAGTAATCTTCTTGACATCTCAATTATATAAACGTAACTGAAGACATCTTTGGTACCGTTTTCTCATGGTCAACTAGGAGAAAAAAAAGAAAAGTATCTTCAAAAGAAATAACGTCTGACGTCTCGTGCACAGTCTCAATTCCCATCTCATCACGTTTGTCATCTTCTTCTCGTGACTCATAAATGATTTCATTGTATCGAAAGATAGCGGTTCCTTTTGCGCTCAGGTATATCTAACGTAACCCTATAACATTACTCTGTGTGTATATATATATATACACATACACACACTATATGTATATAATGTATATGTATCAGCGTTTCTTTGCGATGATAAAAGCGAAGAAACTGCAAGGAGAGACTGTGCAGAACGTATGTAGAAAATATAACGAGTAGTGGTATATTTTCTTTGCTATCGTCATCAATCAAGTCTGCTGTGACGAGCCTTTCGTCGCGAGAGACACTCTACAGTATAAACAGGATTGAATATGCTTGTGATCTTGACGACTATAAAATTCTCTCTCTCTCTCTCTCTCTCCCTCTCTGTTATACCATATCAAAAATGTACTGGACGACTATAGAATCTTTCCATGAGCCTGAAAAATCTCTCAATCACTAACTCCTCACGTTTTTACCTAAGACATTTTACGTGACATTGAAAGTCATTGTACGAGAAATTCATTGTATAGAATAATTATTATTGAATGGATTATTAGATACAGATATAAGAAAACTTTCATTCCAACGTACATCCTTCCGGGTTTTCTCATCCACCTCTCATTTTTATACTACAGAGATGAGCAATTATTTTTCCTGAATTCAAATAATTCATTAACAATTGTACAAATTTTATACGCATAAAAATAGCCATTTTGCTTGATGGCCAATTTGTAATAATTCTGTTGGATAAATAAAAAAAAAATAAAGCACTTATTCGAAAAAAAAATGTATTTCCAATCCCTAACATAAACTAATAAATAACTGAACCTAATGAATAGATATTAATTATTAAACAGACAACAGAAATATTACAACTTTTTTTGTATTTACACGCCCAAATTTTTGCATTCACATTGACGCGACTCGAAGTAAACAGAACTTGACAAAGTTCAAAGAGAACTCGTGGATCTTCTTCATAATCCCCGCAGCATCCGAGTCTAGTGGACTCTCTTTCCTATCTCTTTTTTTTCTCGCGGTAAACACAAGGACGCACATAAGGCAGTAGTAAAAGTATACGTGCGTGCTAGGCTGCCTGTCTGTCTGGTGTGTCGTCGGCGCACGCGTTCACCCATCCCATAATGTATCGTTGCTTGGCTGCTTGCGTGCCCGCCATTAATTACGTTTATTCAACTATACTAATATTGGATGCGAGCCAACCTCTCGCAAGAGGAGAGGGGGTGGGTGAAAAGAGAGAAGGGGCAAGTTCTGTCACTGCTGGAGTATATTAGAGAAGTATAGACACGATATGAGATGAGAATGATGTCACGTTACAACAAGGGAGAAGTGAGAGAGGAAATGTGACGAAAGCTTTTCAAGTATCGTAAATAGAATCCGACAGGTACTCGACTAAAAGAGTTGCACTTTTTTTACATTTATTTTATGAAGTACAATGTATTAGGATTGATAGTTCCTGATAAAGAAAATAATATTTACAGGCATTATTCTCAAAATCAAATAATTAATGAACATCTGGAGAAGTGTAATTGGAAAAATACCGTGTGCGTAGCTGTGTCTTCATTACTTCAAACAACTTATATTTAATTTCGAATATAATGATTAAATTGATAAACCTTCTATGTACTACGAAAAATAAATTTAAAAAAATAGAAAAAATAAATACAAACTTGTTGCTACAGATGATTTTATCAAGTTTCAAAATTCCACGAGCGAACAGTACGCTAATATTATCTTGCTCTGGTACGGAAAGTCGAGACGCAATATGTATAATGAGTAATGATAATAAAAGATAATACACGTTACCCAGAGAGGAGAAATATAATTACGGTTTGCACTCTCGTTACGGGTAAAATTTACGAAGGATGATTAGAGGGATGAATATTAATAGATGAATCCATTAATCAACTTTCTCTCGCTCTTGCGGACTGTGTGTACGGTCGACTAGAGAGAATATCCTCCTTCCCATCGGTTGAATATATAATGACGAGTCTTTGCATCATATAACGCGCGCATAAATAACGCTATTGAATACTGCATCTACGATATATAGGATTAAGGATGGCGTAACTATACACTAATATATACCTATAAATATATGTATATATACATAAAGTTTCTGTATATTATAGAGCGTGCGCGCAATTACGGAGTTGCTGAAGTGCTGCACTCCCTCTCCCAAACCAACATGTGTGTATGTGTGTATTCTGTGTGCATATTAAGCCTCATCGTTTATTTTTCTCTTTCTCGCTCTTGTTCGATGATTAACGATCATTGTTTAACAATTAATAACCCGCGGTGTGCTCGTGCTCTGTTTTATCGTGCCTGCGGTACGCTAAGACTCGCGTTAAAGCTACGCTTTGCCGCTTAATCTCTCGACCGATACGTGCATGAATCTACGTATAATATACGTTAAACTCAAGGGCCACGAAGAGTTAAAGAGCTTGGACGATCAAACACGTGGATATGACTCTCGCGTATACGTACTTAGCGCTATCCACGACGAGCATTAAAAGATCATTCCCCTGGACCCATCAACTAACTTAGATCTACATATATGCAAGCATATACGAAGAGTTTCAAAAGACGCACCCGAGTAAGGAAAGGTTTCAGTTAAATCATACAATTCTGGGGAAATAAGTCTTTAACTATTCTTCGCTCCAATGAACCGTCAATGAAACATTAAATAACTATCGTTTATACCTGATATTATTGTTATTGTTAATTGAAATTTAAGTTTACTGTGACTATTTCTATCTTACTATAAGAACTCTTTCACTTATAGATTCATTAAATATACTGTGTAATATATACATGACGTATCTGCAACATATGTTACATTTTTTAACCAACATTTCTCAACTAGATAATAGTGTAATGAGTCGCGGGCGTGCGCGTTCGGTCAAAGATCAATAGGTAGATCGGATCGAATCCCGGTGTAGGTGAGAACATTTTTCCGCACAAGTTAATATCCGGAGTAATGCAAATACTGAAATAAGATTAACTGCGATCAGATTATGCAATTCTAATCATAAAAAAAAATATTTTTATCTAGATTTATTTTTTGCTAGAGCTCGAATACGGTTCCTTTAACGGGGTCATCCCATGTGACAGCTATTTTTTTTTCGCTTTTTTTGGGATTTTTTTTTTTTATGAACCATTAAAACACACTATCTTTGAATTTTTACCACACATTTAATAATATTTTTACAGTCCCTCAGAATTTTATCAAACAAAAATAACGAGCTGAATCAACTTTACACCGTTTGGAAGACACTCATGTGTTGGTTGACGGCTGCCATGATTCCGGAGGTTTTGCTCGTCTAAAATCAAAAAATCGAACGGCATTTTAATTTGTAGACCTGAGGCTATCGCTGGAACTAGAATAAAGTAAAAATATCGAAAATTGAATTTTTGGCACGGTTTTAAATATTAAGTTTCAAGTTTCGTCGTTTTTTTCGACTTTTAAAACCGTGCCAAAAATTCAATTTTCGATATTTTTACTTTATTCTAGTTCCAGCGATAGTCTCAGGTCTACAAATTAAAATGCCGTCCGATTTTTTGATTTCAGATGCGCAAAACCTCTGGAATCATGACAGCCGTCAACCAACACATGAGTGTCTTCCGAACGGTGTAAAGTCGATTCAACTCATTATTTTTGTTTGATAAAATTCTAAGGAACTGTAAAAATGTTAATAAATGCATGGTAAAAATTCAAAGATATTGTGTTTTAATGGTTCAAGAAAAAAAATTCCCAAAAAAGCGAAAAAAAAAATAGCTGTCACATGGGATGACCCCGTTAAAGGCCCCGACCTTTTTGGCCGGTTGGGGCCTCGCTGACAAAGTGTGACCGGCCCGTAAGGGGCCTGTCGAGCTTCTATATTGGGGCCCTAACAGAGTAAGGGAAAAATAACCAAGGCCTAGCCAAGGCCCTTACTGAATTTCCACACGGGTAGAGATACGCAATAGACGGAGAAAAAGCTCTACTACAAATTACTGTGTTAACTAATTTCGCCGGATGTTTTTGTCGTTTGTCATACCCGCAAAAAAACAGCATATATGCAGTAAAAAAAAGTTGATACAAGTACATATACTCCCCCAAATAGTTGTTCCGGTAAAAAATCTCCTTCTGAACGCGAACACTAACAAAAAGTTATAAAAGGATTTCCTCCCAAAAAAACCAACCTTGTAAAAATTTTCTCATTTACATGAATTCTCTCAAAAAATTATAGAAGAATCCCACGAAAATTTACCAATCAAATCATAATCTCACAAAAGATGCCAATTTAAATCCGACCAAAAATTAAGTCTAAACTCTACAAAAATAAATGAAAACTATAAAAATATTAATAGTAAAATACATTAAAGCCTATTAACCTCTAATAAAAAATCTTTCAATTCATTAAAAATATGGCAGTACAGTTGTTCTACATAGGAAGAACAAGAATAAAAAATAAGAATGAAAAAAATTTCGGATATAAAAAAAATTTCAAAAGAAAAAATTAGATTGAAAAAAAAATTTTGACCGAAGTACTTGGCGAATTTGTAACCATGAGTGAATTAAGCAAATTTAATTCAATTAAGCATATTGTATGAATTAATAAAAAAAACTCGCCAAGTACTTCGGCCGAAATATTTTTTTCAATCTAATTTTTTTCTTTTGAAATTTTTTTTATATCCGAAATTTTTTTCATTCTTAATTTTTATTATTGCTCTTTTTGTATAGAACAACTGTACTGTAGCACATTCGTATTTTCAATGAATTGGAAGATTTTTTTATTAAAGGTTAATATGCTTTAATGTATTTTACTATTAATGCTTTTATAGTTTTCATTTATTTTTGTAAAGATTAGACTTAATTTTTGGTCGGATTTGAATTGGCATCTTTTGTGAGATTATGATTTGATTGGTAAATTTTTGTGGGATTCTCCAATAATTTTTTGAGAGAATTGATGTGAATGAGAGAATTTTTGCAAGGTTGGTTATTTTGGGAGGAAATCCTTTTATAACTTTTTGTTAGTGTTCGCGTTCGGAAGGAGATTTTTTACCGGAACAACTATTTGGGGAAAATAAATGTACTTGTCTCAACTTTTCTTACAGCATATATGCTGTTTTTTGCGAGGATTTGTCGACTTTTTGTATGAAATTCATAGCTTGCCAATTAAAAATGTCTGTATTTCGTACGTCTCTGAATGATGCAAAAGAATTAACATTTTTTTCGGTATTGCAGCAAAATATGGTAATATTTTATCAAAAAGTGATTTTCTTAAGAATTGAATCCTGAATAAAAATTTTGAAGGTCGCTCAAGCGATTTTTTAATGATTTTGGCTAAAAATGGATACACGAATTTCGAGCTGGTGTATCACGATTATATTCGGACTAAAAATGCAATATAAAATATTGATCTAAGAAATGTTCAAATGAATTCAATCTTCGTAATTAACCGTCAATACTTATAAAATTATTAGATTACTTAAAACGTACAGTAGTTCTGAGAAGATACGACGCATAAAAGAACAACGAACAAGTAAAAACTTGATTTTTTTTTTAATTTTGTAAAAAAAAATTTTCAAAAAATATAACATCGAAACATCCGTGCTAACAGATCAACGGATCGGAAAATATTCCATAAAAAATCTTGCCGAAGAAATACTCTAATAGCATCAGAATGCACCGAAAGTTTTTAAATAAAAGTAATCATAACGAAACGAGATTTTGAAACAAAAAAGTATGCGCACAAAATTTCGAGAGTAAAAGTTTGATTGGAAAAAAGAATTTTGGCCGAAGTACTAAGCAAGTTTTTCTGTTATAACGTTTATTGATCACGAATTATATATCATGAGCAATAGGTAAAAAAAAAAATTGGTGAAGTACTTATGAATTTTTTTTTCCCAAATCAAATATCTTTTCGCTCAAAATTATCTCGCATCACTTGATTCCATTTTGGGTTGCAAGTGCAAATAGTATTTTCATATACTTAAGGGCGGGGTAACGTTAATTCGTGCAAAAAAAGGCACATTTTTGTGAATTTTTTTTGACGACACAGTTAAAATCTATTTATTAAAACTAATGGTACATTAAAGTATAACATTCGAAGAATATTATGTAAAATTTTCATGAAGAAATATTAAAAAATACGGCAATGGCAGCAATTATTCGGAAGCGTCTCGGAAAAAAGTAGAATTGTGGTGCCCCTCATAACTCGGTGCTGGATCATCAGAAATAAAAAAATCAAAGTTCTTTCGTTAGATAATCGCTTTCCCCAGGTAAAGCTAGGAGGGTTTTTCGAAATTTCAATTTTTCACTTTTTGGGAACACTTTAAAGTGAAAAACGCGATTTTTGCGAAAAAAATCGGCTAATTTGTTATTGTAAAATAAAAAAATATTAACAAATTTGAAAAAACTCTCCAGCGTTACCTCGTAAATTATGTACAGAAATAGTATTCAAAATTTCAAAAGGATCGATGCAGTAGTTTTGAAGTTATGAGGGGCACCGTCTTTGAAAACGTGAGTTGCGGGAAAAACGCCGGGCAGGTGTTTTCTGATGCGCTGAGTCATGCATGAGGCGCGGTTGCTTAAACCGCTGTATCTTCGTTAGTTTTGCTCCGATTCATCTCAAATGTTCACACAATATTCTTGAAAGGTTCTCCATTCAGAAAATCAAATAAAAAAAATGCAAAAAAAATGCTTAAAAACTTTACCCCGCCGTTAAGGTCTCTACCACTCTAGGATGGTTTAAAACCATATATATTTCAAACCTCGGGTGGTTCAAAAGTGGGGTGGTATCATACACCATTCTCTCAGTTATATAAAAAACGAAGAGAATGGTTTCCAAATAAACCTTATTATTGCATGCAAGGGACATTTTATGGTAAAAGAGAAAAAGCACTGTTTTCGACTCCGTTCTAGAGTTAACGTTCGGAAAAATGGATTATTGGGGCTAGGGTTAATAAAAAGAATTATTTATTAAGGCACTGTTCAAAAGTCTATTTATTGAATTACACTTTATTTTTACACTATCACTCTTCTATCTATATATATAAAAATCACTTTAACCAAAAGTTGAAACTGACCGCGATCTTTATAACCTCATGACTGTTCAAAGATAACAAATATTCACCGAATACGAGTTTATCATACACCATTCTCTGAATTAAAAAAAAACAAAGAGAATGGTTTCCAAATAAACCTTATTATTTCATTCCGGGAACATTTTATGGTAAAAGAGAAGAGGCACCGTTTTCGACGCCGTTCTAGAGTTTACGTTCGGAAAAATGGATTGTTGGGGCGAGGGTTAATAAAAAAAATTATTTATTTAGATACTGTTCAAAAGTTTATTTATTGAATTAAACTTAATTTTTTCACTATCACTCTTCTATCTATATATATATATATTAAAGTCACTTTAACCAAAAGTTGAAACTAACCGCGATCTTTATAACCTCACGACAAGGATATTAAATATTCACCGAATACGAGTTTATCATATACCATTCTCTTAGTTATCAAAAAAACGAAGAGAATCGTCTCTAAATAAACCTTATTATTGCATTCGAGGAATATTTTATGGTAAAAGAGAAAAAGGATAGTTTTCGATTCCGTTGTAGAGTTTACTTTCGGATAAAAAATTGTAGGGGCTAGGTTTAGTAAATAAAATTATTTATTTAGGCACTGTTCAATAGTTTATTATTACACTTTATTTTTCCACTATCACTCTTTTATCTATAATAATAAAAGTCACTCTTTACTTGTCTATCTATATATAAACGCCACTCTAACCAAAAGTTCAAATTGACCGCGACCTTTATAACCTCACGTCTGTTTTAAGAAAGATATTGGTCAGCTGGCATATACCACGAGATATTTCCAAATATCACCAGATTATACCAATATTACTAGTGTCACGAGATGATAGAAATGACGCAAAAAATGAATCGCCAAAAAAAGTGTGCGAAAATTTTGTACACTTTTTAGCTTCGTCGAAAAATGAAAAAATTATATCTTGAGTATGCCTACAGCGACAAGGTTCGTATTAGTCACGATGGAAAGAAAAACATAAATAAAAAATACGTGCACGCAAATCATCTTTCAAAATGCAATAATTTATTAAATATTAAAGAAAGAATTTTGAAAACAGTTGCTAACGCCGCTGTCTTCGGTATAAGTGTCTTGTAACGACTTGCTTATCTTTGAATAGCTATAAATGTACTTGTTTCGAGTCGCTACCGCGAATCTTAATAAACGACCAAATAGTTGTATTGTCGTACCTATTTTTTACAGATAGTCGGCAGTAATTTTTCTTTGTGGAAACACGCTCATTCACAAGATGTAAAAATTGCAATGTGTTAGAGTAAAGATTTCATTTCTAATTCTCAATTTTTACTGAACAACACGGTAAAGCACTCGAGATCTGTATTCTCTGATTACAATTCCATTTCATATATTCATGAAAATTTACGCAGTCATTTTTTATCAGTATGAGTCAAACACATTTAGGATTCAGATTCTTTTTGAAGGATGGGAGTCTTTCTATATTGAAATGTGTAATAAAACCTCGTCTGTTTTTGTGAACCGACGCAGTAAAAATTCACAGAATTTTTATTTACAGATGTTTACCGTATTACGCTGTAAAATTAAGTGAGATTTGCAGCATAGTCCGATAAAAATGTGTAACACAGCAATTCTGATAAATATTTCTAGTAAACATCACTGAAATTTTTTCTTCGTGTACTATGTACACGATTACAAAAAGTGGGCATAGTAAAAGCAAAGCTATTGCGCTCGTACCTATCTGCGGTGCATCATGGATGCGGAGCTTGATTGCCCCACTCTACGCTTTTTTCACATCCTAACGGATTGGCTATTACCAATTCATTGATATCTCATCAACAATACATCAAAGGGAAAAATAACTAAAGACTTTTCTCTTCAGAATTTCACGATCAAATTCCTTCTGTTTTTTGGGAGCAGCTTCTGAGACACCCTGTATAAATGTAAATGGACAAAGGTGTGCATAAGATAGTGAGTAAAAATGGTACAATAGCTGGCCAGCCGTCTATCAAAAACCGTTGCACGAGAAAGGACAAAAAAATGGCAACAAGTGTATCGCGTCATTCATTTAAAGGGCCATCAATTCTATGTCGTACCCTGCACAATCGACACAGAGGAACGAACGTTAAACGATCCTCGCTGCTATTAATAGTCTCCGCTGAAAACTGTGCATGAATATTAGTGTGTACATGCCTTAACCGTCAATATTACGACATTAAATAGAACTTCGAGTGCAATAAATTAAACGCGTGTGTAATCCACGCAGAAAATTCTACCTATCCTTAGTCTCAAGAAATGTATGGATTGTTAATTAAATACATAAAAAACACATGTCCAGATGGACCACATATCCATACGCACGAAATTATTGCAGTTTAATGAAGGTGCGATTAACCAATTTTTTTATTTACTTCAAGTTCTTTTTGTTCGGTAATATTTGTTAATTGAAACTATATGATGTCTATAACTAACGATTTGAAATGTCCTATTCATTATTAATAAATTTTATGTACGATATCAAGCATTTAAATGCAATTAATGAAACTTACTCACTTTCGATGAGGGCGAATACGGAAATATCAAGAGACTCGGTAGAGTCTCGGTACAAGTTATACTTGAAGGGCTATCCCGAGCACTTGCTGAGTCCATACTTTCTCCTAATAAAACGATTCGCAGTGGTAGGGGTAAAATTTTTTTGATGTTTTAGCTAATTTATATTTTCTCTGTGCTATTCGTTTTTTAATTTGAAGTTCCATTTGAAAAAGCAAAACTTATATGATTTTTGTTTACTAAAATCGAGTAGTACGCGTATTCCTTTAAGGAAATTCAATTCTTGCTATTTTTGTAGATTAAGATTTTTTAAGGCGATTTGTTTTTCGATTTTGTTCGCATTTCCGCTTAATTTAGCTCTTCCGACACACGTCAGTTACTGCGTGAGTATAAAAAAAAAGAATTAAGAGGAAAGAGGGAAAAAAGGAAGCGAGGGGAAAAAAGAATGCCAGGTAGGCTTGCGCACGCGCTAACGCAAGCGCGTGCCCCTTTCCTCTCGTCCAAAGCTTTTACCTCTCTCTCTCTCTCTCTCTCTCTCTCTCTCTCTCTCTCTCTCTCTCTCTCTCTCTCCCTCTCTCTTTCTCTTTCTCTCTTTCTTTCTCTTTCTCTGTTTGATAGTTGCTGCTCCGCTCCGGATCTCGCATACCTCTCCTCGCTAAATGCAAATTGCAAATTTCCTGCGGTCCCGACCACGGGAGTTCGCTTTCAGCTACTCTTCGCTCTCTTTCTCCCTGTGCGTTACTCTTATTGCGTATCTCTATTTATTCCAGTTCAAGAAACGATTCACTCTTGCGTATTCGTTCTTCTTCTTGATATCTCGAACATTTGCAAAAAATAGTTTTCCCCCCTTAATTCAACCCGTCCCATCACAATATTTTGCTATCCAAAAGAAAACAATAAGTAAAAATAAAACAGTATTCTTTCGCTTGATTGCTTGATAGACTTCAAATGAAGAATTAAACCAATAAAAAATATTTTAATAAAACCAAAATCCTAAATTTGTTATTCTTTATTCAATGAGTTTGAAAAATTATTTTAACATTTCCAATAGTGGCATTTAATAATTAATATAAATTGCGAAGTATATGAGACCGTTAAATAAAAATAGCGATTTATTGCAAACGTTTATCTCAACTGTGTACTGTAGTGATGCGAATTAATCACCGACTAAGTGCCGTTTTTTTTTATTGGAATGTTGCAACATCTCCCTATTTGGGATACTCCGGAAAAACTCTTTTCCCCTTTATAGACTCGTTGCACTCTTTGTGGACCTTAAAAAGTTTTAGTTAAGAAGGTCATCTCATGCGACAGCTATTTTTTTTCGCTTTTTTTGGGATTTTTTTTATGAACCATTAAAACACGCTATCTTTGAATTTTTACCATACATTTATTAACATTTTTACAGTCTCAGAATTTTATCAAACAAAAATAACGAGTTGAATCAACCTTACACCGTTCGGAAGATACTCATGTGTTGGTTAACGGCTGCCATGATTCCGAAGGTTTTGCTCATCTGAAAGCAAATAATCAAACGACATTTTAATTTGTAGACCTGAGGCTATCGCCGGAACTAAAGTAAAGTAAAAATATCGAAAATTGAATTTTTGGCACGGTTTTAAAAGTCGAAAAAAAATGATGAAATTTGGAACTTAACTTTTAAAACCGTGCCAAAAATTCAATTTTCGATACTTTTACTTTACTCTTGTTCCGGCGATACCCTCAAGTCTATAAATTAAAATGCCGTTTGATTTTTTGATTTCAGATGAGCAAAACCTCCGGAATCATGGCAACCGTCAACCAACACATGAGTGTCTTCCGAACGGTGTAAAGTCGATTCAACTCGTTATTTTTGTTTGATAAAATTCTGAGAGACTGTAAAAATGTTAATAAATGTGTGGTAAAAATTCAAAGATAGTGTGTTTTAATGGTTCATAAAAAAAATCCCAAAAAAAGCGAAAAAAATAGCTGTCATATGGGATGACTCCCTTAAGGATCTCGTGCAGTCGTGAATGAGATTATGTATATATAAACATTTTTTTCATGACTCTGGTGCTCGTTTAGATTCGGGAAGAGTTACGATTAATAAACCTGTTGGAAGAGAGCAATGAAATATTATCGTCTACGGGATTTGAGTGCATAATATTTTTTTTGTGTAAAACAATATACTCAGTAAAATTTGGAGTCTCTCGTATCTCAGGAGGATTTTCTGAATATCATTATGAGAAACAAAACCAAAAACCTGAAGCGAAATGCGTCAGGTAACTTCGAGGTTCAGAGGTACAAATTCTCACATCCACGAAAACATCGGGCACAGGCTTAAGCAGAGCATTAGGGTAGTCGGAACAAGAAACATTAGTGAAAACTTGGCGTTTAACTCCCAAAGAGAAAGGTCCCCGTACCCTTTTCGGCTAAGTGCACAGCATCCAAAACTCAAAGGGGTTAACTCTATTTTGTCGTGGCTTTGCGTTCTCATAAAGGCCACGTTAAATCCTCGTTCTAAAATCCTTACGGTACTCAACGCGATGTTTCCTCGTTTTCTACTATAAAATTTCACAATTCATAATACACGCGACAAAACATAAAATTTCGTCAACGTCTGCAATCTCAATTATTTTTATTGCTACAATTACCTATTATAAAATTTGTTTGAAAAGTCATGTAACCATTCCAAACATTGTGTTTATTATTTTTGTTATTAAAAAAAAAAATTGATTATCAAAAAATCAAAATTCTTATTTTTAACCATTTTCCATTGATTACTACAGAATGAGAGTTAATTTTTAAATAATAGCATGAATTTAAGAAATAAATCATTGAGAGAACATCTTAATTTTTATCAACAATTAAAAATTACCAAAATTCGATTTTTAGACGCATACTTGTATATCATAACGATTAAATAGCCGTAACAAATTACCCAACTATATAAACGACTCTGAATCAAATAAGCTATCCATTTATTCGCTCTAATAATGTTTTCTAGCAATAAAACGCATAAACTCGAGTAAAGCTCGAAAATAAAACCTCCCTTCAATATTTATTCGTAAATAACGTTACCTGCACTTACAAAAATTTTACCGGATGTTACGACGAGCAGGAAAGTATTGTCTGAGCATTCGCACACTTCTACGGTATTGTTCCTTCCGAGGTGAGCTTTCCCCGAGAGATACGAAACGATACACCCCGAAAGTTATAAGTATAAAGGAGCGAGAAGCCAGGAAGATGTGACACGATGACTCTCGCGGGAGTGATTTCGTAATGAAGGCCTCCCGGCGTGCAGTGTCTCTCGTCGGCCACGAACGACATATATACACTTCGGAGACGAGAGAGACGCACCCTTTTCCTCAACCCCTGTCTAGAGTCACAGAACAGCCCTCGCGCATTACTGGATTAGGCTCCAGAAGGATCAGATATGGGTTGAGTGTCTTCTTATATATACAGATATATATAGATATGTGTCATAAACATATATTATACGTTTTCGTAAATCTTTATGAGCATGTGTAGAAGATTCTATTGTTCCCACATTAAATAACATCGGTCGATCAATTTTTTTACTACATACTTCAACATTTCTGTTACAGGTAAGCAAATCGTCTGTCATGTCAAAACTGCATGATTTCTTGTACGACATTCGTGAGTGTTTTAGACTTTAAAGTGAAAATGTTTCACATGAATTCGAACTGTATTTAATTAAAAGTTAGCGATATTTATTAACGTTATTAATTAAACTCTCGTTACTAAATAGACAATTGCAAAAATTGCGACATTGAAATTATGCAACCATGAAAAAAATGAATTGTAGTTTTTACTGAGATTTTCATAAAACTTTACAGTTTTGCACATTAGTAGTGCCTTATTCCGGACGCGTAAACATCAATTTTTCATGAAACTTTAAACAAAATCTGCAAGTTCCTGTGGTGGAAAATACTAATACCGTAAATGACATAAACCTTCAAACGAATTTTTACAGTGTCAAACCGTAAAAAGTACACACGACATTCATTCCATTTTTACAGTGCGAAATAATAAACTGAACTTATCCGCATCGGAATTACCCAAACATAACCATAAAATTGTTTAAAACAAATCAAATTTTTAAAAATTCTTCAATTATAAATGCATTTTTAATCATTGTTGATCATACTTTCTTACATTCATCACTCCTGACATAAATTTGTACAGAAAATTCCTACCTATACTGGAATTCGATCTGACCTACCTACCTATCTACGACCTAACGCGCACGGACGCCACCTATTACACCACTATCTACTTGATTATCATTGGTAAAAAAATGATACGTACATATCCAATCCGGAATATAATCGGTAATGTCAATGAATAATCTATGAAACAAACTTTTTGAAAGCAAGAAAAATTTGAAATATGGAAAATGTCAAATTTTCGTATATATACACTGAAAAAAAAATTAAAGTATTGTCAACTACGCGATGAGGTTGGACGAATTTCGTTGCGGGAATAGTCATATTACGTTCAATTAATCACCCGGTGGTTGATCCATAGAAAGTCATGTCGTTGAGAAAACTACACCACGATTTTGCCGCTAAATTTTAATTTATTTGAGTTGAGTGTATTTCATGTGATACAACCGCAATAAATAGTTAGATTGAAAAAAAATAAAACTTGAAACACAGAATCGATTGAATTTGAAATAATCACACGGAGGTTATACGGTTTGTCCGTGACTCGATAAAATAATAGCATCGAATAAACTTCTCTGCGAGAATTGAATTCAATGACATCACAGATCAACGGAATATAATTTGTGATTAAGCTAATTACCTAGTAGTAATTTGGATAAAATCTTTTGTTATTATTCAAACAAATAAACCTTTTGCTAAAGCTACTAAAATTTTGTTACGCAAACAATAAGTTTTGTTTAACACGAATTATATATATTGTAGCCGGACAGCCTTATTCCCTGGCTGGATTTCTGGTGTGGCAGAAATCTGCTAGAGGGCCACGGGCGGAGCGCTCTCGCGTAAGCGTCGCACCGCCCGTCCGCCCATAAGGTTTCGACATTGAATCGTTAAATATCGATCACTCCGACCGACGGTCGTCGAGAAAATTCGAACCCTTGTTTTACAAGGTAAAAGGTTACGAGGCAAAAAAGGTCTAAGGCCTTTTATCGTACAATTAAAGTACGCTGATATAGAAAATTTTTGTCACCTAATTATGTCAGGATAGGCGCTCTTACTAGAGTAAAAAATCGATCAATCGTATTTACTATTGAAAGTCGCAAAATACAAAATCAAAAATATCAAATAAAAAATATTCCAAAAAATATGTATATAAAAAAAAATTTCGAATATTTCTTACAGTCATTTCAAAATCATAATTGTTCGGTACAATCACTATACGTTTTAATTACACAATGCAATTCATTTAATCCAAACGTGATTGATACAATTGACTGAAATACTTTTCCGCATTTCCCAAGCAATGCGATGATACTATTTCAGATATTTATTGAATTTTATTCAAAAAATGTTTTGGTTCTATTCAATATTTAAAGTTTTACTTCAAATTGCGGGCATAGTTGGCTCAACAAAATACCTTTAACTACGCACGGAGGTTGCGTCAACTACGCCATTGGTTTCGCCGTATCCAACCTCAGGACGTAGTTGAGTCAACTACGCCTCCGTTCTTAACACTATGCCTTTTTTTCAGTGTATGTATCATATCGGTAACGCTTCCGTGTAGTTCAAAATTCGCTCCCCACCCCCCATTGTTTGAGCTATAATAAGGAAATACGGTGACACGACATAATATTACAGTCAAAATATCACACGACAAAAAATCACCAAAACAAAATGTCACACGAAAAAAAATCACGGCGACAAAATATCGCACGACAAAAAATCACACACACAAAAAAATCACAACGACAATATATCATAGCCAGGCATAAATTTTTCAAATTATTCCAATTTATTGAAGTTCAATGTTGTATTTATGTTGTGAGTGTTGTGTATAAGAGAATGGATAATGGTTCAGCAGTTACGCGAGAGTGGGAATGATTCCTGATTTACCGAGTCTACCGTATGAAGATAATTGTAAGGAGAGTTTACCCATCCGTCACAAGTGCCAAAAAAACTGCAAATTTTATAATCAACTTTAGGAGCTCTTATCACACCGTAAGTTAAATCATTGCAAGCGAATACGTTTTGCGAACCATCATAGAATATTTCACAAATGTATCATTTACCATTTGTTGGTTATTAATATAAAAAAAAAGAAAAAAAGCGGAGTTCCGCTCAAATAGTGCATGTTACGGAGGGTTGCTATCAATTCTGTACTGTCTACAACGTTGTGCCACTCAAATTTCTAATATTTCAGAAAGGAAAGCCACGTCTTATACACGACGGCCAGGTTTGAATTATATATGGGTTAAAATTTCAATCATATATAATTCAAACTTAGAGTGGTTCAAACCTAGGGTGGTTAGACCTTAAATACTTGGAAACTACTATTTATACTCGGTTAAAATACTGTTAACGCGAATTTTTCTAAAGAAATTTACGGAAGGTACCGTCTGGCCTGCATATATATAAATTAAAAATAATCTAATTGTGATATTTTGTCGTAGTGATTTCTTGTCGTGTAATATTTTATCGCAGTGATTTTTTGTCCTGGTAATTTTTTGTCATGTGGTATTTTGTCGGTGATATTTTGTCGATGTTATTTTGTCGTGTGATAAAACGTCATAGAACCGCAAATACAACAACAGTCTTTAATAAATGTTTCACCTTGAAATTTCCTAGCTCACATACTTAGAGAAATTTTGATATTTTCTAATTACAATTTTTCATGTATACAGTTTAACATTTTTTACAATTTTCAATATCAGTAAATAGTATTGGTTTACAGTTTATTTTCCTATGCTTATTGAATATTATACTGGGGGCACTGTAAATTCTACATTTCATACACAGTGGGATTCCTCGTTTTGATTTGTAATTTCTGCTATATCATTTTTTTGCTGTGGACGTTGAGTTTTTTACAGTTCAGATCAGCATTAATAATTGATCAGAAAGTAAAAAAAAACACATTAAATCCACTATTTTGTAATGGAACACACTGTAAAAGGACTAATTTTCAGTTTTCAACGGTATATTCTGCTTTAGTTTCAGTAATTTTTAAATATCGACAATTAATTTTTGCAGATTATTTTTTTCCATGAACGAATGAAAAGAGAAACTGATTTTTATATTTTTCATAAAATCATAGTGAGACTGGGAATTTTATTAAATCATTTTTTATCGAATTTGAATGGTATATATAAACGCCATGATATTATTGAATTGCTTGAGTTGCATTACCATATATAATAGTGAATACGTTACATCGAGTTAGTATAAAAATTGCGAGTTCGTAAATAAAATGTATTAAGATGCACTGCATTATAGACGTTTATGAAGGACGAAATATAATACAGTAAGGTTATTCTTACATGTCGGGAATTCCGACAACGAGAGGCGGCGAATCAGTCAAATTACTTAAAAGTTTCAATCGTCGGGACGCGCGATCGAAATGGGCTGGAGAGAAAATCGAATCGATGTCGGGTGCATGAGTTCACGTATGTTGCAACAATTTGTTGCCAACAAACACGAACGAGAGACAAACGGATGCTGTGGACATCGTCCGGACGGTGTTTGGACCTCAGGGATGTGATATAGGGACGGAATAAAAAAGAGAACGAAATAAGAGCGAGAGAGTGAGGGAAAGCATCACATATAGAAACGAATGTATGGATATGGTAGAAAGATCGTATGGAAAGTGAAAGAAAGAGAGAGACAGCGAGAGAGAGAGAGAGAGAGAGAAAGAGAGAGAGAAGAAAGTCTCGATCCGGCGAGGCGAACCCTCTCTCGCCGCCCCTGTAATCACAATTGAAGGCTATTTTCTCACCGCTCTGATGATGCGCTCTGATGATGCCTGATGCTGAAGCTTCTCTCTCTCCCTCTCCTTTGGTATATAACCTCACTCGTAGGATCATCTCCATGTGGCTCACAAGCAAGGGACCCCATAGAGAAAAGACTTTTGCTGATGTTCCCTCTCTCTCTCTCTCTCTCTCTCTCTCTCTCTCTCTCTCGTTTTCTCTCTTTCTTGTGAAGCTTACAGGTCTCACAAAATAGTCTCTTATTCGTCGGAAAGTTATCTCTCTCTTTCTTCCTCTTTCTTCAAAGATTCGTCCGCGAGAACGAAAAGATGTATATAGAAAGAGAAAGAAAGCGAGAGAGGCAAAGCTCGCAATGCGGCGCGCGGCCTCTCGGTGGTCGTGAACAGAAAATAAGTGTAGAAGATGATGGACGCTCCGAGTAATTCCCTCTAATAATTGAAATATACCCGCGAGACCGCTTGGCCCGGCTCACTCGACTTGCGGTACATACACATTTACGTATATATTTATATACATGTATATCCATGTATATATATATATGTATGTATGTATGCGAGACTGAAGCTTGATACAGAAGACCGGCCGTACACACCGGTCTGCCCATATATATATTTAATCCCTCCCTCTCCTTTTCTATTTTTTGCTCTTGTGAGTTCACGACGAAAAACATCGTGTGGGAATTCGATTGATTTGAGTCCTTTAACCGTTTGATCTTCCGTATCATGAGAATTACGTTTATGTTATTGTATTATATATAATCATATGCATAGAGAGATTTTATCGTTGCTTCAATCATTAAACAATGTAATGGATTTCATCATAGAATTATTGTATATTATTTTTAACTTTTATGATAAGTTTCGTGATATTGTTAATTTTATTTTCTACTATTTGAGGATTAATTACTTAAAAATAAAAATTTTAAAAACTAATTTTATCTACGTTATCTTCGTATCTTATATGCGAAACGTAATTATTAATTAAAGTTTGCGGATCTGAAACTCTTGAGACGGTATAACCGAGAATGATTTTTCCAAGCGATTTAATCCGCATTGAGACTTCCTCATACGAACGAACGATGGGAATTTAAAAACTTGTATACAAGCGCGATCTCATATACGAGATTCAAAGATGGAATATTCACCGCATTTTAGTAGATCGTGTTCGTCGAAGAACTCTCAAATCTAGTAGTTTCGCTATAAGCATTGAAATTACCAAAATTACATATGTAGTTCATCCAAATTAGCAATACACAAAGACCCGACCCGTGTGTACAGGAAATTTCATGTCAATTATCCAACTATAATTATGCACAAATAATTAAGACAAATCTATAAGGAAGCACATTATATCGGTGTCAGAAAATAAAACAATCTCAATACTTCAAAAATATTGTTTGGCTGAATTCATTGGAAAAATCGATATTCGATAACAAACATCAACTTTACAATAATCAAGTAATTATTAAGTTTAACTGCATGTAGTACCTAAATATTAATGCTCACAATACTTAAATATAGTGCAACTGGTTAAATGATTGTTACTGAAAGATTTCAATCGAATAGTTTCAATAACTATTAGAAAAATGCAAAATAACAGCGATCATTCACATCGATCACAAACTTTAATGTTCGCCTGAGCTTCAAGCGTTTCAGTACTCAAAATTTTCGATTGAGGTTTGGTTTAATTTTTTTTCTTCACGATTGCATTTCATGGCTAATAAAAGAGAATATTTTGCAACAAATGCATTTTGGCACGTTGTAAAGTAGGTTTGAATTAGTATTTTTTTTATTATTGTATTAGTAAAGGAATCAAATTGAATAATTGGTAAATAATTCGACAGAAAATGGCCCATGTATGTACATTGAGGGGATTCTCGATGTTTCCTATCTATCGAGCACGATGAGCAAATAAAGAGAAGAAACACCTGTGCAGTTTGCAGTGTACAGCCCCCGTTCTGTACCATTCATTTCACGGAATAATAATCTCTATCGAATAACACACATCCGCGTGTAGTAAACGTTGAATGCGCGGAGCTTCAATAACAAGAATTCAACATTCGCGCGAGTTCCGAAGCTTCTCTCATCTGCAAATTGTATATCTCTTGGTAAGACATGTATATTGTATATATACGGAAGGTCTCATTGCGCGCGGCGTGCGAGCAATGTCAATTAGACCCTGCGAATACGGAACGCATCACGGTACATATTCTCGAATCACTAACTTTTTCACCGACCAGGCAGAAATTGCATTGAGCAATCTTGGAATTGGTTGGAATATCATAAAACGCTTGAACTTTCGAAAATTTATCTTCATTTGTCCATTCCCTTTTATGATTTATTAATTCATCTATGTACGATTTTTTTTTATAATCTCATCATAATTCTTTGGTGTGTTATCCGCATTTTTGAAAAAATTTCAAACAAAACGGTCAATGAAAATCATTTGAAATTTTTTATCTTTATTTTTTAATGTTTATTAAAAAAATTTTCTTGATTAATAAATCAACCCATTCAAGCGTACTATTTGATTTCATATGAATCAGAATTTTTACTTCTCAAGTCTTAGTATAATGAATTTTTATTTGACGAAGTTTTTCTAGGCGTCACAAATTTGATTCTGGAGCCTGATTCAGAGTTAATGTAAAACTTTCGGTGTCAATCACGACATTTTTATCAGAATCACAGAGTTGTCTAGAAAAAATCCGTACGTATAATGATATAAATTTTATCAAGTTGTACAAAACTGTATTCCCGAAAGGTTAATAATTTTATACGAGAGATTAGAAGAATCGCGAGTTCGGACATGCGACAAAATGCACGATTCTTATCATTTATATTTGAGCTTCGATATACGATGGTAGATGATAGGAAAAGGAGATAGCGAGAGTGGACCGAGACAGGGAGGAAAAGTGGTTCGATGGAAAGAGCGAGAGAGAGAGAGAGAGAGAGAGAGAGAGAGAGAGTTCGATACGATAGGGGTGATGTAGTAGGTGGGTGGCCCCGCCAATATGCCGTCCTCCATATATCAAGCGCAAGAGAAAGAGAGAGAGAGAGAGAGAGAGAGAGAGAGAGAGAGAGGAGAGAGAGGGAGAGAGAGAAGAGAGAGAGAGAGGGAAAGAAAGTCGAGTAGAACGGGGCGTCCCCGACAAACTAGGGAAACCTGACCAGAAATATGATGTCATTTATATGGTAATACATCGGAATCCCGTCATTTAGATACTTGTATGATTAATGCTCTCGACAAGACACCGCCAGCTGGTGTCCCTTCGACTTGTCGACCTTTTCCTCGACTTGTTCACTTCTCTTCAAACCCCTCCTTCATTTTTTTCGATCGTACACTCCTCTCTCGATCGTCCTACATTTGGGCTAAGATTTTTCATGAACTCTGGCACAATCCCAAAATATATACACACATATACATATATAAGATCTTAATAAACCGCAAAAGTTGTTTGCTGAATGCGTCAAGATTTATTGCGATGTAGAATAAAAGGTCTTGATATCGAATCTACTACAGTTGGACGAAAAATACGCTGGCTTCTAATTAAAAATTATCGACGACAATTTATGAGTAAACAAATTCTGAGTATATTTTTTATATCTAGTAAAAATAAATTATAATTAGTGATAGATTTTTTCAATGCTGACCAAAGTTTTTTCATTCGCATTCCATTTGATGTCATAGTGACATTTGATTAATATGGACTGTCAGGTTAATTTTGTACACATGTAGCTTGTATCACCGTTCTCAAAGTGTGAAAAAAACACAAAACTAACAAGCACAATCATAAAAACCAATCGATCATTTCCAAACTCCCCGGTATTTGATCCCATCACTATGTATCATTCCCTTTTTATTCCCTGCTTGGTTACACAATATATTACTTCCGGTTTACATGAAAATCCCTTTTCACTGGGCAAAGTCTGACGGGTCAAGTTTTGATTCACCGTCGAAGTCATCAAGAAACTTGCTGTCGGTCGCGTATTCTCATACGACAAGGGAGAGAACAAAAAAAGAGAGAAAGAGAGAAAGAGAGAGAGGGTGACAGAACGTCGCCCTGAAGACGTGGGGATGTTTCGGCTTGGCGTCTCATTGGTATTCCGCGTGTGCACGAGCCTCCGCGCCACTTTGCGAAAAAATGTGAACTTAATAAGAAAAGCCTTAAGGAGCCCGAAGAGCTTTTGTCGGGCTTGAGAGAACCCTGGTATACTCTTTTTTCCTCTACCTCGCTATATATTGGTATATACGTTGCGGCAAAATTCACCCCCATCATCCCTCCTCAAAGTCGACCTTGCATCATCTCCTCGGAGCGCGACACTAACCCTCCTCCTTCTTACTCTCGATAATCTATTCATATTTTTGCGTCACGGATTCGTTTCTTTCAGTATTTCAGTCACCCCTCCCTACTCCACCCGCCCTTGTCGAAGAGATTTTTTCTCGCTATCGTAAGAGCCCCTATATTTTTCCTTCTCTCTTTAAATATTTTCCTCGTTTTTTCTTCATCTTCCTCGTTGTTATTGCGGCGAACGATTTAATTCACCGAGAATTCGTGACCGCCCGCGGCAAAACTCGCCAGAAAACACTACCGCTACAGTATTTCGCTAAAACGTGACGGCGGTCGAGTCAAGTTTGTTGCAAATCATTGTGCGGTCTCGACTTCTTATCCCTTTCTCTTCCTCAAGTTCCCATCTCGCTTTCTTATCCCTCTGTCCTCTTGCTCCTATTCTCTTTTTGCCTCCTGCGGTGTAATGAAGGAGACGTCAACGAGCCCTATCCGCACTCAATTAGCGCGGATTACTCGCGACCCCTCGCCACCGACAACAGCTCTTTTGTTCCTCGATTCCACGTAGCTTGACAGTTCTCGCGAATTCCAATGTGAAACAATCGAAACTCCGACAGAAAAAACTTTCTTAATCGTAAAAAAAGAATAAACCATTTTATTTTAGGGCAAATGATTCAAAAATTACGTATTCTTTGCATGGATTACTGACTATTTAATCAATTAATCAATGAGTTTCCAAAATTAGAATAAGTTGTATCAACAGCGAGATAAAACGACAAATAATTGCCATTACATTGTTTAATTTAATAAATCTGCCGAATCTTTCGTGCACGGAGATCTTTAGCCACCATGCGGTGAAAAAGGGAATTCCTGATTTGCTCCAACTCAACGTCGGTACACCAGTTTTCTGTCTTTCTTTGCTCGATAATAAAATTCCCTATTGAAGTCGGTAACGCGACGTATCGTCAAATTGATTGATTATATCACTGAACTATCTAGGATAATCAACTTTTTTCATACAATTGCCTAATTTTTTAAATATTGCTGCTAATTTTGTGTTGATTTTCAATTTTTATCACCAATTCGTTAATTTTTCGTGTGACACTTTTATTTTTTACGCAAAACTCACCCATTCACCTCGAACAATACCAACGCAAAAAATAAGGTCAAAGTAGAATGTGAAGTAGCAAACATTAAACCCTGAAGTATAGAGGCCAACGAGGTTATATATATTCGTGAAATCAACAAAGTAGCTGCAAAAAAAACTCGTACACTCAATTGTGCCAGTTTCCATATAAAACGTCGTGTCTTACGATACAAAAATGAAAAACTCCAAATCGCAGAACGGCACAATTCAGTATGTGGGAATGCAAATATTTGCATGAATCACAAAAAGGCCAAACTCCGTTTACATATTTTGTTACTTCTCGATAATACGAACATGCAAATTTATATAAATCGTTATAGATTTATATCAATGAATAACTAAACGACTCCTTGTTTTTTTCCACTTTTTTTTGTCTCATACTTCTTTCGTGCATTGTGGTGACAGAGGTTTGAATTATTCCATCGGGGTATCGTCACACGAAGCTCGTCAAAAAAAAAAAGAAAGAAAAAAATTCGTATAAATACCGGAAGCAATCATGCATTCAATCAACGATTTCTTTGTTGAAGGGAGAGACGTCCCTTGCATTCACTGACAGTGCCATACGCTCGTTTCTCATCTCTTTTAACTCTAGCTTTTTCCCCTCTTTTTTTTTTGTTTCTTTCTCTCGTGCTATTTTGTGTTCGTCCCTTCACTCGGGCTCACAGTCACTAACCTTTCGTATTCTCTTCGTTCCCTTGTCCATTGCTCTTCATGCTTAATTCGTCGACTCCATGTACGTGACACAAATACGACATGTTTTTTGAATTTCTTTTTTTTTATCTTTTTTTTCTTGATTTTTTATTTTTATTTGGTTCCTCTCGAGATCGGGTTTCTTCTCTGGAATAATTGAACAATAAAACGAGAACCTAAAGTTTATGATGCTCGAATTTAGGGAGAATTTGAGAGATCTCGATCTCGAGTGTAGCCAAACTATTGCTTTTATTCTGGTTCATCGAGCTCGTACCTGTTCTCGGCTATTTCCAACCGGCTGAAGAGAGAAACGTAAAGAGAAAGAAAGAACATACACGCGCCACCAGCGAACACGTTCGACCGCATATACATATATATTTATATCTATATATACATGTATATGTTCCATTCATCGTTTTCATTCATAACTGGACTCGCACGAGTCGGGACGTCTTACCTGCTTGCGTATTATATAGCTCTCTGCAAGCTGGTAGCGTGCGTGCTTCCCGTCCATTCGAGTTACACAGCACGAACCCCTGCCCAACCGTCGCATCCAAAACCCCAAATGTCCTTCACCCTACTTCGTGCAATGCACTTTCTAAAGGGTACAATCTCTCAGATTCCGATATTAATGCTCGATAATCCGGAAAACATAGTTTTTCACCCTGTAAATGACAGACTATTGATAATTTGCAACAATAACGGCTAAATCTCAATCAATATAGTTGTTTTTATTTGTTCTAAATTGAGACTCGCTCACTAAAATTTGACGTTAGATGGCAGAGCTTTTAAGGTCCAAAATGAGTAGCAATTGTTCGTGCAATCATATTTTTCTAATCAATTGTGGTGAACTAGTTCTTGAATGAGGAAAATTAATGTCTAGTTGTTCCGACAGTTTTCAAATGAATAGACAAGTTTCTACTTGAGCTTAAAAAAAAATAATAATTTTAAAGTTAAAGCTCTTCGGCTGCACACTCATTTTTACTGGCGACTTTTTAAACGCTTGTTTCTCCGGCTTAAATCGTCCAATTTTAATTTATCACGCTTGATAATTCAAACCTCAAAATATTTCCAAATGATTGTTCATTCTAAAATTGAGTTTTACAAAAAATCCAGAAAAACGCACAACTGGCGGTGCAAATTCGCATCAGAGTGCAGCTAAAGGGAAAATAGTTGTGGAATTTGTCTTATTTTTCAATCCTCGATTTTGGAGTTCTATGTGAACCTTTTAAGTCTTACTGATATCACGTCGAACTCAAAGAGTTAGAAGAAATTGAAACGTAGTAAATATCGTTTAGATTTAACAATGCTTGAGCAAGTATTTTCGAGTGGTATTCTACGATTTGGCTGATGAGTAGAAAATACAGTTATGAACTCCTACCTGAGTTCGTACGCTTAGAACAAACATTCGGAAAATCTTTTTTTCCTCTCTTAAAGCATGCGATTCTCTAACAAAAAATCAATGCGTCGACTCTTAACATTAAACTCTTTAACTTTTTGCGATCTTGTCTGAACAAGGTAGGCAACACTCGAGACGAGACGACAAGAACGACACAAGGGGTTAAGAGTGATGATGCGTTCGAGGAATGACTCGTCTCGCCACAAAAGTTATGTAGCAGTCTAATGCCTCCGTCATTTTATAAAACTAAAGAGTTTTTAAAAAAACGTGATACGGAAATGCAAGCATTTTTATTTGCACATATCTTCAACGTTTCCCCAGCTGTAAAAATCATCGCGAAACATCAATTCCAGTCCGGATAAAATCCGATATTCGTCTCAAGGGGGTTCGAGTACATAAAGAAATATCGCGAAAAGTTTATATATATAGACACAATTTGGTTAAAACCGCGGGAGTAGTATCTCTTGAAGCTTCTCATAAATATTCGCCACTTTCCTCGACACATGAAAGACAGAGAGAGAGAGAGAGAGAGAGAGAGAGAGAGAGAGAGAGAGGGGGGGGGGGGGGGAGGCGAAAAAACAAGAAGAACGTATACACTCGTGACAGTAGAAAATTTTATGCGCTCGCTCTCACCCTTCTTCCGTAAAAATCATCTTCTCTTTCTCTCTCTTTCTCGAGGGGGTAGTTTGTCGCGGGAAATCGGCCGGAAAATATGTAACGGCCGTTTAAGACTGTTACTGCCAGGATCAGGAGCACTCACTGGCAGATGGGGAGGAAAATGACAGAGACACGCTTTTTTCTTCTTCTCTCTTGTGATATTCCTAGTTATATTAACTCGCGGCTTCTCGAACTACCAGAAGGAGAGGGGAAGGATTCTTCCGAAGTTTAAAAAGCTATTTCGCGGTGGGAGAGCTACGGGGGTGCATCTGTTTTGTGGATCTCGTTGTGGATTTTAAAAGAGTGAGAGAACTTTCATGCCACTTGTGTTGTAGATGAGAACTGCTCTTGTACCACTTACGATCGTCAAGGGGGTGAAAAAAGGGGAAACAAGAGGTGAACTTGTCGCTCGTTTTAGGGATTCAAAAAGATCTCTCCCTAGTGTGCTCTCGAGTAATGTACCAAAGCGTTGAAACTGTTTCAAAATAATGTTATTTCTGCTTTGTTTGGAAAATACAGCGGAATAATTGCCGGACGAAAAAAATGTAGAAACGCAAAAACAGTCGAATCATTTGACCGGCAAATCATAAATAGAATTATGAACAGGCTGTTAATAAAAATTAAATAAAATAGGACCAAAAAATAGGAAAAGAATACCATTTTTTTGGAACGTATTATGCAACAAGTTTCTTTTTCCAATAATGGCTATTTATCAATTAAATCAATTGTGGTGAGAGACATGTTGATAAATTTAATTTATCTACGTTTTTTCCACTCGTTGAAAAAGGTCTATAAATACTCAATACTTCCACTATTGGTATGTTAAAAAAAAAAAACACGATCGTATATAATCTTTTCCTTGAAAAATGAATTTGAAAAGATTTTTGTTGAAACGATAACTACTTATAAATGTAAGCAGTGACGCTGGTAATGTCGTTTAATTTGGTTCGTATCCTTCCTCCATTCGTTGATTCGTGAATTTTCGAATTGTGTTCGACGTCGCGCTTTCGCTCTTTCGAGACCGTGTCCGGGAGAACTTACTCGATTTGCATTCGAATGGATCGTCCAACGAGAGAAGTTGACAACTGGGCCAATGCACGAGAACGCCCGGTCTCGTGTATACCTTAATATACACCGCACACGCGCGTGTACGAATGCCAATGGCGCACGGAAAGCGCGTCCCGCGACACGTAATTCGGGTATTTACCGAGGTTTGTGAAGACCACAATAGCCAACGTCAACTGCTAATCAAGCAAGCGCGAATTGCCTATGGCATCTCTCCCACTGTAAATACCATTGAGAATAGCCGAAAACGTTGCTTTGTTGAACGAATTAAATTGATTAATAATTAATCTAAACTAGACTGTCTTGTTCCCTTACTAATTTTCGTATACAATACTAAAAAGTCGTGAATCGAATTAGACATCCTTAGGAATATTTTATTTTTGCCACATTCGAAAAATATAAATAAGTATACGCTGATACAACAAGAACGAAGGAAAAAATTGGACTTCAATTAATCATTTTTATGAATGTTTGTTAAATTATTGGTGAACTTTAGTTCAATATAATAAGTTTACAAATTTCGTGTCGTTCCTTCTTCATCTTATTAATTATTCAATTTTCAAGTTCTCCAAACATCAATTTTAATGGTAATAAAATTTTGTATTTTTCATACAAATCTCGTAAGAGTTGAATTACTAATACATTTGGATATTTTGTAAAGCGAGAAATTACCTCATAATCGTAGTTTCTATGCCAAAAATTTTCTTCCTTCGATGAAATCATATTTTATTTGCCCAAGCAGGTTATCAAAGATTTAGATATATATCCTAGAGCCCCGAATTGAAGGAACGTTCGGCGGATTTTCAAGACTATTCCGCGTCAAATCCATCATATCGAGAAATAAAACGGCCAAGAGTAGTGGCAGGATTTTGTCGTGGAATCGGCAAGCGAGTTAAAGAGAGATGGATAACGTGGAGCCCCGGAGGGTTTGACGATACTATGGGTCGTCGAGGTACGGGACAAAAGAGAGAGGGGGGACGCCTTATGCCTCCGGGTTTTCCCCTTCATCCCGACAGAGCACGATGGCCTGCCATAAATCCACTTTCGATTATGTTATCTAATGGGAGTATTATGCAACATGATTGCTGGCTTTAAGGTGCTGCTCGCTTCGTGCACACTTTGACATACGACACACATATATATGTACATATTTCATGTATATATATCTTAAATCAGCATGTGCTTTCTCGAACTTGTTGGCGAGAACACTCGCGAAATCCAAGGATATCCGCGTCTTATTATCCCAAGAACTTCACCGAATTTCGTTCCAACTTAATGACATTGTAACGATAATCCTTCAACACCCTCACATTTTTTTTTCTTTGTCTCTCTCTTTTGGCTTTATTTTCTTAACGTAAACGAGAATATGACGAAAAACAGATCCCACCTTGTTCAAAAAACAGACGAGAGTTTTCTCGTTAGATTTAAGCCTCATTTCAAGGATACGAAATACGTAAATAGTACGAAAGTAGCTGAGATTTACCCTGCTCAATGATGTAAAAAAAGTATTCAATTATCGTGGGAATATTTTTTGCTCTTAACGAAAAAGGGCCATAAACTTGGGAGTATCCAAGTGAAACGTTCCAAAAGTTTGAAGGCGCGAATGCCAATTTGAGATCGACACTACTAGCAGTGGCTGAAAAGTTACTTGTGGTGAAGGGTTAATTATTAGGGTTGGTCGCTGCCGGAGATTCTGACGGGAGCTTGGAGAAACAACACCCTTTGCTCTCGAGTACCCTCTTATCTGATGACAGATAAGGTGGTCGAGGACTTTGTCTCGAGCCAAGTGTACAGAACGAGGCTACGATATATTTTACATGAAACAAAAAACATGTTCTGTGATCAAAATGTCTATTATTGCTTCAAATAATTTAATCAACAAGTTTAATTCGATGATGAATATTTTGATTAGAAAAAATTAAATACGCTATTCTCCATCGTGCTAATATATCTGTTAAATAAAATGCTAGATTTAATTATAAAAAATTGATCACCTTATTTTTATAAAAATATAAACACTTCATTACAATCGTAAAGAAATAATAAAGTAGAGAATTTCACAATAAAATCAAGAATCTCACCCCTAAAAAGTTGTGTTTGCGGATTAAGCAATAATATACATAATATCGTGCGTGCTAGACGTCTCATTACACCGTAGTAATATTATATAACATCGTATAAAATAACCCATGCTCTGTCTTTCTCTCTCCGGTCGCCTAATTAAATGTGTATGCAAATTTTCGGTTTTGCGAGCGAGGAAATCGCGCACAAAAGGGTTCCGGCTACGTAACATTCACATACGTACATAATACGTGTACTAGCAGGAGTAGAGAAGGCGATGCTTAATACGAGGCCCATCGTGGGATTGAGATTAGGTCGGTAGAATTATGAAGCGAGTTAAATCAGCCACAAGATTAGATCGTCCGCGGTGCAATGTTATCTTCCTCTCTTCCCTTGCGTCCCTTTCCCCAGTAGTTATATATGCTACTACACCCCCGCAAGGGAGATAAGAATTTTCCCGGTTAACGTTGGTCTCGCAGAACGACTTACAGAACCCGCGACTACCCGAAACACTCGCTCTGTATATTCATATATATATATATATATATATATATATATATATATATATATATATATATATATATATGTGTATGACCTGTAAGACCAAAGTGGATGCTGCAATTTCTTCGGCTCCAATTTCCTGTTATTTCATTGGGTTATTTCAATCGATGTCTCAATTTTTTTTCTTCAGAGCAGTTCTGCCATTTGGGTGGGTCCAATGGTTACCGGAAATTTTTGATAACCAGATCGTTTATAACCGTCTTCAGGTTACACAATTTTTGTCTCGAATAATTTTCGTTTTTTTTTTTTTTTTTAATTTCTCGCATTGAATCGCGTTGCGGAATCTAACGGTCATCCACATAATTAACAAAATTTCGAACATACTTCAACACATCCTGAACTCACCCCGCCGAAAATGTTCTAGCAAGGAATTTTTCCGGAGATGGATCGAAGAATGACAGGGTTATTCCTTCGGACGAACGTTTTCCTCGATACACTCGAGCGACTTTAGTCCAAGTTATTCCACCGCTTGGGAAGAGCATAAGAAAAAAAGTGGATGAGATCGAATATCTATTGCCTATTTTTCTCTCTGTCTTTCCTTTTTTTTCGCTCGTACGAGAGGGTCAGCAACAAGCGCAAGAGAAACGGGCGCGTCCGAGTGTAAAGGTATTTGTAAAAGCTGAGAAAGAAGGGCGCAAAAGAGATCCTTCGTTGTTGGGAATAAGTTGCCACGAAAAACGGGGTCCTGGTGTCAATCCCCAAGGGGATGCTCTAATGCTCGAACGTGAAAGAGGAAAAAGAAACTTTCTCGCGCCTCTTTTCTCGTGTACATCGCCATGGGAGATGTGTCGAGCCCTTTCTCCGGACTCGAAGCTCACATTTTTCCTTCTCCTTCCATCTTCTCTTCCGCAAGGTACGAGATCGCGAGCGACACCTCATTTCCTTATCTTTAACAGGCCGTTATTCTCTCCCTCTCCCTCTTCGTTTCTGCTCTCTTGCTCGCTCTTTCTTATTGTACTTTTGCTTCTTTGCATATACTTTCGGTGGCGAAATAGGACGCGACGGGAAAGAGGAAGAAGAAATCTTTTATCCAGTTGCCCGACGGGTACGTCCTCTCGTTTTCTCATTCCAATATTATACATGTATATATATATATTTCTCGTCCTTTATAGACTTTTACCGCGCTCTCCTCTGGAGGACACCCTCTTTACAGATACTTGGTCCAATAAGGAGATTCCCCAAAGTACCGGTTCACGACGCTAGTTCTTCATCCGAATGAGATACTCTAATTGCTGTTCTTCTGAAAAGTTGCTCCGTTTACAGGCTCATTAACATTTTCACTGGGTGGCGAAGAGAGCGAAAAAGAAAGAAAAGTACCTAAATTCACCAGTTCCCCTCAGAGTATCACATCGATTGCATTACGATTGGTTCACGGAACTATTCCGGAAGCCCGGAAAAATACCTCAGCAAAATTCGCGTGTCTTTGGAAGAAAATGTGTCCGCGAGTCAACTGAGATACCCGAGAGGATGAGAGGAGCTCTTGGTGCGATGCTATCGTATAGTCTCATCAGCATATAGAGTGCAACAAAGAGTGAACCAGGTCACGTATGGATGAAGCGTCGCGCGCCCGCGTTTGTAAAGAAAGAGAGATAGCGAAAAAAGGGATCGAGAGAGATAGAGAGAAAAAAGAGTCTCGCGCCAAGAAGAAGACCAAAGACCATCAGTCAGTCAGTTGAGACAGGAATGGATATATATGAAGAGAGAAAGGAAGAGGAAGAGAAGCTAAGCAAGAAGGTTGCTTTTCTGAGGGGTGATGTCCGTTTTCTCTCGCTCGTATAGCCGCCGGCCAATAACACCACCCCCTTTCCAACAGCTTGTCCTATCCTCTTATATATAGCACGAAGAAACCACCCCATCAACCCCCTGTTCAACCCTCGCGCTCGCGCGAGCCAAAGTCAAGTCACCCCGTGAAAAATGATCGTTCCTAAATTGCCCGCTTACATGATAAATATACAGCTGCTTCGTGTATATCCTGAACTATATATATTCCAGTAGTCCAGACACGATGCCCGCTTCTCCTTGATCCCTGATCGCCAGTCCGATCTGCAACCTTCCAGCTTTAGACGACTCTCTCTCTCTCTCTCTCTCTCTCTCTCTCTCTCTCTCTCTCTCTCTCTCTCTCTCTTGTCTTGCCCATATTTTGTTGTATATACTTTATTCTTATCCTGATAACCGTGGACATTGGCAAACTTCGTTTCGGAAACGTGTCCGCACAAAAATCAAACACTGCTCAACAAGCAGATCAATTTTTCATATGACTCCTCTCTTATCTACCAGAGTTTTTCGCCTATGATGGATAGTTGAAATGGTAAATATTTTTCCGTATACACTGATGATATGACTCGTTTAAAATGGTCAACATGTGAGGCATTACAAAAAATGAAGCTTAAGATAATATGGCTGCTTCACACACTAGTCTAATTAAATTAATTAAAGGTTAATTACACAATTGGCTGCAACAGTAAAATGATGAAACTCAGAAAAAAATCCATACGGAGATTCATAGAGGATCTCTTGGGGATCAAAATAAGACGTGGTGCATTCAAATGGGTTGAAAAATACGGATTATTCTTTGAAAAATCTCGATGAAAATATGACATCGTGAAATTTTGCATTTATCAGTTGAAGGTTCTGCAAATTTATTGTTATTAATATTTTTTTAGGTTAATAAGATATGCTGTAATACAAATCAATGGTCAATTCGTTTAATTAGTGCATTGAACTTTGCATAAATGTATTTTGAAAATTTAGCACTCATTTGATTAGTCTGGATCAGCTATTTTATCTTAAAATTAACTCTGGTCAAAAATCAGAAGATAACGAAATACTTTATGTTCAACTTTTGTAAATTTAAATAATGCAATAGCTCCGAAAATGGACCAATAAGACACCCCACAAACAAACTCATTTTTTAAGCTTCACAATCATGAAAAAAAAAATTACAATTGTGAAGCTTAAGAAATGAGTGGCTGAAATAATAAAATGTTTCGTGAATAACTTATGTAAGCTGAACAGATTTTGGGGCTCCCGAAATGTTCATAGCGATATCTAGACGTACTGATGACTTTGAAACTAATAGTACAAAATAGTGACTCTACAAGAAAAAATTACCATATATTTACATTTATACAAGTTTCATTTCTTCAGGAATGAGTGTAATGGTACCATTTTTTAAGTTGAGTCATATTCACCATTCTCAGCGATGCTTATCCATGTTCTGTTCATTTTTTAAAGAAGTTGAAACAATTCGAAAGGAAAAATACAATAGAGTATCTAACATAAGAAGGGAGTTTGACTATTCGTTCAAATTAGTGTACGGCCTTGTCGAACAGGACCCTCGCCCTCAAATTTTCTTGCATCCCTCGGCTAACTCTATACAGAATGCAGGATACCTCGACGCTCTGGAAATCCTCGGAGAGCGTTCTTCTCCTAGCTCTTCTGTTCTCGGCAGTTTTTAGGGTGTTCATGAGGGACAAGAAGGAAAGATCCGTTCTCGTCGTCATCGTACCAAGGGGAGGAAAGATCTTTCGAAGCGAAGGGAAACGAATCGAATTATTGGAACCCCTTTTTTTCTTTCTCTCACTCCCGTGCCCGTTTTTCTTTTTGTTTTCCTTCTTTCACGCCCTCCCTTGACAAAAGCTACGCCGTTCTCGCGCGAATAAAGAAAATAAATAGTCTTCGTCAAATTGCACCACTTATTCGCTCGGTCCTTTAATGAAATCAACATTAGTACCATTAGAAGAAGAAGAAAAAACCAACAACTTTACAGTAATTCTTCACTCCCCCCCCCCCCCCTCCTCCCTTTCTTTCGTTAAGAAAGAAAGGAAATTCTGGAAAGACTCAATCGGATACACATTCTACGAAAAATAAAAAAAAAACGGAAAATAGAAAGAAAGTCGAGTCGTAAAATCGTGGAAACAATAGAAGAACTAGAGAATTGAGGAGCAAAAGGAATAGGCTGGCTTGGACTATAAAAAAAAAGACGCATGCTAAGAGATTGTCAACAAAGAAGAAATAATATAATGAGAGAAATGGTTAGAAAGGTTTTTCTTCCTGTGGGGAAAAAGTGAAATATCCCGTGGCGCGAGAGAAAGAGTGAGGTGCGGATTTTTATCTAGTATTGACCGGTAACGATAGATCAGAAAACCTGCTTCAGCAGATATATCGAGAGGACGGTACACAGAATACAGCATCGAGTTGACAGGTCACAATTTTATGGTTGTGGTCCGCTTCGCCACTGAAACATTATCTTCAACATCAAGAATTATTGTACGCTGGGTGTCGTTGCCGTGATTCTAGTAGCCAAGATCATCGTTTGCCACTAGAAAAAAAAGGAGAAAGGAAGAAAGCAACGAAGAAAGGGTAGCAGTGAAGGCCTCGATTCTGGAGAGTGTAACAAGGGTCATAATCACCGGGGCAGGCCCATAAAACTGAACAGGTTAACGTTAAAGGTAAATGTAGACATTTCAGTTTCCTCTCTTCGATGTTTGAGGATCGTCCAAGATACGGTTATTCCCTGGAAGGGATGGATCAACATCAAAAATTCTGTCGGACAACATTTTTAACAGCGGAAAGAGAAACATTACGATACGTGACGGAAATTGTCCCCTGAGCTTCTGAATTGAGTGTGTCAAACATAAAAAAAAAAGTTTAATTTTATTCTCTCGAAATTCGTAGTAGGAGGATAAATATGTTATCACTTGCACCTGTGGCTTCAATTTCAATCAGACATCATTCGAATTAATTATCAAATAAGATTTTCGTTCCATTAACAATATTGATGGAAAAAAATAATAATTTGATGACTTTTATAATTTTGTTACTTGCAGAAATCTCCATCAGGTGTACATTTATTTTCAACGATTCACATTTTTCCTCAATTCCAACGGTTGTTTATTTTTTTTGCTTACACGCACTTCGGTATTCCGGGACGAAACGGAGTTTCATTTTTTTTTTCTACAGTTAGTCAAAAAAAGGGGATGAAGATGAGAATCTTTATACGGTGAAGTAAATTTCGGATACGGAAAGAGACGTTACGAGGTGGAACGAAGACTCCGGAGTAATATATCGTCAGAAAACGCTTACCGTTATACGAGAATCGTATATGTGTCCTGTGGCTGATAGTTGCGAGAGTGAGATGGAAAGAGTGACCAAGAAAAGAGAATAAAAAAGTGAAAGACGAAAAACAACACTGCATAGCGCGAAGACGACTCGGAGCGGAAAACAAGATCGGGACCCGAGATTTCGAGGACCCCGTGCCGGTTCAAGTGGAGCAGCCGCAAGAACGAGCCTCAAGGCTCGTGACCATATTCACCAGACAGGACCTGGCTGGCCTCGACGCGCGCCTTGCACAAGGCCCTCTGCAATTCTTAGTCCTCGAGGACTCGAACAAAAGACCAGCAATTGACATCGTTTGCTGGTACCTACAAGGATTTGGATCTTCTAGGCGCATGACCTAGAAGGCCTAAACATTTATATACCAAGATGCAGGTATTGTTAAGTGCGTCCTATTAGACTTACCCGTCGTCCATGGCGTGTGTCCTAAGTTTCTCTAACTGCCACTTGTCGTACAAGTCAAGTCTAGTCACATGGTCCCTATGAAAGAAGAGTGTGAATTTTGTCGTAACATTTGTCCTTCTTCATTGTTTTCTCTACGTCCTTGAAGTTCGGCTTTCGTTTGAAGTAGAAAATTAGTTAAAAATATGCAAGTATCGTAAAAGACCTTGAGCTATTTTTATCTTTTACTGGGAATAAAATAGACACAGAAAATGGCAACAAAACGGGTAGTATTTACATATTCGGCTCGTGAAAAATGTAAGCTGTTGCTGATATTTATTTAAATGATTGAAAAATTATTCCAACAAGAAGTTCATCCACTTAGTAGACTAGAAACGACTTTTTATTCTCGTAGCTTTTCTCTTTAGCAGAAAATTAGTCAAAAATATGCAAACGCCGCCTTACGTCATCTATATCTATTACTAGAAAATGAAATAGCCACCGAAAATGGCAACAAAAACGTCAGTCGTCAAATTTTTTGCCCGGGAAAAATTGCAGCTTATGCTTGTATTCATTTGAATGTTCAAAAAATTGTTCCAATAAGAATTTTATTCATTCTGCGGCCCGAATCGATCTTTTTAAGATTATTCAAACATGCGAATGAATTAGAAAACTTTATTGGAAGGGGGTTACAAAGGAAAGACTCCTTTGATGCAAAATCAGCACATTTCGTCCCACGAATGCGGTTTTGCGGCTGGATGGTCCGCTGAACGATTTAACGAGAAACTCACCGTTGAGTCAATCTTTCTCGCGGTCCCACATACCACCATGCCAATAAATATCATAATATATTCTACCATGCTCGAAATCTCAACCTTGTATTAGCGATAATTTAAACGGCAATGTCGATGCAAAACTACAATGCAATTCGCGAGTCCAATTCTCGACATCCGATTTGACTGATTTCTAAGGTTTTCCTCGCTGCTTCATCATCTTTGTAGAATCGTATTCGATTTTACCACAACTTTAATGGACGAGTCATTGCTCTTGACATCCAAGACATTTTGATTTTACGTTCGTGATTTTTCTTCACTGTTCTTCTTTCCTTCAGAGCATTTGCTCAAAAACTGATTAAACTAGTAGAAAATATCGTTAAAAAGTTTCAATTTGAAGGTTTTTTACAATTATTATGAATTATGAAAAGCTCTCAAATTATAACAATTTAAATTACGAATAATGTGAGTTACTATTTTGCATTTTTACCTTTCGTTTAGTAACTTAATTCGTTTCCCAAAAATTGCCGAGTCATTAGAAACTATAAAAAAATCCTGCAATAAATAAGCTCCTAAAACCTAATGATAAAAAAAAACATCGGAAAAATAATTTCGAAATTCATTTTCCCGCATTATCTTTCAACTCAAAAGTTCCTTGTGAAAACGACGACGGAGAGATTTATTTGTACGAGTAAGTTGCGCGCTAAAAATCATAACTTAACAATTATCTTTCGTTGGTGATCTCCGTGGTTCGCCCGGACCCGAGAGCGATCCGTTATGATCACGAGGATGAAAATTACTGCTCGCGCCCTCCGGGTCTCCTTTCCTCTTGAACGTTTTGGTTGTACCATAGGAGTTGGAAGTGTGTCCCCTCTTCCTGCGACTTCCTCCGAGAAATTTAAAACGACTTTTTCGAGACAAGACTTGAGTCACTGAATTCTACACGAAAAGAAAAGAAGGATGTAATTCATCATTCTCAGAGTAAACAAGAGTGAATTAAAAAAATGAATAAAAGAATGAATGCACGTTAAACGCGGAGCATCATTTTCCATTCTATTACGTTGGCGAACAATATTTTCATAGCTTTTTTATAAACAGCTGTGGCAAAAACGTAAAGATCATGTGTAGTATAAAAAAATTCTTAAATATTTTGTGTTATCCATCAACGGATGTTTTTTTTTATATGCACGGAATACGCATCAAGTGAAAATCATGCGAGAGCATATACGTGGCAAGTCAGAGGCAGCTTGACAGACATGCTCGTAAACAAATCGGCCACGTTTTATTGGAATGTCAAAGCGTAATATTGGTATTCCGCACGTTGACTGCCCAAAATATGTAGCCTCGCAGGACGCATGTTAATGCTTTCGTTTTGCTCGCAGCCACCGTTGAAGAGGGGCGATAAGGGAGGGGGGAGTTGTTCGCGTTGCTCAAAGCCTCTGTTACGAGCTAGCAAACTCGTATCCGGTTTTTGGGCAAAGAGGAGGTTCGCTCGAGCCTACGACTCTTTTCGAAATTTTACAACAGCGTACGATATTTTTCCCCTCTTTTTTCACAACCAGAATTAAAACTTGGGATCTCTGGCATAGATTTACGGAATTTCTTTAGTGCCGCTAAGAGCAACGTAGCCGAGATTCGATCGAATGAATGAGGAAATTGAAACAAACGCCAATCGATTTTTGAAAAAAAAATCGAGAATACCTCGGATACGAAACAAATTGCCATTTAAAGTACAAAAAAATGGATGGAAAATCGTGAGAACAACGTCACTCGAGTTCCAACATCGATTTATTGCTTCGTCGTGATTTATCGAATGAATTTCAATGCCGCTATCCTGCTACGACTTTTTCCTCGTATATTTCGATTCTCTTGTATACCTTCTCGTTTTTTTTGTTTTATTCCCAATGACGCATCGTGATATAGAAAAGGCACGCAATGTATATGTGTATATCTACATATATATATATATATACTGTATTTATCTTTCGAAGTCCGGATGACCAGCGAGGCGAGAAGCTCGGGTATATAACCCAACACTATTTCTTGACTCTCGGAACTGTTTCTCTGCTTTTCTATTGGAAGTAAAGTGAGCGATTGGCTATTTCACACCACATTGGACCCCTTCCTTCTCCCGAGTCTCGGTAATCTTTTCACCGCGAGAACGCTCCGGCATTCATCCTATTTTATGCAACAATGCGATTTCTCGCGGTCATCCGATTTCTTGCGGGTGGCCCAAGACTATCTGAATTGACAATTGATTCCCCTTCTGCATTTTATTTTCTTCCCACATCAATTTTTTCTCGTACTTCGAACATGGGGAAAAAGCATATTTTTTGTCACAGCACTTAAAGCTATATCGTTTTTTCGATGATTACGTCACAACGAATATTCTTATCCCCATCGATCCGACAAATCAGCTGTTGACCTACATTCAATACTCATTGAGATTCTTCGCCAGTGCAACGTCGCGTACCGAAAGCGATAAAGTCTCTCCCTTATTCTCTCCCCGTTCCCCGGGGAATCCCCGAACTCTTCACCACCCAGAGTTCTCAAAGTGTCGCGATTATGTGAGTCTCATGTTTCGGGGCCTTACGCCAGGAAGATTATAAAAATCTTGAAGCATCAATTTGCGTGTTGAAAAATTATATTTTGCCATGTAACTCACTTAGCGAACGTAAAAAAGTATCTTTTTTGAGTCTCGAAATTAAACAGAGAAATGTTTACATATTAGTTCGATCACGACTTGAAAAAAAATCATGCTCGAATTAATCAAGATTCATTTGATCAAGAAATAGTGACATTCTTTTTAACTTGGCTCAAATTTTACTCAGAACCAAATTAAATCTAAACCAAGGTACAGTAAAATTACAGCTAGAAATTCTTTTGATTACAACTACTAAAAGAACTTGCCAATTAAAATTTCTTTCACGTCGAAATAATTGCGTCGAATGTCAGTTCTCGTCAGCGCATTGCACAAAAAATGCATGATGTGCTTCTAAAACAAATCCGATTCACCCCATTCGCTTAAATTCCATTATTTTCCCCATCTCTCGTTAATTAATATATTAAAGGGTTGTCGTCTAATGGCACGACGTACGAGGGAGAAACAGTGAATCGGGTACTCAAGGAAATGTACATGGGAGAGAGAATATACCAGGATGGTGTAGGTAGCAGCAGAGCTGGGTAACCAAATTTTCATAACTCGATCCCGTATGGTAATCTGGAGGAATGGCGGCTCCCATTGGGTATGAGGGTTAAGGAGGAGAAGAGGGAGTTGAGTGAGCGCGAGTTTTACAACACAACCAAGGGTGGTCTCTGTCATCTCGTTTCGCATTTTTAGCCTGCATTGTGGCTCCAAATGGAGACTCGTGTCCCTCGTTCACGCCCGCGATAAAACAATGTTTAACCCCCGGGCACACGTGGGGGCGTATTGTTATTTTAAATAGACGTTATTCGATTTTAAAGTTACTCGAGGATGCCAACACTGTACGAAAATTTTCCGAGGAGCGAACTCTTCGCTCAGAAACGGACAAGAATATTATATATTATATTGATGGAAGAGCCGGGGGGTGCGATTTGATTGCTGCGTCGATTTGGGGTGTCTAACCCCGTTATTTCGCGTCCTACAGACCTTCCTTCCCAAATCTCTTTCTCTCTCTCTCTCTCTCTCTCTCTCTCTCTCTCTAGCATAGCGTCGAAATACCCGCTACTTTTCGTCTTTGAACGCTTCTATTCAGTGTCTCATATCGTGTTTCTATTTACACAAGAATGCAAGGGGCAATATGAAACACTGAAGAAAACTGTATTCTCCATAAAACTAAATAGCGAAATAAAATTTTCGCAACCCATATTTTATTTATGAAAAAAATAGTGATCAATATTATTATATATATTTATGTATTTTATTTTATTCAATTCCTCAATAAAAGTATTTTAAAAATTCGGACTACTTTCTAGATTGTCATGCATATAAAATGTGCATAAATCCTCGCATAAATATTTTTGAAAATTGCGTTCTCCTTTCCTGGCAAATTGAACCCAAATCAATAAATAAATTATTGATAGTATGCACTTTGAAAATTCATGTTTATACTTCGCGTCTCATATTTACCCGATTTCTCCTTTGACGTGTAACATTTGCGTGTTACGTGTGTGCGTTTGTGAATTGGTGGGCGAATAAGCCCGAAGGGCAAGTTTATTCGAGGACCGGAGGCTGAAGACGCGTGTAGCTGAAAACCCATGTGTATGGTGGTTGATTGGCCGCAAACGGGAGGGCTGAAAGCGCCCGATCGAGCGACAGGACGAATAAGGACCGTCGTGAGTAGGAAGGGTCGTTTCCTCATATGTGATCGAACGATTTGAGAAATGTGTGTATCGAACGAAGATGAAAATAGTAAGACTTCTGACGATATACACACGCACATATATATATATATAACCGTGATCGCCGTACGGTAAATAGAGTCTAATCAACTGGAGCAGAGCGAGAGAATCGCCGCGATTGGCCAGATTTTCGGAGAAAATCGGATTCCCATTGTATCCATGGATCGGAGAATTCCGGGATGCCGCGTGATATCATCAATGTATAACATGTATGTGTGTATAGTTATAGTCAGACGTGCCATTAGTATATTTGCAAAAAAAAAAACCCTGGACTATTTCGTAATGGTAATTGGTAGCGTTCGATAAAAACCTTTTATTACGATAAAAAAAAATCTGATTGAACAGGAACATATTTAAGACGAGCAACCACTTTAGATGCTTCAAAAAATTATTATTTTTTTTATTTCATAAATCGTTAGCAAAATATCTTAAGAATACACCCTAAAAATTTCAAAACGATATTTGGATTCCTTCTAACGGTATGTATATAAATGATAAAGACTCTCCGCTCGACTCCCAAGCGCGCTCAAACTTTAAACGTGTTTCTCTCGAAACGATATTTTTTCAATTTGCTGGAATCATAACTCAAAAACTAATTGATGGATCATCTTCAAATTTGGAACACGTTTACATAATATAATTTATTAAAACATGAACCTAAAGTTGGAAAGATTAGATTGTTTAAAACATATTTATTATTGCAAAATGCCGGGGAAAAAATGCTAAAAATCGATCATTTTTTTTCAAACACGTTCCAACATTCAATTCTCGATTTTTTTTCAAAATTTTGGTTCATGTTCCTAAAAAATATCTCAGGAATGTATAAAAATTTGTTGGACTATTTCAAATGCGAATTACGAGCTGCGCAATTCCCGCAAATCGACAACGACGATGAGGACACGCCAAGGGATACAGCGGATTACACCTTAATTAATGCATGAAATAACTTGAAAAAATTACCAGAGATGTATGAAAATATGAACAAATTATTGTCAGAGTTGCGGAAATTTCCGTTTTTTTTTCACAATAAAAAAAAATCCAAAATATCATCTAATTTTCGGTCTCCTAAAGTGGTTGCTCGCCTTAAAACAAAGTGAACATATTTTTTGTTTCTAAAATTATGAATTTTTTATCTCAATCTCACGTGTGATTCCGTATGCATAAAAAAAATACTATCTCCTATATAAAACCCTTCAGAATCCCAAAAAAAAAATCATGTAAATCACGTAAATTCCACAGGAATATTGTAAAAAAAAATCTCAAACGAGCCATTAGATGATGAACATTTCATCACGTATTCGAGTATAAGAATGCAAAACGTTGAAGAAGCTATAGTGACACGTGTCAGTTAAACTTCCTCGTTCGAATTCGTAGAAGAATTCGCACGGTGTACATTATGCGTGCGTTAAAAGTGCGTGTGACCTGCGTATATACGGACGATAGGTTGGCAGCACGCTTCGTTTTTTGCAGACGCAAGAGTAGAGAAACACTACGAGGCGAATAGAGGAGAATTACGTCTCGTGTCGCTTTTCCTGGCGCTTTACACGAAACACTTTGAAATATTATATCTGTATATTGACGATATACAGAGAACGAAGCTTTATATATCTAAAAGCGATACATATATTTATATATGTGAATATATAAGCAGGTTGACCGTTGGTGTCATCGAAAATCGATAGCTCGATTGTTCGTTCCTGACTGCCACATGTTGAAATCCTGATATATACCATATATACAGTACTCCTATATATTTGAGCTCGATTGCGAACGCAGAACGCGAGACAAGCAGCATTCCAATTAGACAGTTATCTCGCTTGCATACACTATGAATTGGATCGCGGACCGAGAACGCATACTCAAATCTCGCCATAGTTTACACACTTTTGTCATCAGAGTGTAATGTTAATTTTACATATCTGCGTCTACATGGATGTCAATACATGTGTATACTATATTTATGTACGAGCGTATGCATAGAACGTGCATTCACAGATGCATGGGGACGAAATATTCGTTTCAGCCACAGCTGGATTATCTGCATTCCCACTAATTCCAGGCTAATCCAGGATTGTCAACATCCCACGCAATTATACGCGTTATAATATTTATTCATATGCTCCTCGAATAGCTTATGTCGTGTATTTGAAACCGTATAATATATACACGAAATCATTAAATTCGTTTAACAAATGTCATGAAAAATTGAAGCGAATGACGAATATATTTCATTGATTGTAGCATGTTGTGATTTGGCGAATTACGAAAATAATTACGTTAATTTACGTAATGAAGAATTAACTCGTAATTAGAACTGTTATTGTCGTTGTAAAATTTGATGATTTGTTTCTAATTCGTGTCATTTGTAAAGGTACATTAAACGAGTACTTCGACTTACGTTTTTTATGTAATGTACGAGTCATTAATAATCGTCACTGGAATATAGAACGTGACTAAAAAAATAATAATTCTTGGAGTGTAGACCCGTGATGCTTAGGTGCGAGAAAAAAATTATCTAGACGGTAAATCGTTGAACAGAAGAGATAATAAATAATGGAGGGAGAAAGAAGAAAGTGAAAAGACCCCCGTGTATCTCGACAAGGCCGAAACAAAGTTACGAGTGAGCGGAGGGGGCGAATTGTCGTTTTTTTCTTTCTCTCGGGGTCGAGGAATAATTAAGTGACGTTCACGCGCGGAGGGTATCTCTGTGGCCTAAGAAAAGGACGAGGTATAGGACAATACAGATATACAGGGAATTTGACGCGAGAGAAAAAAAGGCATAAAATGAACGTTGAGGCGGTGGCATCCGTTGTAACACTCTTTCATCATTCACCCCCAGAAAAAAAGGAAAAAAAGAGAATTACACTAATATCTGCAAGAACAACTGTGTGCCAAGTGTCGCTTCGAACCGACTAATCTTTCTTCTACGTTTCCGAATGATTGAAGAAAAAATTGAGCTAATTATAATAGGCAGGCTTTGGTGACGATCCTCCAACGATGAAAGGGCAACAAATCGTTCAAAAAAATTTCACATAGGGGAGTAGATCAGGGGAAAGAGAACTCGCTCGTTATGCAGACGAGAAAAACATACTTTGACAAAAAAAAAACATGTATAAAATAAATTCGCCCTCATGCACAGTGTATGGGATATGTGACTACTTTTTTTCGTTGCCTGCAACATTGCACTCAAGTTATTCCTTCTCGCTGGTGGTGGAAGGGAGGATCGATCGTGCCACCTTGCGCACTCGTGGTCCTCGTTCCAGCAAGAGCAAAAAACAGATAAATGTGGAAGGGCACGACAAGATTCTATTTGTGTGTATTTGTGTGTGTGTGTGTGTGTGTGTGTGTGTGTGTGTGTGTATATGTGTGCGTCCACTAGTACCTTCAACCCTCGAATCCTCTACGAATCACGTGGTTTGTACGTGCCCACGTTTCGCGTCCGCAAAGTGAATTATCTACTCTCTGGACGATTGCAAGCTGTGGATGCATACGCCAGTATTACGATGCAATAACAACAAAAAAACTAGAGAAAAAAAACGTTGGACAACAAGCGAGGGCTTTATTTTCTTATTAAACTATCAGACTCGTGCATTTTATTCATATATTTATATTTGAATATAAATTAGTGTGACCTCACGTTCTATTAATTAGAAAATTATATCTTTCGGTATCATTTTTAGCCAAGGTCAAATAACCAAATCGTAAAGTCTAAAACTAACAAATGGCTGGGAAACCATTACGTTCGAAGTAATCAAACAATGTTATGAATGAAAAGGAATCATTTTATTCGCGCTATCGAAACAGAAAATTAAATCCCCTCTTTATAAAATAAATTGAATTTTGGCTGAACATTTAAAATCGAAATAAATTGTGAAAAACATGCAATCGAATGTTTTCATTACAAAAAAAAATAATTTGAGAGAGATCCTGCCGCAATCAATTATCTATTTTTTAACGTTCGAAGTAATTAGGGTAAACGAGTGTAGTAATTATTGCAGAAAGGTGAACGGTGAAGAGTGGTGAAGGTGGTGTTGATTTATGCGAAACGCGTCGTAGTGGTGACTGCTGGTTGTGACCATGCTCCGTTGTGGAGGGACACGCAGCACGAAAAATATTTTACGCGACCAGGACAAGGTTTATCTTTTCCCGGCGCTGCTCTTTTTTTTCTCTATTTCTCTCTCTCTCTCTCTCTTTGCGATATTTTTGAGTTCTTTTTGCCGCGTTATCGGGGGTCAAGTTTTTTTTTTAACTCCATTTATTTCATGCCGTGGGGCGATTATTCATTCGGTTGTCCTTATTTATCGTTGGCACTCTTCGGTCCTTCTTATTCCGTCTCTATGCGCTCTCTCTAATGAATATCTTCCACCTACATATACATAGTTATTTACTTAATCGTCGCCACTGTAAGGGTAAGTAATAATCGTCAACTATAAAAGCCGAATTGTACTTGATTATTATTATTATTATTATTATTAATATGTTTCGAGTCTATACTTTATATCTGTGTTCAGAATCTCATGAAGCCTACGAATAACTTTATTTCTCGTTAGTATAGTCACCCTGCATCGAGTTCTCATCCTTTTCATCCTCCTCCATCGATTGCCTCAAAGAGCAGTAACTGGCATCATTTTGTGTACTAAATCATATGCCTTGCGACCTTTTCTTCGCTAGCTGTCGATCTACGCACCTCTCTCTCTTCCTCTCTTACTCTGGATTATATTAGGGTTGTTGAGGGGTGAGAATTTGAACGAGGGCTACGAGGTTGTTTCCGTTTCTGTTCGCTCGCTCGCTCACAGGATTTTCCTCAACCAATACACATTTATGTACTATATATAAATTTGATAGTATTGTCGATGCTCCTACAGTCCAAGGGGGATGAATGACTGCGAGATGCAATTTGAAAAATTACAGGAGGCCGCATACGCTTACGGTGACGAGGTATACGGAGCAGGAAAAACTTTAGCAGAGGGTTCGTGTTTTATTCGCAGAGTCGCCTCGAGGTTTTGTCCTTTTTTCAGGAGAATATATATACATATGTATATGAGTAGAATGTTTAACAAAATGCTCCTTCGCGTGACATAAGTTGTTTCCATTTATCCCCACCCCATGAAACAACAACCCTCTCTGGCTGAAATTTATCTTGTGAGTTTTTAAAACGTTATTTCACTTGCTTCTTTATTATACTTCAATTTCTAAATTTCTTACTCCTTTATAGACTTTTTTGCGATCATGATGCTCACGAATTATTATAGTATACATGTATATATTATCAAATGATCGGGATTCTATCCTTGTAGGTAACAAGCTAAATACTCTTACAAACCCCGTTTCCCACCAGTAGACTGGTTATACGTGCCTCTGTTCTGCTTTCGTGCTAAACCAAGAATCCGGTCTCAGAGAAGAGGATTACCGCGAAATAACAGAGAGCCACTTTATTACGCGCACGTGGAAACCCCCTCGGATACAGAAACAGGTACCCTATTGCCGCGTAATACGTGGCCAATCTACAAAAAATATTTCGTCTTTCTTTCTTGTTTGAACAGTTACTCTCATTAGCAATATGCTCGATTGTAATTCTATTTTATGATGATTTTTCATATCATTGATTAAATATCATTACAAATATCCATCGAAAAATCTTTTTTTTCAATATTTTTTTTAGAGGATCCTAAAAATTTAATCCGATTTGATGACGTGGTGTAACCACGCCACAACACGATGATTACGACGATCGATTCAGTGGCGTGATGACGTGACTTTGTAATATTCCTGTTATACAGATAATATACAGAAAACGCCAATCATAAAACTATCTTTTTTTATGTCTACAGTCTTACGTTGCTAGAACTTTATGAAAAATGTACGATATTTTCATTTAACCCGTCAGCAGGCGCGCTTTGTATACTTTAAACATCGGGCGTGCGATGAGAGATTTTCTTACACGTATAGCTTCAAGTGCTTAATTTGATAAATAGGAACTTGAAAACAATTTCGCTACAGTGATTGTGGCTATTGAACATTTTTATTTAGAAAAAACCATAAATACAACGATAACTGACATTAAAAATCAAAAAAATAATAATTAAAATAATTCAAAAACAAAAATTCAAAAAAATTTTTTTACTCTTCTATCATACAGAAAAATAAATTTGGTGAAGATAGAAAAAATTTTAAATGCTTATGCCATTTGAAATTTTCGAGTAATCATCGTTTTAATATAAGTGTGAGAAAAAGTCTCACAGCGCGCCTGCTGACGGGTTAACGAGGGAAAATCATGTAAACGTACGTTTTTTAAAGATTTTTTTATGAAGAAATGGAATAGTTTATTGAATTAACATAAAGCATATCTCAAAATATACGATATAAGGTATATTGACAAATTTTTTTAGACTAAAATATTTCAAAATGGCGACGCCAAAGTGCTGGAAGCAGATCTGCGCCGTGCAGCCTGCAGGTCTCAAATCTCAACTAAAAATAAAAAATCGAATTTTCGTTGTTAAAATATATTAATACGCTTTGCATGACGGAGAGAAAAAAAAATAAAAAATTTAGGACCATTTACAAAAATACAAAAATAAGTGATTCAAAATGATCATAAATTTTTTTTTCTCTCCGTCATGCAAAGCGTATTAATGCATTTTAACAACAAAAATTTGATTTTTTTATTTTAATTGAGATTTGAGACCTGTAGGCTGCACGGCGCAAATCTGAGGTGCCGATTTCCAGCAGCTGTGGCATCGCCATTTTGAAATATTTTAGTTTAAAAAAATTTATTGATTTATCTTACATCGTATATTTTGAGATATGCTTTATGTTAATTCAATAAACTATTCCATTTCTTTATAAAAAAATCTTGGAAAAACATACGTTTACATGACTTTCCCCCCTTAAGATAGGAAGCATAAGTAATAAGTTAATGTAATCAAAGCTGAATACTCCTCATAAATTATTTACATATGTATTTATAACAGGTATACGGATGACATAGGGCACTTTCTCGTTGTTCCAAGTTCGCTTACCTACGTAAATTGTCGCCCTAGGCCACAAAATAGGGTTCAATGTATATCTGTATGTATCTCAAAAACGGTTAAGTAGCAAGGTACGTGTAGTAAAGGTCCCATCTCCCATCGCGTGTCCTCCAGCAGTTAGCTCACCGTGCCGGACCAATTAACTTTCAATTAGAGAACGGAGATAACTCTTATCGGGTTCGCGGGGGACGATTTTATGGGACCCTTATTTAGACCTACGATGGGAAAAGGTGTATGGGGAAAGAGCTGAGAGTAGTCACTAGCGGCCGACGTTTATGCGAAAACGAAAGCTGATACATGCTGGTTATAAATGTTGTCCTTTTTGAAAAGGTGTAAGATTAGAATCACCCGAGTTGAATCTTATTTGCTACACCCAATGGAATATTTACCTAAAGACATTTTCGATCTTAATTGCATCGAATTAACTATGAATTTTTGTGAGTATATTTTATTCAATCAAATGATTCTTTTTTAACGACGGATGGATCGATTGCCTTGAATTCGAAATTACACGTAGGATATTACAAAATCCATAGGGAATTAATTAACCGAACTTTCCTTTCAATTCGACCGATCAATGAGATCCCTAACAAAATTTCTATTCGAACCTCGACTAGAAAAACCTTGTCGATCCTCAAGGCTCCGTTAGAAATAATGTTCTCTAAAGTTATTATATACACTCGAGTTGTACAAATCGTCGTGAATTCTCATGCATGTGTATGTGTGCCGATAGGCGAGCGAACACGAGCTCGCTTCTCGCCTAGAAATTATCCAATTTACTTCTCGCAGTGCCATAGCCTGTCGTAAATTTCTATATATACAAATGGAGAAACACGCTTTATCGACGTTCTTCTCATCGCGTCAAAAAAAATAATGCTCGTTGTCATTGTCAGCGAACGCTTCGTGATTTACTGTTGTAACGAATTTCCAAGTAGCACAAACGAATTTTAATGAATATTCTACAAGATCCTGGTATAAATAATCGAATAATGAAATCCCCGTGCTTCATCAAACGTTCCTGATGTTCTTCGAAAACTATTGTTACCACAGTGTTACGTATACGTTAGGTAATTACGAAGAGCCGAAGATCCTGACTTCAGGATCAATATGACTAGGCCAGACCTTAATTACTTCACTTTTAATGAGACACTTATTATGCAAAACTTAATACGATGGCACATGCAACTTTTCATAGACGTAGATTGGAGCGTGTAGATATATTTATATAGCTATATATTTAGTTATGATTAGAAACGACCAAGTTATCGTTGCTTGTACTCAGAGGCCCAGGGCTCATCGAGACGAGAAGTCATCTTGAATTATACGAGAGCGGGCTGTACCGAAACACTGATGGAGATTCGAGCCATAAAAGAAAGAGCTCTCTTCTCCTGCCGAGGAAAGGAAAAGAGACAAAAGAGAAGAAGAGGCAGAGGAGAGAGAGAGAGACAAAAGAGCGCGAGTATGAGAACCGAGAGCCTCCGAGTTCATATTTGTGCATTACACTCACGTGCAGCGATACAATAAGGATTCCTTGGTATCGGGGGATGCATGCCAAGTATATACGAAGAGACGAGACTGGGACTCGCTATATATACTATCTATGCTGCACGTTGCGTTTGGTGTTGCTCTCGTGACGTTGACGCCGAACGAGATACTTACCAACAAAAATAACATTAAATTTGTTCCAAATCATCCTACAGAGCGTACAGAGTGAACTTGGGTTCAAAACACTGAACGATTGAACCACATTTTTACGTTTAAAACCGTGCCAAAACCATTTAAATAATTGAAATGGTATCTTGCCTCTGACATTTTGATGATCAGTTATGACAAATTAGCTCATTCGAAAAGCTGTCCCTTTCAGCTCTTTTTGAAAACTAATCACGCTAAGATATCAAACAAATTGAAAATCTGAAGAAGCCACCACGAAAATATTCTCGTTGTTTGTGCTGTCACGAGTCAGCATACCAATAGAGAACAATAGCGTTCAGCAGAGGAACTGCATCCACTTCAGCAGAGGAGAAGTGGAAGGAACAGACGACTAATCTCTAGGCATGAAATAACTTTTCTTTGCGCAAGGCGAACAGGCAGATTCGCATTAAGATCGATCCTCGACATAGATACGAAAGTTAGCGGTGCCCGGGTCGCTTCATCGTGAACTACCAGCAGCACTATATATACAGCCTGTAAATACCTGTAACTATACCTACACGTATATTCCAGATATGTAGAATGCTAGGTCACGAAATGCGAGCTCGAAGTTTCTGTCTCTTGTCTCCGAACTGCATTAAGGAGATCCCCTTGTGCTGTGGAAATCTGATCCAGCGTTTCGCGAATAATTCCGGCCATGCAATTAGCATGCCCTTTGTATGGTCCCCATTAATGAGTATGATTATTATCACCCCGGTTTGTAATATCACTGGAGGCAGACGACATTAAAATTACAAAGGCTTCAATTATTTCTAACGCAACTGAGAACCATTTGGAGACATATTTGTCTCTTCATGGCATGTAATTGAACAATAGTGCTGAATCAATGGGATTTAGACATTTTAATTGAGCTTTGCTATTTACAATAATCTTAATTTACGACTCATCGCCAAGATTACTCCTTCTCACTATTAAGATATACAAAAATTAAACAAGTGATCAAATATGCAAACACTTCATTATTCTTCATTATTATCCGATGACACCATTAAGAATCACTCTTTAATTCCAACGTCCCATCACGATGAGAAAGATAATCTTGGAGTGTACGCAACGAAAAAAAGGCGTGGACATTATATAATCAGCACAATTCAACGTCTGCATCACAACAAGCCACGTGGCCACCGGGTGGATAGAAGAGCCTTCCTTTTGCATGCAACTTGCAACTACGGTCGCTCAACGCCCCGAGCTCCGTGTACTTGCCGCGGAATTTCGAAAGAAATGTATACGTATATGTACAGGTGTGCCGCGGTCAAGCTCCACGATCGTTAACACCTTCAATACATGCCTAATTGTTATGAAAAACATATGCCATTCGAAGAGATCAAAATCTTAGTGATTTGAGCTATGAATCATTGACTGCGAATAGTGACATCTACACAGAAAAGAATTGAGAACTTCGCAAATGATCTTCTACCCAAGGAAAAGGAAACTATGATGTAGCGTTTTTAAGACATAAAAGTGAGAATTTCTACAAGAGTAACAAACGCGAGAAAAACGGATTTATAAATCACAACAATATCGTAGCAGACAAAAATGTGAACTTCTTTTTTCTTTCTCAAATAGCAGTTAAAGATAAGACGAAAGTATACACGACACAGCGTCTATAGAAACCAGGGAGTATTAGCTGAGCACGTGGTTCGTTTGCTGGTCCATTTCTACGTTTATTCATCTGACTTCTCTATCTCTTTCCTTTTCTCTCTCCCTGTTTCTCTGTTTCCGGAGCTATATACCTTTATCAATCTCCGTCCGATTGTCATCTCCACCTCCGGCTCTCTTTCCCCTCCTGATCCGTGAAACCGCGTGGCATATGCACTACGGGCCGTGGGCGTAGATCTCGTTGGCCCAACGCATGTTTACAAAGCGGGCTGCTGCGGGAGACTGAGAGAGAGCAAGATTGTTCGAAGATTGGGCGGAGTTAGACGAGACTCGGGAGTTCGAAAGCTGACCGCGAAACTGCCGTGATAACGACTAATCGCGCCGGTTCCTACCGGAGAAGTTACGAATCGCGCGGGCGTTCAGAAATGTCTCGAATCCCATTGGTCATCGTGGGCGGGGCATTTGGTTTCAGAAACACTCCTACTTGACGGCGCGCGTGCGTTTCCCGCTCTTCTCATCGCTGTTTCTCGCTCCCTCTCTCTCTCCTTCCAGTCATCCTATCTTCTGTCTTTTTCAATCTGTCGCTTTCTCTCCGTTCGCCTCGCGGCAGGGAAACCCTCGAGAAGAAGCCGTTCCTCGGCTGGGTCGCGTGGATATACACGAGTGGACTCCTCTCCCGATCGTGGCGACATCGTAAAAGCCTGACTCGTACAGTCCCCCGTTCTCTAGTCACCCGCACGTACCACGCAGAGACGGACAGATACCAACAGAGAAACGAACACAGTGAAATCCTCGTGAAGCCGGCGCGTATTCTCCGCGTGCCGTGTGCATCTCGTCGCGGGCACAATCGTGTCATATCTTTTAGTTTCGTTTTGGTTTTACTCAATTTATTTTCCTTATTGTCCACGCGTGCGTGAGTGTGTGTGTTGTTATTGTTGTTTCTCTTTTTATTTACCGCTTTTTGTGATGCGTCCGAGTTCCATAAGACTTTTGCAACCTGTGCACTCGGATTCGATGACAAATGTGTTTTGACGAGAAACTATCAATCTCAGACTGCTTCGAACCAATTCAAACCTGTCTTTCACGGTTTTAACAAAACAAAGACCGGTTTGTTCTGTCAGAAGTTTTTGACGTTTGTTCGAGATTGTATTAATCGACCGTTCGTATCGCTCACATGGACTTGCTTAACGGTAATTGAAAGATGTGCCACGACGAGTGCGGTCGTCCAGTGCGATGACCATTCCCAAATTCTTCTCCGAAGTGTTTTGTCGCGTGTCGGTGAAAGTGCGGAATATACACGTGCACGCGTATCAGTGAAGAGTGGACATCATCATTGTTTAGAGATAATAACACAACAAAGTAAAGCTTGATAAGTGAGGAGAAACAAGATTGAGTGAAGTACTTCGAGGAAGGAATTAAGGAAGATGTTGCCGTATCAAGTAGCCATGGACTACGGAGGTTTTCAACGACAAAGTCCGGTCGGCGTTGGTGTGGCCGGGGTCGGTGTTGGTGGACCACATCAGGGCCCTGCAGGTGCCCTTAACCTCAACCCCGGGTTCACCCACTCCTGGTTCGTACCGGCGGACCTGTGTGTCCCGTACAAACAGAATCAGGGTTCTCTCCTCGAGCCAGGGCATGTTGTTTCACTTCTACTTATTTCAATAATTTCTAGATTATTATTATTCTCGTTGTTATTATTATTATTGTTATTATCGTTACCATTATTATTATTCAATTATAATATGCGATATGTTCTGAGAGACTCGATACGATCATTTTTTTTTTAATTCGGAGCCAAGTCAGGAATTGTCGCGTTACGCAGATTGTCTCAGACCGTTGTATTATCATAGCGAATCGGGCGGAGCCACTTTTGTTGGAGACTTTAATGCTATTCACGCGTTCTCGCGAATGACACTCAATATAGACTCGTTATTGCCAGGCTTGACGCACGTACGACTTTTCTGGATTGCATTCCTCTCGTTAAATTGCACTTCTATGTACATACTTATCAACTGACAAAGCACAAAGAGGCGCAAATCACAAAACTTAGACCATTCAACGGTGCAGCTCAGGCCCTATTGTCTGTTAGGAGTTTATGTTTGTCTCATTTTTCAAGTGATCAATAGTACAACGGTGTTAAATAATCATTATTAAATCGTGCGCAATCATGAAACTCGTAAAAGAAATACGATCCAACTGATGCTTTGAACAAAAAATGATAAACTGAACAGCATCAAAACTTTTTTTTAAATAAAACTGAATTAGAGCTCGATTATGTGTTCTACTGAAAATGTCAATTAATCGTAATCATCAAATCCTTCTCCATGTCTGAACTTTGCAGAAATTGCATACACGAAATATTGTCTTCTGCATCGTGTAAATGACCTCCATAAAAAAGTAATTGCTTTTTTACGAGCACACTTTTTATTTCACACGTTATTGCGCAATGTGGCGAACTGAGAAAGGCAGCTCGTATAATAACCGTGTATTTGGAACGTTTTTTGTGAAACAGTTTCGTCACAATATGTTTGGGATAATAAAAACTCAATGGTCCGTTCGACTCTTCGTTGTGAAGTCGAGTTGGTCCGAGTGATAATCACGCACGCTCTTGTTCATGCTCTCGATTTCAAGAGTAGATTAAGATCGCGTCATCGGACCTTCCAGATTCGGTAAAGCATAGTAAGCTAGAAGGAAACTTGTTTTTTTTTTTTTTTACTAGAGTATGAAAAGGGTCAACCTGGTCGAGAAGACTTATGATCTGGTGAAACGGGTTGAGCTCGTGCCGTTGAAACGTCGCTCGACGTTCCTCACAAAACGATTACCTGGAATCTGGATGAAACACATGAATGAGTCGTCGTTCTTTTTTGGCCTTTTTGAATGACCAAAAAAATAAAAAGAAACGTGAATAGATGGACTAGCTTAGATAAAAAATACTCATATGTATATATGTGTGCATTCGTATACATAAACAAGTGTATACATACAGCAGGTATCGTGAGCCATTGGCCCAGTGAGTTGTTGAAGATCGTTGTGACATCCTGTCGGCTTACCGCCGCCGGTAGCTGACAGTCTGACAGACCTTTTGTCATTTTTATATGTTTCTCTGATTTTATCAATTATATTTTAAAATTCAGTAAGGGTAATAAAAAAACATATAGACGGATGGAAGTGCTGGATCTTAAACTTTTGAGACAATGAGTTGTAGAACCTGCTAAAGAAAAAATAATCCAAATCATGTTTTGGTAATTGCTACAAATTTGAATTGTTCTCCCAGTGATCATCACAATGAAAAGTAGATATTGCAATTATCGAAGGATCGTATATCGAGTTTTATATGATAATAATAACACATTCCGAGTATTCACAAAATGTGACAATGTCAATAAGAATGGGAAACAATACATTTGGTAACACACTTCGTTTTATAACATAGGTGCGAGTCATTGTGACCATAAAGCGTAGGAAGAAGTATACGAAAAAGTCACTACGTTGCGCGTAAGGAAAGTGAGGAGAAACGAAGGGTGGTTATACACGACACGGTCCCCGGAGAGCTCTGTCACGGCGAGAGGATAATGGGGAAAATGTTGATGGGGGTATATAGGAGAGGTAAGGGGTGAACGCTGCCGCGCTCAGCCCGCGACAAAGATACGTACGACGGGGTGTGAAGAGTTTTCGCGCAGATGAGTACGTCACGCGACGGCCGTAAACCCCGATGCGATCACAGGATCGCTGACGCTGACGGGGCAACCCTGGGAGCCGTCAACACCTCCTCTATCAGTATATACATACGACCTCTACCGTTTTCCTCTCTTATTCTTCTTCTTGTATTTCTGAGCATCGAAAAAAGGCTCTCCATCTCGCAAGATGACCGGTCAAATCCATACCCCTCATCTGGTTTCTCTCTTATCTTTCGCCCTCTCATTCTTGTTCTTTCATACACATCTCTTCAGATCTCTTTTCCTCCCTCTCGCATCGCTTTTTACACCATTTCGCATCCAACCATTTACCTTTGCCATTGTCCATAGCCATCTCGCCATTACGTGACGCCATCACGTTATAGAGCAAAGTACTCGCCACATCATCGACAAACTAAGAACTGAGAGGAATTCCATGTCATAGAAAAGCAAACTCGTAAAACAACACTGCGTATAGATATAAAAGGTACTGGATGGGTTTCATCTGCAAAGTGGCCTAGCCTTGATATTTCTTAGTCTAAGTTCAAAGGTTATGTATAAAGCCTCAGGTGTATATATGATGGAGCAGACAGATTTGGGGAAACGTAACTTGATATCTCTACCTGCGTGTCCCAGAGCGAGTTGTCACTTGAGATCAGTGACCGCTGAGGTGCGCTATTATTATTATAATCTCCCATTTACATGTACGCATATAGGTACATCTGTACGTATATATCATCTATCGCACCCAGCGTGATACCGGGCGAGACGGCTTCGAGAAGGTACCAGTAGCGAAGACGAGTTACGGCCTCACGTTCCCGGAAGTTTAAACGCCAGAATGTCCGGACGAGAGGGAGATAGAGAGAGAGAGAGAGAGAGAGAGAGAGAGAGAGAGAGAGAGAGAGAGAGCCACCGAACGTGACCTCCAACTACTCGACCAATGTTTCACGTATTATGGCTCCTTTGGCTCGTCCTGTTGGTCATTGATGATACGATGTCTTCGTCTTTGTGTCTCATAAAACTTCTCTCATAACATACCACGAACTGGTCTAAGTCCAATTCTCTTTGCACGTTGGAAAATGAAACAAATTTGTAGCTCGCGAATTACATGAACTATAAACCCGTGAATTAAATAAAATTGGGTATTTTATCCTTCGAATGAGAATGATGCTCATGCGATAAAAGAGGAAAAAAGTAATAAACCGTTGTCATCTGCCGCTGAGTATGGTTCCCCAAAAGTTCTCAGGCATCATCGTGTGGCAAGAGAGGAAGAAGACGGAGACGCGGAGAGTGAAGAACACATCAGGAATCTTAGCACGTAGACTTTGAGTCCTCCCTTATCTACGCGTCATCGGGAGAACCGCGGCGTTCTCGTTCCCCGCTTTCCCTCTACCGTCTCCTCCGTACCCACCCTCTCCTACCGCCCTTCACGTCTTCTTCCTTCGGTTCTTGCCATTCGCCTTATTCTCTCTCTCTTTCTACTATTTGCGGGATCCGTCTGACTATTTCCTCATGCGTGTGCATATGTGCGTGTGTATGTGGGTGTGTGCGACAAGAGCTTTAGGTACACCCGTCGCCAGAGCCATGATTTACGCCGGCGGATGTGACCGGACGTGAGTTCTGGTCTTTCCGCGCGTCGACTTTCCACCATAGCATAAAATAAGACAAAGCCATAGACTTGACCCTTCCTCAGCCGTTTTTCCATTCTTCACAAATCGCGATTCCAATTGTTTTCGTTGTTCTCAAGGTACGAGGGGAAAATTTTTTGACAAACTCTTTAACAACCATAGATCACATTGTAATTGTTGAAAAAACAGAATCTCGATCACTGAAGAATATTATATCATTGAATAAAAAGTCAACAGACACGGAAACAAAAACGCAAATTCTATCGGAATTGTTTGTTTTCCTTTACTTTTTGTCAAAGTAGATATTTTCTGATTTTGTTTGTTACTTACGAGGAAATCCTCTAAATTGGCACGTTCAAAAATACCCAGTACTCCGAGATATCCATTTCCACAGTTACCAAAATTCTGTCAACTTCAGCAAAGCCCGTCCGTCGAGACTCGTACGAAGTATATATCGAACAAGTAGTGCAACTCAACGAATGGGGCGACTCTTTGAGAAGCTTCATTAAGGTCCGTAACATGTTATCGTACTGTCGATAGTAACCGGAAATAAAGTCGCCTTTTGTCGATCTCAACCAACACGAAGCTTCGAGTGCTATAAAAAAAAAATAGGTAGCACTCTCGATACACTCGTGGTATAATGCATGAAAATACATTGCGTAATACACACTCGAGACCGGTCAACCGATAGCCCTAATACATGGAGGGTGAAATGGAGAGAGACTTGAAGGGAACGAGGGAGAAAGAAAATGATGTCGAAACCGGAGCTCACCCCGTAACATTAGGAGCATTGTATTGTAACGTGGGCGCGAGGACTACGGCCCCCATGGGACCTTTTTCAAGGGTTGAAATGGGCGAGATGCCTTTCTATATGCTCTTTTACTTTTCGTCTAGCTTACGTCTTCTAAAATCAACTCGTCAGTTTTGTCACACTAAGCTCAGCTTTTGGACATATTATGTACAACTATTGTTGCACGTTAAAAGGGCATCTTGGCTTTCTGTGAGTACAAACTCAACCCCCTTTACTGCATATTCGCTTAGCAGCGGATTATAAAATAGTTTGTGTTCCCTCAATGCTTTTCCTTGGTCCCTGTCCAACTCACGTCTCCGCACCAGAATTCCTCGAGTACCCAACGTGTATGTGCTCCTACAACTCGCAACTCCAGACGAACAAACTTATATATATATATATATATTGTACACTCGAGTTAATTTGGGAGTCAGTTTTGATATTATATACAGTATATATAATATCTGTTATGCATATATATATATATATATATATCCTTTGGAGGAAGACGAGAAGCGAATGGAAAGGGACGTGCCCTCAGGTGCTGTATGCTCTGCTCTCGTGGTCGCCCTACACGGACGACCCCACTGCGTCTCCCGTGAGCGCCGAGTGAATCGTTTAATTGAATTAGTCGACGAAGCCACGCTCGCGACATGCATTATAATTTCTACGATGCTCTCTCTCTCTCTCGCTCTTGGCCCCGTGTGTTTTCTATCACGGTATATACATCCTGGTAGTATACTCTGGCCTATCATTATATGTACGTACGTGCGGATGCGCAATTCGAGCAGTTATAAGTCCGCGACTGTGAGACCTCGAAAAGGCGACGCGAGGCACGCGGAAGCGCGTCCTATATGGTCTAGATTAATAAGGGATCTTTTATTCAGCAGAAAATTTCTATAACCCAAACAATTAAGATCGAATAGTTGAAAATTTCCCGATAAAATCACAAGTTTTATGTACAGTTTTTGATATAAATGCTTAAATATTATGTTGCCCCCATCTCGCCTTCGTAGTAATTGTTTTTTATAAGATCGTCCTCAAGTATGTTTAGTCCCGCACTGAATAGAATATGACCGAAAAGGGTCAAAGGCTTTTGAAGCGTGAACAAAATACACTTGAGAGTGTAAATGCACGAGGCTCCCAGGTCTGATCCACGAGATATAAGGAGCGAAAAAATAGAGGCACCAGCTGATACGAAAACCGTCAGACTTTGGTATAACCTCGTCATAGTCCGCTACTGAATTATTAATGCCCGACACTCAACGCTCACCCCCTCAAGATGATTCGACCTGAACGGTTCTCTGGCCGACTCACGCAGTCGACACGATCCTTCGAGAGCTACTATCTTTATTTCTCTTTCTGTATTCCTCTCTCTTTGGTGAGAAGAAACACGATAACTATAACATCAGTAGAACGTTTTTTCTGTCCGACCTCATCCTCTATGTTTTCTCCTATTTACACATACGCCAATGTGTTGAATTCCTGCGGATTTTCTTGTATTTTTTTTCCGTACGTGAAGTGTTTATAAGTGAAAGGACGTAACTTGGACAAGTTAAGAAGCGAGGCTGTAAGGATTACTGCCTTTTGCTTGATAACCATTGACGTGAATATATCCGAGATGCTGCTCAAGACAGCGTAGATCTTAAATACGCTGTACGCCTGTCTGTATTCTGTATTCGAATGTGTAGTAGCGAACTGGGCAAGGATCTTTCGGCAGCGAGGCAGGAATCCCATGAGACTTGTCCCGAAGGTCCCTTTTCCTATGTATTCTTTTGCCTCTGATACGTATACGTACCAAAGGCGAACGTCCAAGACTCCTACCACCCAATTTCAACCAATTTGACCGAAAGTTCGGCTTAATTTTATTTTCACGCGTCTGCAGACGTCTGACGAGCATTCCGTGCGCGTGTATGCCCCAAAGTAGCCATCTCTTTCTCTCGTGCTCGAAATTCTCGAGTAGAATATATACAGAGGGTTACGAAAAAGCAATGGGGGGTTATATGAAAGCGAGGAAACGATATCCTCTACGAGGAGAAAACTCGAAACGGAACGAACTACTACATTTATTCTCGTTTTTTTTCTTTTGCCTCCTTCTTCTTTCCTCTCTATTTCCGTCGTTCAACTCCGCAATGAAGGAAGCCTGAGACGCTCATAGAAAAAGAAAAGCTCACTTACCTTTCTACATTTCCAATACTTGACTCGTATGTACGTGTGCATTAAAGTTTTCAGGCGTAGGTATATAAATATATGTGATGTAGCCACACGAAAAGCCCCTTTCTCTTTTATCTTTGCACAATCAGCACCGGAAGCTTCCAACTCTTAATCGCGATCACCTTTTTCTCACTTTCATTCTCCTCTGTTTCCTCAACCACTTTATAAAATAAAAACGAGCTATTGGAATTTCTTCCATATATTGTGCGGAGATTCAAGTTGCTGCAAAAATGTCTTACTTTTATTTCCTCGAGTTCTCACCTGCATCAGTTTCTTATAAACCATCCTACGAATCTGATCAATGTACTTTTGTTTATGAAAAAATAACTTAACTTCAACATCTTTAGCTTTAAAATGATTTTTTTGCCAAAAACACGCTAAAATGACATCCTTACGTTGTTTTCTAATTGCCACCTTATCCGGAAGGTTCAGTTACGAAAATTGGTTTTCTCCTGTGCCGGCCTTTTGGAAGTGGAAAAAGTGCGTGCGTATGCGAATAACTCCCAGTCAACTTTGCCCCGATTGAAACGTCTCCCTAGGGAGATTGCCAGCGAGTTAGAGCGTAGGCCCGCCTGCACACCCATATATAAACAACGGAGCTTGAGGGTTGACTCAGTTTTAGTCTGAGAATGTATTTATACGAAAAAAAATCTCGAATAAAACGAGTATGTTTGCGAAAGAACGATCTAAAAAACTATGGGACTAGAAATACAAACATACCCTGGGTTTCCGCTGCTTTAACACCTTAATCTTATTATATGAATTTCAGAACAATGTGAATGACATATGAGCCAGGCATAAATTCACCATTTTGCCCTTCGATAAAATCGATTTTATGAGAATTCGAGTCTTTTAGCTTCGACGATCCTTTTTTGTGAAACTCGATATCGATATCTTTTGAAATATTTATAAATATTTTTAAGCCATATTTTTATGAATGGTTTAAGAAATTCCATGATTAAACGAACTTACATCTAAGTGAAGTTCGATCATGATTGTATGAAGCGCCTCTTCCGAATAGATCAACTCGTAGTCTCCCTACTTCACACCGGTCTTGCCACAATTTTTAAAGCTATAATTACGATAGATCGGTGAATTTGAGCCATCCAAGATGAAGGACTAACAATTTTTATAGTTACACATAAATACGAGATGAATTGATATTTGCAACTTGAACGCTATTTACCATCTAGTTTGGTAGTAATTAATTCGTAAAAATCGACTGTTTCCAGACATTTGTCCTTACGAGCATAGAAAAATCGTATGCACGTCAAGACTTATTGAATTTTTACATTTGGTACTTCCAAGATTTCGTAATAAAAAATTGATCACTGTATTCCGCGAATATTCCTGAATATAAAAGTGCTTGGGTTTTTGGACGTTATCTCTGAAAATCGACTGAAAAATAAAAAATTATTCGTTGTAAAATGATTGAGATTTCCACAGGAATGACACGGGAAAGAGCGCGAGAGCGCTTAGCAACTCTGTATTCAGCGTCTGCTAGAACATGCCTTCAGACGTGACAGTTTGCCAATTTGACTGTGTTTTTCTTTCTTGTTCTTGAATGTTTTTACCGTATTTGATAAATATCGATAGAATTAATGATAATAGGTAAACTGGCAAAATCTCTGTCGTTGCGTCATTCCTTTGTGTAAATACTTTATATAGGTTATAAACAAAACTGATAGTTTCGGCAGATGACAGTAGCGGCCATAACACGTTTTACAATCCACTACGCTCGTCAAATTTCAATTAGTAAACATTTTTTGAACAATAAAATCGTATAAAAATATTCATTCTCCGTTGTTCATATTTCGAAAATAATAAAATTATAATTTCAAAGTCAATTTTGCATTTGCAAACTTTGGTCTATAATAGGTACTGCAAAGATCACGTAGCCGTCACCGATCTACCTTAATCAAAAAACAAAAACCGTTGCTCTTTTGTCTTTGCATCGTGTATCCTATCTTCATTCTCTTTAAAGTACTGCCGTAATCCTAGTAGGGCATATAATAATCATGGGAGGGGAGGGATTGATCTATTCGGAAGAGGCACTTTATACAATCATGATTGAACTTCACTTACAAATAAGTTCGTTTAATCATGTAAATGTATTTTGCGCCTCTTCCTTTAGATCAACTCGTAGATGTTTAAAGTCAATTACGGCAGCTTTCGTCACGAAACATTTTTTTTTTTTTTAACAGTAATGAACATTTTTTTGAAACACGAATTCAATAAAGAAAAAACAAATAGACAGCTATTGTATTATTCCTATAGTTTGATAATAGTTTTCGCGAATACATCTTTTGCTGATGCTAAAGGGAGTTTATAAAACCTAGCAAATGTACCAGACTTCTCGGTCCATCCCGCAGCTTTTCTAATACTCTCGATATCGACATCCATCCTATTTGCTGCTGACGTGGACGCATGCCTGGTGCTGTGAGCCGTGAAAATTTCAGTATTTATTCCACATTGACCAAGGGTATCCTTGATCCATCGACTTATTGTTTGGCTTGTCACTTTCTTATGTGGTTTTTTAAACGAGATAAATAATGAATCATGACCTTCACGTAAACCCTCCGTTGTCTTAATATAGTACTTCAACGTAGATGTTACACATAACGAGCCAATTTCTTTAGAAAAAGGTAAAATCAGATTCGGCTGCACCCTTCCTTTTTTCGAAGTTTTTATCCTCTGAGGGATCTTAATTTCTATATAATCCTCCACTTCTCTAATATTTCTTCTGTCGATAAGAGACAATGTCTGGACCCTCTATCCAGTCACTAGAGCTATTAATGTAACCAATTTCATGGTCAAATTTTTAAACTTGTCATATCCTCATTTAACCACTTTGCAATATGGTCAAGGACAATCTTAGGGTCCCAGGTGACGTCGTATTTCGGTTTTCCTGGCCTTTGCTTATAAATTCCTCTAAAAAACAACTTTATCTTGGGATCTTTACCGATTTCTTGATCGTGGAGAAAAGAAATTGCTGATCTAATGCAATTTAAAGATCCACACGATGCTCCATTGGTAAATTCCTTCGTTAAAAACTTTAGAATTTTAGAAATCGAATTAGATAATGGATCCACTCCTTCCATTTTGCAAAACGATCACCATTTCCTTAAAGCTCCATCATATTGTTTCAATGATGAATTACTCAAGGAAGAGATCATTATATCCATTGTATCCTTTGGAATCTCTTTTAGAAAAAATGCGCTCCTGATAATATTGCGGTAATCAGGGTAATCCGCTTCCGCAGAGGATGAATTTCCTTGTTTGAAGAACATAAAAGTTTTTTTACTTGGTTCAAACACAACTGAATCCGATATTCTCATTGATTCGAATAAAGGGAACCAGGGTTGTGCTGTCCATTGCGGTACTACTACAACACCTGTAGATCCTTCCGAACAGATTTTTTGTAACATTCTCAAAATTAGAGCAAAAGGAGGAAATGCATAAAAGAAATGTGGTTTCCAATCAATTGTGAACGCATCAATCGCCCACGATCCCGGGTCTTTGAACCATGAAACGTATTTTTCACACTTTGAATTTACTCTGGTCGCACAAAGATCAATTATTAGCTCGCCGAATTCTTCGCATGACAGTAAAGGCTTCTTTACAAAGTTCGAATTCGGTTTCAGGCTCTAATCTCCTAGATTCAAAATATGCTGTTACATTTTCTGTTGATGCTATATATGATGCAAAAATCCAAAGATTTCTAGCTTCACACCACATCCAAATTTCCTTCGCTAATTTGCTTAATTGTTGGAATTGTGTACCGCCCGTCCGATTGATATATGCGATAGCAGTGGTATTATCGATTCTAAGCAAAATTTCACAATCTTTAAGATGTGATGCGAAACATTTTAGACCGAAAAACGCCGCCTGCAATTCCAAATAGTTGATGTGTGAATTACGCTTTATTTTGTTCCAATATCCGTGAGTTCTACCCCCTCTTTCGCAACATGCATCCCAACCAGATTTTGAAGCATCCGAAAAAATTTCCAAAACGAAACTTTTCTTTCTCATTGAATTAAAACCTGTTGATATATTATTCTTCCACCACACAAAATCCATTGTAAGTTCGTTTGAGATATTCATAAGTGCTTCATAATTGTGATTATTTGCTTCTAATGCCAAATATTTTTCTCTTTCGAATTCCTTCATGTGAACTCACCCATATTTGAACGCTAAACAACAAGATCCAAGAGTACCGATGAATTTAGCAAAATCTCGTATAGAACATTTTTTCTTTAGACTAAACTTCATTATTTGTTCTTTAATTTTCACTTTTTTATCTCCTGGAAGCTCAACCACCATACGTATTGAGTTGAATGAAAAACCCAAGAATCTACAGTTGGTATTTGGAATGACCTGACTTTTCTTCTTATTAAGAACAAAACCAAGTTTTTTCAAGATAGAACACGTCTTCTCAACATTTTTTCGACATTCCTCGTACGTATTACCCAATAGCATCATATCATCTAGATAAATTATAGATTGTAAGCAAATTTTTCTCAAATACCCGATAACAGGTTTTAGAATCTTCGTAAAAGTATACGGCGCTGTGCTTAACCCAAATGGCAGACAAACAAATTCATAAGTATTGCCAACAAAAATGAAACGTAAGTATTTTGTATGTGACTTCTCTATTGGTATCAGATAATAGGCACCTTTTAAATCAATAGTGGCCAAAAAACAATTGTTCCTAATTAATTTTATACACGTTCTAGCGTCTTCTAATTTGAAATTTTCTGGTTGGAGAAATTCGTTAATTTTTTTGAGATTCAAAATGAATCTATTCGACCCATCGCCTTTAGACACGAGAAAAAACGTAGATATGAATTCGTCAATTCGCGGTGCACATTTGCGAATTGCGCCTTTTTTCATCAATTCCGAAATTAATTCTGACAAATTTTCAAGATCTTTGGAGGACCAAATCTGCTCTGCTGGCTGAACGTCTTGTTTGACTCGTCTGATAAATGTTATTTTATACCCTGTGATCCATGTCAGAACTATTGGATCTGAAGTTATATCCATCCACATTTTTGCAAATTTTTTAATCCTACCGGAAATAGTACTCACATCTCTATCTATCGTCTCCTTCGAGACTGATATTGATGTGAACCCTTGTGGAACTCTGGTTTCGGTTTTCGATGTCCGTATGGATTTTGCCTCGAGGATTGATTTTGTTTATTGATTCGGTGCCCGCTCGATGTCTTCTGCTGGTTCAGACGATGCGGCGGACCGTTGAAGTTTTTTGGCTTGTTTGGCGGTGGTTTTGTTATTATTTTCAAATCCTGGACAGATTTTTGCAGTGATTTTGCTGTTTTTATGCACTCGTCCAGTTTCTCCCCAAACAAAAATTCATTAGGCACTGTTTCCCGCAAAGTTTCTCGAATCGAGGGATTCACATTTTGGAGAATGAAATTTCTTCTAATATTTGTCTCTTCATGCAACAAATCCGATAACATTCAGCTCGCATCACCGAGATTTTCGATCCACGTGCGTTTGTCCTTCAATTCGGTATCTTTGTAATCACTTTGACCACGGCTGCGAGACTGGACGCTATTTGTTTTTGCGTAGTCGCTATGCGCTCATCTCTTTTCAAAATTGAATCTTGTAACGAACCTTCTAATTCGAGATTCAATGATGGCAGCTCCATAATCTTGCAATTTTCAGGCGTAACATATTTCTTTGTCAGATCTTTCCTCAAATCGGTAGGGAGCTCAACCAAAATTATTTCATTCAGTCTTACAGCCAAATCTTTGTGTACAACATCAGCAAAGACTTTTTCTTCAGTAAGTCTTTTTCCCAACATTTCCAACACTTCGATGTCTAATTCAATATCATTTGAAATTTCCTTTGTTTTTTCCACGGTATCGTTCTTGGAGACTTCTTGTACCGAAGCCTCTGTTTCGATTAAACCGTTATCTTCTACCGAACAAAAAGGTTGAATCTCTTCATTTTTGTTCTTATTTTCAGAATTTTTCCGACCTTCACTGTAATTGGAATCTGAATCCGTACATCCTTCTCTAGACCGTTCTGACGACGATAACTCTTGATAACTGCGTTTCCTTGGTCGACATGTATATCCTGTTGAGATACGTCAATTTTGAATTCCCGAAATGCACTCCATATGAAAAGACAAAACACTCCAGGTGGGTTGGACCCACCTTTAACAGCAGTCGCGATTCATTGACATTGACGTGAGTCCGTGTGCCAGTTAAACCAGCACACGATTGTCAAGAATCAAAGTTTTCGTAAGGAAACTTATCTTCAGAGATAGATGTAATTTTTTTCTCCGTGTGTCAGTTGAACTGATCCGCTTATTAAGACGAATAACATCTCATTCACATGTATGACGTTTGGTTTTTTAACCCATCTGTAACACGGGACAAATTTTTATTCCTGGTTCACTTACCTCTTTTTCTGTTCCTTGATTTTATCAATTTTTTCTCGTAATGTTTAATTTTCTTTCGTATCTTCTTTTCTTCATCATCAGAGAAATCAAAATTTTCGTTTCTCCTTTTTCTTGAAGACATTATTTATGTCACATCTGTGACAACCGGCACAAAGAAGAAGAATGAAGATAGGATACACGATGCAAAGACAGAAGAGCAGCGGGTTTTTTTTTGATTAATTATAGCTTTAAAAATTGTGGCAAGACCGGTGTGAAGTAGGGGGACTACGAGTTGATCTAGAGGAAGAGGCGCAAAATACAATTAGATTTTCAATCACTTTGATTATTATGTTCACTGTGGTTAGAATATTTGAAAACTATTATTCTTTTTCTTTATATAATTATTTTGTTTTTCGCTTTGCGATTGCTGTTCGAATATTTAAATGTGGGTTATCGTCTATATGTTTTATTTTTGAAGGGCGAGTAATGTCAACTAGCCAAAAACAGCATAAATGCTGTGAAAAAAGCTGAGACAAGTACATTTATGCCCCCCAAATAGTCATTCCAGTTAATCCCCCCTACCACCCAGCACCAAAATACCGATCCCCATCAAAATTTACAAAAACCCGTTAAAGTCTTTCATGCAAAGATCTCCGCACAAAAATCCTTTCTAAAAACCAACTCATCATACAAAGTTTTATGGGTAACCGCTCTCATTATCTTATCTAATTAAGTCAAATTGTACAGAGGTGATAATTTCATTCTCGTAAATGTTGTGAGTTCACAAAAAGTTGATAAATAAATAAAGATCTACTAAAGTATATATGATCAAGTACGTGGGATTTAATTATGTTTATAAAATCTTCAATTATATTCATATGCCATTTCTTTAATTAATGCTTTATTACAATGAATTATTATCCTATGACTTGAAACTACAAGGGCTTTAAAAAAAAATACAGAATTGCATTAGCCTGCGTGAGCTTGAACGCTGCCACACTCTCATTTGTAATATTTGTAGTATAGTTTTATTGGTAACCAATTGATAAAAGTTTACTATCGTACGTAGAGCGGATACGCACAGAGTACTTGTCCGGCCCGAAAATTTTTCGACTAGTCAGCGAAAAATATGCTTTTTTGTTCACGGTAAATTTTTCAACCACTCCGAACATTCGGATCTCCTGACGCAGATTTGAATCTTACCCGCCTTGGAATGCAATCAATTGATGACCGCTCTTACATGGCAGGCTTATTCCGTTTTGTAAAACCTGTTGTAGTAAAAACCGGTGTAAAAGTGCGTGTAAATTGTACCGGATTACTTATTTCGGGTGTACAGCACCGTTTAGACGCTCTGTAACTTCAGTTTTCCCCCGGATGTTACAAAACCAGAATAAACGTGCCGTGTAATAACGTGAGATATGCTCCACACGAGCATCAATTCATCGATAACAATTGGTTAAAGGAAAGGAGGATAATTTGGGATACAAAACAATCCGCATATTGTGATTCCAAATTAGCTGTGTTTACTTTACTAGTTAATGCCAAAATGTATGGTTGATTAATGTTGACTTATGTGACAAATTTTATGAAAAATTTTCGGGCCGGACAAGTACTCTGTGCGTATCCACTCTACCTACGATAGTAAACTTTTATCAATTTGTTACCAATAAAACAAATATTACAAATATTACAAATGAGAGTGTGGCAGCGTTCAAGCTCACGCAGGCTAATGCAATTCTGTATTTTTTTTTAAAGCCCTTGTAGTTCCAAGTCATAGGATAATAATTCATTGTAATAAAGCATTAATTAAAGAAATGGCATATGAATATAATTGAAGATTTTATAAACATAATTAAATCCCACGTACTTGATCATATATACTTTAGTAGATCTTTATTTATTTATCAACTTTTTGTGAACTCACAACATTTACGAGAATGAAATTATCACCTCTGTACAATTTGACTTAATTTGATAAGATAATGAGAGCGGTTACCCATAAAACTTTGTATGATGAGTTGGTTTTTAGAAAGGATTTTTGTGCGGAGATCTTTGCATGAAAGACTTAGACGGGTTTTTGTAAATTTTGATGGGGATCGGTATTTTGGCGCTGGGTGGTAGGGGGGATTAACTGGAATGACTATTTGGGGGGCATAAATGTACTTGTCTCAGCTTTTTTCACGGCATTTATGCTGTTTTTGGCTAGGATTTGTCGACTTTTTTTATGGAATTCATATCTTGTTAATTAAACATGTCAATATTGTATATGTACTCGGGTATGAAATTCATAGCCTGCCAATTAAACATGTCTATATTATGTATGTATCTGAGTGATGCAAAAGAATTGACATTTTTTTCGGCATTGCAGCAAAATATGGTAACATTTTATCAAAAAGTGATTCTCTCAAGAATTGAATCCTGAATCAAAATTTTAGAGGTCGCTCAATCGATTTTTTAATGATTTCGGCTAAAAATGGATACATGATCGAATTTCGAGCTGGTGTATATTCGGACTAAAAATGCAATGTGAAATATTGATCTAAGAAGTGTTCAAGTGAATTCAATCTTCGTAAATAACCGTCAATACTTATAAAATTATTAGATTTCTTAACGGGGTCATGCCATGTGACAGCTATTTTTTTTCGCTTTTTTGGGATTTTTTTTTTGATGAACCATTAAAAACCAATATCTTTGAATTTTTACCACACATTTATTAACATTTTTACAGTCCCTCAGAATTTTATCAAACAAAAATAACAAGCTGAATCAACTTTACACCGTTCGGAAGACACTCATGTGTTGGTTGACGGCTGTCATGATTCCGGAGGTTTTGCTCATCTAAAATCAAAAAATCAAACAGCATTTTAATTTGTGGACCTGAGGCTATCGCTGGAACTAGAGTAAAGTAAAAATATCGAAAATTGAATTTTTGGCATGGTTTTAAAAGTCGAAAAAAACGACGAAACTCGGAACTTAACATTTAAAACCGTGCCAAAAATTGAATTTTCGATATTTTTACTTTATTTTAGTTCCAGCGATAGCCTCAGGTCCACAAATTAAAATGCTGTTTGATTTTTTGATTTTAGATGAGCAAAACCTCCGGAATCATGGCAGCCGTCAACCAACACATGAGTGTTTTCTAAACGGTATAAAGTTGATTCAGCTTGTTATTTTTGTTTGATAAAATTATGAGGACAGTAAAAATGTTAATAAATGTGTGGTAAAAATTCAAAGATAGTGTATTTTAATGGTTCGTCAAAAAAAAATTTCCAAAAAAAGCGAAAAAAATAGCTGTCACATGGGATGACCCCGTTAAAACGTACAGTAGTTCTGAGAAGATACGACGCATAAAAGAACAACGAACAAGTAAAAACTTGACTTTTTTTTAATTTTGTGAAAAAAAATTTCAAAAAATATTGCACCGAATCATGCGTGCCAACAGATCAACGGATCGGAAAATATTCCATAAAAAATGATGCCGAAGAAATACTCCAATAGCATCAGAATGCACTGAAAGTTTTTAAATATAAGTAATCATAACGAAACGAGATTTTGAAACAAAAAAAATATACGGACAAAATTTCGAGAGCTAAGGTTTGATTGGAAAAAATAATTTTGGCCGAAGTACTACGCGAGTTTTTTTTAATTATATTTATTGATTACGAATTATATCTCATGAGCAACAGATGAAAAAAAAAATTGGTGAAGTACTTATGACATTTTTTTTTCTCAAATCAAATATCTTTTCGCTCAAAATTATTTCGCATCGCCTGATTCCGTTTTGTGTTGCAAGTGCAAAGTGCACTCTAGGGTGGATTAAAACCACATATAATTCAAACCTAGGGTGATATCATACACCATTCTCTCAGTTATATAAAAAATGAAGAGAATGGTTTCCTAATAAACTTTATTATTTCATGCAAGAGACATTTTATGGTAAAAAAAAGAGGCACTGTTTTCGACTCCGTTCTATAATTTACGTTCGGAAAAATGAATTGTTGGGGCTAAATTAATAAAAAAAATTATTTGTTAAGGTACTGTTCAAAAGTTTATTTATGAAATTACACTTTATTTTGGCACTATCACTCTTCTATCTATATATATAAAAGATTTTAACCAAATTATATTATAAATTTATAAATTTATAAAATAAATATTTATTTATTTTATAAATAAATATTTATAAATTTATTATAAATTTTAACCAAAACTGAAACTGACCGCGATCTTTATAACCTCACGCCTGTTCAAAGATATCAAATATTCACCGAATACGAGTTTATCATACACCATTCTCTTAGTTATAAAAAAAACAAAGAGAATGGTTTCTAAATAAACTTTATTATTGCATTCGAGGAACATTTTATGGTAAAAGAGAAGCGGCACCGTTTTCGACTCCGTTCTAGAGTTTATGTGCGGAAAAATGGATTGTTGGGGCTAGGGTTAATAAAAAAAATTATTTATTTAGACACTGATCAAAAGTTTATTTATTGATTTAAACTTTATTTTTACACTATCACTCTTTTACCGATAATATAATAAAAGTAACTTTAATGAAAAGTTGAAACTGACCGCGATCTTTATAACCTTACAACAAAGATATTAAATGTTCACCGAATACGCGTTTAAAGTCCTGATCTCGATTATGTCTAACCAAAAATAAAATTATCTGCTTTCACACCCGCGATTTTTATAATCTTACTTTTTAACCCCACAACTATCACTAGTATAACCGCGATCTTTTTTCTAAACTCACAGCTGTCACTCTTACTTATGCATCCTGAAGAAAAGTCTTCGACGGTCACATCAACAAACACAGTCTCGCATATCACCAGAAAATTTCTAGTTATAACTGGTGTCACTAGACAGCAACCGCTAAACGTCAAAAAATGTGTGCGAAAAATGCCACCTTTTTTAGATGATTTGGAAGGATGAAATATTAATATTTCCAATATGCGTTAGGCTACAGGGTTCTAAATAGTCACGATCGAAAGAAAAAAAAAAGAAAAAAATACGTGAACTAGCAACATCTTTTAAAGTGTTGTAATTAATTAAATATCACTGAAACAATTTTCGAAAACCGTTCGAAACCGCTCTGCTTGCTGTAAAGACTCTAGTAGCGACTCGTCTTCGCCATCTTATAATATACGTAAATGTACTTGTCTCGAGTCACTACCGCGACTCTAGATTATAATTTTCTTTTAAATATGATAATCGATGCAATTTTACATATAATGTGTACATATTATTTCTGTTATCTACGTTTCTCCTTCTCTCAATACTTTAAAAGAGATATGGTTTACATATGGGGCATTTCATGCCAAACCGACCAACCCGTGACCCGGAACATTTTCGATTTTGTCGAAATTTTTTATTTTTAAGTAACTACTGAAACGAGTTTTTAGAAATTTTTTAAGATTTTTATCTCAACCCGTTTAAAAATAATGAATTATTCAAAATTTCGCACGAAATTTTTTTAAATGCTCATAGCTTTTTCAACAACAGAGATATCAAAAGAAAATACTAGGTCATTTTTTTCGTCTAGTTTCATAAAAAAAATATGAAAAAATATCAAACATCAATTTCATATATTTTCTTCAGTTTCAACCCAAAAATATTTTTTTTCAAAACTTGGACCGTTTTGATTTTTTTGAAAAAATTTATCATTTTTCCAAACATATTTTTACATGTTTCAAAAAATTCACAGTTTGTGATATCCATATGTTCTATTTTTTTCTTTTTTTTTACCACATGTAAACCCATAATTATTAGTTGTCAATCCTGAATTACATATTTTTATTATTTTTTTTCACTCATAATTCCATTTCTTAAGAAATTATGAATAGAAAAAAAATAAAAAAAATATTGGAACTGATTTCTATCTTTCTTTCAGTTTTCAGCCAAAAATTATTTTTCACAACTTGGGCCATTTTAATTTTTTTTTTAAATTCACCATCTTTCACGACATATTTTTACATGTCCAAAAAAATCCGCAGCTTGTGATATTCATGAATAAGGATTAATAATTGATAAATAATCATTAGTTTACACATGGCAAAGAATTGAAAAAAATAGAATTTATGGATATCACAAGCTGCGCATTTTTTGGGACATGTAAAAAGTTGTCGTGAAAGATGGTAAATTTTTTCCGAAAAATCAAAATGGCCCAGGTTGTGAAAAAAATGTTTGGTTGAAAATTGAAAAAAACATGGAAATCAGTTCCAATATTTTTTTTTCTATTTATAATTTCTTAAGGAATGGAACTATGAGTGGAAAAAATAATAAAAAATAACAGATATGGATATCACAAGCTGTGAATTTTTTGAGACATATAAAAATATGTCTGGAAAAATTATGATTTTTTCAAAAAATCAAAACGGTCTAAGTTTTGAAAAAAAAAAATATTTTTGGATTAAAACTGAAGAAAATATATGAAATTGACTTGTGATATTTTTTTTGTATGTTTTTTATGAAACTACAATTCAAGACGAAAAAAATGGCCTACTATTTTATTTTAATATCTCTGTTGTTGAAAAAACTACGAACATTTAAAAAAATTTCGTGCGAAATTTTGAAAAATTCATTATTTTCAAACGGGTTGGTATAAAAATCTAAAAAAAAATCCTAAAAACTCCTCTCAATAGTTACTGAAAAATGAAAAAATTTCGACAAAATCAAAAATGGTCGGCGTCACGAACTGGTCGGTTTGACATGGAATGTCCCATATACATTAATATTTTCAGTTAATTGTACTCATCTTAAACTTATTGATTTCTCTGGACAATCGATGTTTGACGGAGACTGGATGGCTTTGAATCAACAACGATGAAAATAATCGCTGGAGCCGTAATTAGTTATCGGTGATTCGTTATAGACGAAAACTTTTATTTTTAGTGAATTTCCAGACAGTAATTTGGAGAAGAAAAAATGTGATGATCACTCGATGAGAGCGGGACCATAACTGAATGCTCGTCTATCGAAATCGAGATCCAGAATTTCGAAAATGGTTGCCCGAATTTCTGGAAATCTCTCTGGCCACAGCGGGCAGTTAGACTTTTGAAATATCACATAGTTATCATTCCAGGCGATTTGATTTTAAGAAAAAAATCATTTTACCAAATTCAAAAGGATAATCGTAATTTCAAATATCGGAGGCCGTGACATTTTTCTCTCTTTGGATTCTTGGTTTCACGATAAGTCTCTGCGGTGTGCTTCGTCGACGGATGAGCTGAGGACATTTTCGGTTTGAGAGATACATAGAGTGGCTGGTAGTTGGGTCATTGTACCTTTGGGAGTACGAGGTCACAATTCAACTCGAAGAAAATATATGCAGGGGTGTCTTTACGTCTCTTCAACATCTTCAACCGCATTCCAAGTACCGGAAACTCTTATATATCTTCCGTTGCCGTTGTAACTGGAAATGAGGGAAGAAACCGGAAAAGTCTTAAGGTTAAAACTCTTTACGAGCAATGCCGAAGAATTTGCTCCATCAGAAAATGCGTAAAGATTAGTCGCAGTATCAAATGCTACAGTTTTACGTCCTGAGGAGATTTCGCTTGAGAGCTCAAGGATTTCTCCCAACTTCAACTGCTCTTTATTTCTAGGCTCATTTTACAGTCGTTGAATGTAAGGAAAGCGAGAAAGGTTTCTCCTTCGCGCCAATAAAAAGCCATCTTGCTTTTTAACCCTCTCGCGACTTAAACGGTCTCGTTTAATCGTCCGAGAAACAGCGTATTATTCGCTCTGTATATATACGTATACACTTTTGTCTGGTCGCTTAATTCTGTGTTTTTGTAGGATCACCAGCGTTAAGACACTTTTCTCTCTCATTCTTTCCCTCTCTGCCTTTCGAAGAGATCGGCCTCTTACCATCATCTGCTTTTTCCATGAATGTCTTTTACCCTGTAACAAACGAAGGGTCCCACGGTGTGTCGTTTCGCGGTACGTGGCTCCGCGTACTATTCTTCTTCTTACTTTTCCTCATTCTTCCTCCCCTTTTTTCTCATTCTTCGATCAACCCTTTCTCTCCCTCCCCCCCCCCCCCCCCCCTCGTAAAGAGTTGCGACGTCGTTCCTCTACATGACTCGAATCCCTCTCTAAAAATGAGATCGTATGTACGCTCACTATTCTGAAACCTTCATACTGTTTGCCTTATTGGTACACACGATTTTACGATTCTTTCGAAAACTGCTCCCCCAAGACGTCGCGACAAATGCTACATAATTACTCCATTGTCTGTTACGGAATAAATTTAAAGCAAATATTTATTTCAGAATCCAATTCTCACGCAAAACAGTATATTCTTCAAGTTGTGAATAATTTCGAAATTGAAAACAAACCCTAACAAGATATTTAATAAGGGTTTCAATAATGTATAAAATTTTCGAAAATTGGGAAAACTCGTATAATAATAGCCTAAACTGTAAAAGGTTAACGAACCCCCTGCGTAATATTCTCCCGATGACCGAGGTCTATAAGCGTCGCGACGCTCTTCGGCGTTACAGTCCCATGAACTAAAACGCATGCGGGCTAGTCTATTCTCATTGGACAACGGCGATTCGTCGTTGCACGTAACTCGGTGTGCGTACGTGCTTATAAAACCGGAAGCGTCGAGGTGCTGGTTATTTGATAGAGAGGTAGACAGACACAGAGAAAGAGAACGTTGTGAGGGCGGGAACGAAATGCGCCACGAAGAGGTGCGTTTACTACCGCGGAACGCACGTTCGCGGCTTCGGTAAACATCGCCCCTGATAGCAACTGAATAATGTATGCTATTTAACCGCTCTCTAGTTATATATATATACATATGTATTCCGTATATATCTACGTCTATCGCACTCAGATATAACGGTCCTCGTCGAGCGATGGAAAATATATGCGTGGGCGACGCGGCGCTCCAACACGCTCGCGCAATTTCACCGAATCGCCACGCCTCGGTGTAGAACCAAGTGGCATCTATAGATAACCAGTTTGCGGCTTTTACAATGAACGCGCTGCACCATGCTCAATCGTGACATCACCAAAACTCTATATACATATTTATATCCAGCGACAAAATGGATCGTGCTGATTCGAAAGAAATTTTATTTCAATCCGGAAAAGTTGCGCTTGATTAAAACATAACTATGTTTTATCTAGCTGCAAATCACACCATTTCAATTCAAACCGAACGAAATCGAAAAACAAAGAAAATCTTGTCCTAATTCGTTTAACAGAGGATAAATCAGTTTTTGTAGACCCAACTTCAACTTATATATACGGTCTGAAATTTGCACTCATAACTGAAAACTTGTGAACTATATCCTACCGCCTGCACGAGAGAATTTTACATAATGTTTCGATACTTCGTGTCGTTGCAGTTTACTGGAGATGCGAAAGGAGAAGAGCAGAGATGCCGCAAGATCACGTCGGGGTAAAGAAAATTTCGAGTTTTACGAACTTGCAAAAATGCTACCACTCCCAGCTGCCATAACTTCACAGCTCGACAAAGCCTCGATCATAAGGCTCACGATATCCTACCTCAAGTTACGGGACTTTTCTGGAAGAGGGGATCCACCTTGGAACCGGGACACTCCACCGTCGAATAAAATCGTTGTAAAAGGTAAGATCTCAAGCTCTTTGCACACGCTTAAATCCATTTACTACGTTTTCCATAAAGCGCGCATCCCTCTCTACTCGTACTTCAGATTATTACGTTGTTATCATAAAAAATGTGCCAGAATAAACGCTCTTGAAATGCTCGAGAAATTTCAAAGAAAAAAAGTTCTTATTCATATTTCCATCCACCGACTTGTTGATGAGATATTAGCTAAATAGAAATTAGCCAATCCGCTCAAGTTTATACTGCAGCCGGAGTAGTGGGGCACGCTTCCCCAGCTCTCCGGTTCGGCTCACTGGATTTGCTACGATTAATTCAATCATTATCTCATCAACGGTGCATCAGAGAAAAAAATGATTCAGGACTTTTATCTCTAGAATTTCACGATATTATCCTTTCAACTTTCGGTGCAACTTTTAGGCCACTTAGTGTCATGTGTGTGCATATACATATAAAATGAACGTGTGACGCTTGACACTTGCCATATATCTTCTGTTCTATCGATCATCATCAGCAGGGACGACACGTATTCTCGAAACTTTGCCTGCAATAACTACTCATTCCCTAGAAGGCTTTCAAAGTCGACTTACATATATATACAAATATAGACTCATATGTATATAAGCAGACTTTGGATACCTTACGTATGTATATATATAGGACGAATGAGTATCACTTCAGCTTAGAGCGGAATGACTTTCCAAGCACGTAGGCATAACTTTATTGCGAGAGACATGTGACGCTAGATTGCCACGATGTACCGAGAGAAAAGTCCTGTAGTACTTGAGCCGATACGTATAATACGATTTGACACGATCTCCCTCTACCCATACCAATTGTCAAACTCTCGAACGATGGAGAACCTGATTTAACTTCCTCAATTATTGATTTCTTTTACAATAGAAAAGTAGCTATATAAAATAAACGAGAGCTCAAGGGACTATTAAAAATTGTTGAGTGCCTGATAAATGGCCAATAAATGTTAATGGGGTAATTCTGGAATTTTTATCCCCGTTTCTTTCTATACCTACTACATAAATACACGTTTTTATCCGGCATTTCATCGGTGCAGCCTCATAGTCGGTCAGGAAGAAAATAAAAGAGACGATTAATCAAATATGCAAAGAAAATTAATTTTGACTGAATACAACGAAACAATCAGAGGTTTTTTGGCCATTAAAAAATTCAAGATTTTTTTAAAACACTCTCTGATTTTTTTTATTAGCAAGAACTTTTTATGTGGATAATACAATTGCGGTTTTAATGAATGAAATATATTTTTTTCGGATTTCTCTTAAATTTATACTGTCTTCTCTGTATCATGACAAATCATTACCGCAGCTGTATCAAAATACGCTCAAACATTGGTTAAGAGGAAAAGACAATTTGATCCGCGGCTTGCCATCCGTCTTGAATAATAAATATACCAGTTGTGAGGAGCCTCGCGTACAGCACAGTGTATTTTCAATCTATCAGGGACAAGAAAAAGGCCGTAATTCTTGGGGAGACAGAAAAGAATTGTGTAGCGTTGTAGAAGAGGAGACGTCCGTTTCACGTCGATTCTTTCTTGATCGCACGTACCATATATATCGTATAGCTGCACAGTACACGATGTACGTTAGTTCTCTAACGAAATTACTGAATGCGAGAGAGCTCGATGTGTCTTCTGTCTATCGAGACTGTAGCGGGCACATAGGAGAGCACACGAAACGCTCGAATGTACCAAGACACAGAAAGGAGGGAGGTTCGAGAACAATATAAACGTGTATACACGGAAATACGAATGGCAACCGCAATGATGGAATGGAACATACTGGGAGAAGGATTCTCTTGATTGTCCCCCGCACATATATAAATATATACGTATATATATCTGTCCGTCAAACCGAACGAGCCCGAGCATCGAAGCTCTCGGTAGATCTACGAAGGACCAAACTGAGTTATCCTTCGGGGGTTGATGGCTCCTACGCGTTTGATGAAATAAACCTTTCGCTTTTATTCTATTCCATCCCCACAATTTTCCAAAGCATTCCCTGTCATTCAACCACGAGCAAAATTCAAACAATAGCCCATTACACACATTTTTATATTTTGCTTCATTTTATCATTCTTTTTTACGAGTCAATTGATTCTCAGGTTAAAATAATTTCTCCTCAATTCCAAAAACGGTGCAACTCTATTTCTTTCCGATCACTTAAACATTTTGGATATATAATTATTGTATTTTAATATTTTTGCACTCCTTATTCAACTGGAAACAATGTTTTATCTCACACACTTGTATAGCTTTCGAAAAAAAAAGAAATTTCAGAAGTTCCTAAGAACAGCTTTCTCCTTACGTCGTTTTTGACGCCTCGTTTTACTATCGCAGAGAGGACATGCGAAGAAACTGTTTTGTTTCAACGTATGATCGTTTCCACCTCCTTTATTGCCTACGTGCCCCGAAGTAAAATCGTATTCTATATATATGTATATTTATGCAACGGTGATATATTTCGCGATCGATCGCGCGGCTCAGCCAAAAGCGACGGAAACGCCATAGGGAATTTCTTATTTTCATAAAGATCAATCGGAATTCTAGAGATCGAATCGTCAGTACGAAACAGGATTCGAATAATCGTCGAATCGTGTGGGGATGGGAAACGTAGAGGAACGGTTAACCATGAAAATCCCTCGAGAATCCATGTGGTCAGTATGTCCGAATTCACAGCCCCGGAGCAAAGTGTGTTGAATAGACGTTGATGACAAAATTCGATTATCCCTTCTATTCGTTTGTTCATTGTCGATTGGCCCGAAAAATTAGCAATTGTTTCTTATTTTTACATCTGCAATTATTTTCTTATACCATTTCTGTAATGTCGTAAAAATAATGGATTCTTTTCACATTTTCATATTTTTCAACCAACTCGTTTTTACGTATTTTTATCCCAAAAACATCGTAATCACCGGCCATTGTTTCCCATTCCAAATTTTTTGATAAAACCCCGAAAAACCACTTCTTACTCAAGTTGAAAAGAAAGTATAGCAATATCTTTTTAAATAGCAATCAAAAACTTTCAACATTCGTGGATTTGACACAAGTGGAAAATTAGCGTATGCTCGATCACTCAAGACGCTAAATGGCTCACTGAATGGAAAAAAAATTGTGTCTGCCAATGATCTCCCCCTGATGGATACGCCGCACACGTTAGCACGGTTACGCCTGAGCAGCGGTTTGGGAAAAAGTTGAATCAATGCGGAAAAGATAGATGACAAAAATTCTCAATACAATCTGTGAAAGGTAAGAATCAAAACATAAAAATGATGCAAGAATCGGTGCAGTAATTTGGGGATTGAAATTTCTGATCGGGAATTCAAGAGTTGTCCGATTTTTCAGCTCTTCGCTTTATGAATTCCACCCTTGGAAAGATCTTCGATCTAGCTCGATTCTGCTCGATGGCACACGCCTCGTCTGCACTAGACACGTGCCACATGTTCCAATCGCACAAACGGAATGGCTATGGCGGTATAATAACTTTGGGAAGTTCGAATAATTCGATAAACGATTTTTTTACTCATGATAAAACGTGAAAAGAGAAGTGCCTTAATTTCCGAAAAAGTCTTATATGCGAGACCCATGTATGTTATATATATTAGGTGCGGAATCTATTTATATAAAAGGCATTTTATTTCGCCTCCAGGCTTATATAAATTCAGTAGCTGTATTTTGAAAGAGGGAGACGAGGGTGTAGTGAGGAAGCGTTGAGGAAAAGGTGACTCGACGAAAGCCGATAATTTCGGTTCGGTCCAGTCGTCGATGCTCGAGGGGTTGCAGACCGTTTACTTTCTCTTTTTTTTCGTTTTTTCTCTTTCTTTATTCTCTGCTGGACCGATCAAGAACTCCACCAGCAGCAATCTCTTCTTTCTTGTTCTCCCTTTGCCCTTTCCCAGCGAGAAGGTTCATGAAAAAGCGTAAACAGTATGAGACGAGGGCTGCTTGTTGGACCAACGATAGATTGTATACGGCGATACTCTTATAAATTCGCGAGTGACCGCGCAACCGGCTAGAGATCTTTCCGGATACATAGTAATGGAGAATTGTCGCCAATAATCGAAAGGATAACATCGGACAATATCTTTTCTCCGCAGTGAAGTGGCGTCTCTCGAGAGAAAAAATCTAGTATCAGCGTGAATTAACTTTGTCCAAAACAATACTGTAACGAACAACACATTACTTTTTCTGACAATTTACGAAATCGGGGGAGCACAAACTATCAAAATAGTCCTTAATTGTCTTGTGGGATTAACTATCAACTTTCCGAAGTCTCAACAGACACAATTTTGTAGTACTACAAAACCAAAATGAGATTTTAGAGTCTCATTATCACCTGCCAGCAAATTATCTAAATTGATCTAACTCCATAAAAATTAATTCTCCATTCATCGAAAAATTTACTTAATTTTTTTAGGTCTTTTTTACTCAAATGTAATCCGAAGAATAGTTTATGAAACGGTATTATTTTTTAAATTGGAGGATACATAATCGTGTGAACAATTATCAGTATGTCATTTCCACATGCCAATTTAAATTCTTACCCATCCTAGAATTTAATGCTTCATAGAATTAATCAAACGCTACTTCGATGAGTGTATTACGTCGGTGACCTCCCTTAACCCATGTTACACACGAGGCATCAACTTCCCTGTAGAAAATCAGAGGGTGTGACTATAGCTAAAGTTCTCTTGGTTAATATTTGCAGAATGGGTGCGGTCGATTCGTTGGCTCGTGTATAAAGGCTTGTGTAAAGCAAAATGTCGAATCCTACCCTTAGCTATATTCAACCGTCCCCATCACAACCACTGCTCGGTACATACCCACATGTAAATCTAATCAACAGCCTCCTTGCGGTACGCACTCTTCGCGTTACCAGACCGCGTTGTCGATGTAATGTAACTAAACTAACGAAATCGAGTTAAACCACCCCGGTGAGTCTGCTGCCCTCCGATTCAACCCCTCAACAACCCGAGATTCAGTTCTCTCAGTGCCACTTCAATACATGTCTTCGATATAATAGCAGGGATTCTTCGAATACAATCAGCAACACTATACACACATTTACAATCATAATATCTATTTATAAATGTATATATAAAAGGATGTAACAAAATTTGAACCTGAAAATCCGCTTATTATATACATACGTTTGACTAGTACATTTCTCAATTCGGGAACGAATTTATAAAAAAAAACTGGATAATTAAATGTAATGCATTCTGTATGATTTCTCAATATACGATTAGATTAATACAGTCGATTAAAGTTAACCAAAAAGAGACGAATAAAAATTTGTTGCCTGGTGCATAAAATGTGGAAAAAAAAACATTGTTTTTGACTACTTTTTCTTTTTGTGTCTAGAGGTCTCTTTAATTTTTTCGCCTCGTGTAAATGTTGAGCAAAATTACGAAACTGTTTTTCCGTCAAACGTTAATTCTCCGAAGAAAGAAAAGTACACCCTCCCGAGGGACAGACTCTTGGTCGCGGTATGCAAATGCGAATTAACCCCGTCCGTAAGAAGAGGCGACCAAAGTGTTCACGACTCGTGGGATGGAGAGAATTTTGTTTCAGTGCTGAGGGAAGACATGATGGAGCAAGAGGCACATCATCAGTGGAGTTAAACTTTTTTAGCAATGACTGTATTTAATGTATATCTGTACTCTTTCCGCGTTCCGGAAGCACGGTCGTGGAGTACTGGATGTCCCAACCGTTTCCTAAGACGTAGAGAATAGTTAAATTACAAGTTCCTGAGGAAAAGGTCCTTATCCATTTTTCATTACGATGCACCGTTGATGAGATATTAATTAATTTATGCAGTAGTGAATTTTTTGCATTGAGAAGTATGGCTGGGAAGGCTTCTCTTACTCTGCGTAAATCATCGTGGAAAGAAGTGGATAAGGAGTTTTCTACTTAGAATGTCGCTATTTATCTACCCTCCAAACCTCTGACACAAATTTTGTGACACAGTATATATACAGAATTCTCAGTGAGCATAAGGGAAGGAAGGGACGTTGTGAAAATATAGAAGGGGAGTTTAAACCAGTGTTTAACGTAGTTGGCGGCTAGTTAACGACGAGGGAGCACCGCGAAAGACGAGACTAGGGCGTTGTAGATTCTGCAGGGGTTCTCTCGAAAGTCGAGTATCATCAAGAGCGAAAGAGAAGGAGCATAAAAGCCATGAATCTGTATTTCCATCGTACATTTCATTGCATGTATATAATACGGAGCAAAACTATTTTCTCCTCGATCTTTGATAATTTTGGTATTCATGAAGCACCACTGGTGAATTTGGTTTCCCCCTCATGGCAATCCAACCAGTCGAGTGGTCTAATGAAATACGAGGATTAACTAAACACACCTGACTAATTAAGCAGTGCTTAAACGGATCACCGTCACCAATACCCTAATCAACGTCTCGTTAGCATCTTCCTATTTGCATCGTGCAAATAAAACATACAACCGAGAGACTCTTTCAATTGTATTTCTCTGCCGTGACCGTCGGATGCTCGAATAAATTACTCGTGGATTCATTTCAATTGTGCAATCCGATAGCCTTATGTATAAATATCTCAATATATCCTATAAGAGAATGAATAAATAGTCATATATATTATTTCTGTTATTATCATTATTAATATTATTTATACGTTACGTTATCAAATGACGACAATGCATTTAACCATCGATAAAACATCCGCTGAAGAATTCTAATTTTCCCATCGCAACCGCGAATAAATTTTAAACCAAATCAATAGCACATTTATACGTTCAAAAAAAAAATCATCATGAATGATATTGCACATTTACCATTTTATGCGCTGTTTATTCCACGTGGGACTTTGCAATTGGCTAAATTTGCAAAAATTTGTCACGGCAGATTCGTACTTTTTCGCCCTCTTATATTGCATCGAAAATTTTCGTTCTGCTGCGTATTTCGCCGGAATGTAATAAGACGACTTTGTCATTTTTGTCACGAGTCATACATGCGGGCAAAAATAGAATGAGGGTGTTCCAGGTTTTATACAGCAAAATTAGGAGAATGAGGAGGGGAGGGCGAGAGTTGGATGGAAAAAAGAAGAGGGTATACGGAGGGAAAAGTAGCGAGGGCGTGCATGGAAAATCCAGAATATGGTGTCGCACAAATGGGCTTTCCGCAGGCGGGGTGAAAACATGTGCCGCGTGCCGACGGCGTCGGCGTCGACGTCGTCAACGCCCGCGCCTTCTGAACTTCTAGTTTTAACGACGGATTCTCAAGTCACACTAAAACATGCAACGAAAAATTGCTTCTCTCGTTCGAACTTTGAACGTAAGCGTCACCAAACTGTCGGAAAATGCGAAGGGGATAAAAATGAAGCTTCGAGGGTCCCTCGTGTCCGTTTAATGGGGTGCTATCAATATAAATCGGTGTAAACTCAAAAAGACATGGTGCTATTATCCAGCAATGATAAAACTGCTGTTTGCTGCCACCGCCTACATAATTAAGTGCCACGTTAATTTTAAACCGTCTAATAGTACTTCTTTCAGAAATTATAAGTATATTAATAATTATTCCGAATGATTTTTAATCGGAGTAATGTTCAAAATTACCGGCCTTATTTTTATGATATTGATTGTCAGCATTTTCGAGTTATATGTTACAAATTGTACAATTTCTACACTGTTAAAAAATATATGAAATTTACAATACTTTTACAATACAACGGTAAATGAAATTTACAAACCGGGTGTATGAAATGAAAATTATTACACTCGTATGCTAAAATTAAAATATGAACATAAATTTTGGTTACTGATGTGGAATTTAAGATACATAACATTGAATATTCATATGAAATCTGAAAATTTTGTGGACATGCATTGAAATAAATCATATGTTTGATTGATAATTAATACAAATGTATATGAATTCATCTACTATCAACAATGTATTAAAATTACAGTATGATCTTCACTTTTCTTGACAGCTGACTGAAAAATAAGATACACATGAATGTTAATAATACGATACATGTTATTTCCCATCATAATTATATCTCTTACAAATACGGTATAAAAATGGGAATGAAAATTAATATACCCTGCAGTATAAAAAAAAAATCCGTGTATTAAAATTCATTTACCTATGTATTAATTATAAGAATCTCAATATTAAAATTAATACACAAGTGTAGGAAATTCGTAACGCTTTATGGGCACCGTGCTTCGCGCTCTGGCCACCGTGTGGCGCAGAGCGTCGACTTTCTCATAGGAGGCACGTGCTTCGGACGAGGATATATACAAGTCGCTCGAATCTAATAAAATTGTGTAAAATATGAAAATGGTAAACACCAAACTTAACACAAGATGTTGAGATTATAATAAAAAATTTTACGGCGACAATTGCTCGACTTGATTGCCACAGCATCAAGTGGTGATAAGTCACTCTAACTAATTTCTGGAGATGTCTGCATGATTTCGACCTTCAACTTTAAAAAATCGAACACAATAGTATGCCAATTAATGTATTCCCCCTAAAAACTCACAATAGCTGAATTTATTTAATATTCATTCGTATATTAATATTCAAAAAGGATCACCAAATTTTATGATACATCTCTAGAAATATCGTAGACATATGTAATGCGAAAACGTTATACGGTGCCTGAAATTTAGTAATCTTGAATCTGAAAATTACTATGCTGGTAACATGAACTTTAATATACCTGTATAGTAATATTAGTAGATGTTTCGTGTTTTTAATATGCACAAGGTCAATATTTCTGACATGTATATGATTTTTCATATACACAAGTATATTAATTTTACTGAACAGTGCTCGTATCATTAAAATACCGCGTCTCTCAATTTTCCTCAGCGTATCTGAATTTTCATATACGGTATCCGCATAAAAGCTTCCTATACATGTGTATTAATTTTCATACGGAAATTTTTTACAGTGTAGCTTTCAATTATAAAAAACTAAAAAAATGTGTATTATTAGAGATTTGCTAATATATTACCCCAAAATTGCACGAAAAGACTTTTTCTTTTTTCGACAAGTTGTGTTGACGATTACGAAAGAAACAGCGGGCTGTAATGTTGCGGGGGTACGATGATTTTCGGCTAAAAAGCTCGAGACCGTATACAGATTTTGCTAGATCTAAAATTGTAGAATCAAGAAAGGGAAGATGAAGGAAGGGGATGAAAATATAGGTTGGAAATAGGGTCTCGAGGGGTCCCGAGTGCCCGTTTGATGGCCCATCAATGTAAACCAGTGTAAAGTCTTGATCGAAATATGTATATATATGAATTTAGGGTGCGAAAACGTCACCGGCTGACGCAAGTTCGCGGTATCGTCGTTCTCACCCCTCGTTTTCTACTATAAAACCTGAATCGCACCCCTGTACCAACACCCTCGTGGTTTACATCCATAATATACGTTCCATATCTCTTCTTGGCTCTCTCGCTCATTGCTTTACCTCGGACTCCTCAGAGGGTCAATTTTAATAGCCAAATGAACTTGCAAACTGTTCTTATCTGATTCCAAAACGAAAAAAGGCTTTATTCCGGTTGAACGATATTTTGTAAAAAAAAAAATCGTAAGAAAAAGAAGGTTGAATAAATTTCAAGAGTTTTGCCAATTGCATGCAGTGTGTATGTGTATGTAGTAGATAAATATATGAGGCTGGGTATAAATAATCCAGATGTGTACGTGAGCGGCTCGCCTAACACCCAGTGGCTCTATGATCCAGGACGATTAATCTTCGTGCATGGAGAGAAAGAGAGAAAACCATCGAGAAACTGAGAAAAACATTGAAATAGAGAAAGAGAGAGATTGAGCAAGAGTATTGGATCCGGGAATGGAAGCTGTGTCCCACTGGGAGTGGCAATATAACGTTTCACTCAGATATCGCGACGGCTTTTCTCTCATTCTCTCTCTCTCTCTCTTTCTCCTTCCTTCTATAGCAAAGTCCAGCCCACTACTTTCAGGAAAAACCGAATAATAAGCATCGAAATAATATTCGTATGGAACAATATCGTATTATTTTCACAAGGGATAGTAGAGAGATATCCAAGCTTGAGGGAGGGGTGAAAAGAACGTAGAAAAAAATGGACGAGGGTGTAATATTATTAGTCGTCCGGTCATTTAACGACTATAACTTTACCCGCGGCTATTCCTGTTCTTTTCTGTATCTGCTCTTCTTAGCACATAGACAACCCTCGTTTGATATACATATGTTCATATACGAATGTATCCGAAAAACCGTCTGGTGTACAGCGATATACGTAAATGCTTGTCGATTATCGTCAGGATTAATGATCGCTGGTTGATGTGTCCTTCACCCAATAATATTCGCATGGTAATGCATAGCGTGTATTAGTATTGGCCTCTCTGACAGGGGTTGCGAGAGACAGAGGGTGCTAAAATTATAGCGTAACACAAATGGAACGAGAGCAAAGAGAAAGAGATGTTTGCACCCCTTCAGGAATCTCTAAGACCCTGATGACAAAAATCGACGTCCTACAGTCATTTGCACTGTGCTCTAACATGATATATGTACACAGATCTTAATCATCTTCGTAATGACTGACTAAATAACTACGTTGAAATTTATTTCTCTATGAATTGTAATGCTGAATCCAATATCGCACGAACACATTGTACAAAAACGACTGGTCATCTGTATTTATTGACTCAATTCTAATCCATATTCAGTCAGAATTTCAACAATGTAAAATTTGAATTGTTTCTAACAAAAGAAACGTTTTTAAAAAATCTAAAACAGACACATAGTGTACGTTTTTACTACCGTAAACGCGAATTGATTTCGAACAAATGTGATGATTGTGTAGTATAAAAATTGTCTATAGGATGCAAGCGAATGGGAATATTCCACGTCAAATTCCTCGAACTATTTAATAATAATAAAAACCTCAAATTTCAATTAATCTATTATTGTAAAAATGATGTATGTATGAATGTACTTTAAAAAAGTATTCATTGTGCAGGGAGGTTGTCCAAAAGACAAGGGATGAGTGGAATCGAGATAAGCCAAAAAAGAACAGCAATTGTAATATTCCATTGAAATAAACAATTTCAATCTTCAATTGGTCCACTTCTAGAAACATTTTCAAAATACCCGAGACACATTTTTTATCTAGAAACACGACAAAGTCGTACGTTATACCGCGAATGTTATGCCGAAAGAAAATGTGTTCATTGCGTAGTCAGGGGTTGTTTAGAAGACAAGGGGGTGAAAATATTTCAAGTCGAGATAAGCCCAGAAAGGAGAGCAGCAGCGGTGTCTCGTAAATCGTACAACCTAATATATATCTCTTTCCGTATCTCCGTATACAATTTTGTCCCTTTTTTCTATTTCACTCGTTTTCGGGTCTGCAACGCGGATGTGCTTCGTGTGTGACGTCACGAATGTCGCACCCCCTGCGGCTCCATCTGCAACGAGGCTGGGCTCTTACGGAAAACGTTAGTACGGTTGTGCGGTGCCCTGCACCTCGACGAGAAACGTACCAAGGGGTCGAGAAAAAGAGACAGAGACACAGAGAGAGAGAGAGAGAGAGAGAGAGAAGTAGAGATGAAGAAATAGAGCTATAGAACATATGAGAAACATAACGCAATATCACACCCAAGCTTTTCGCTTTCTCGGACTCTCGGGACCGGGATTTAATGAAAAATAGCCGAATTTGTTGTCTCTGTATAACGGAGGCGGGATCTCTAGTTTGCCATAGCATTCGAACGAGGGAGCATGTGATATACTTTACGAGATGGTCGCGAGAGAGAACAAGGTATACGCTTTTCTGACCCGATTGCTCGGACACCCTCTCTCACACTCCAACACTCACGCGATCGTTATATTTCATTACTTTTTTTTCTCCAATCTTCTCTCTTTCTCTTTCCTATCGCCCCGTGGTTTTTACACCTCCACGATGAAATACATGGCCAGTCGGGCTATGGGGATTCCCGCGAGACGTATAATATCGCTGAATTGTCGTTTACTTATATAGCGAAGTTTATTTAATTTTCCTCGCACGAACCTCTCGTAATATAACATAACATCCATAGTTTTTTGTCCACGATACACCTGCGGGTGTACACATATCTTTTAATGCTTTGAAAATTCTCTTATATTTATGAAAATCGATACAATATGTTAATTATATAGTCAAGATATCATCTATTGGAGAATATAAATTATTCGTGCATAAAATAAAACCGATGAAATAAATGAATTGCTCATTTTGCTTGCGATGCAACTAAACTTCAGATTTTTATTTCAAATAGATTTTCGAATTATGGTTGTCAGGTGTTGCATAGGGTCGAAAAGTCGAAGGACTATTTTTTTATTTTTTCTGTCTTCGGAAAATAAATATCGGGTGAGTTATGGCCGCGAAGAGAGCACACAAAACACGCCTCATGTATTTATCAAAATATTGTGATAACCAGCGGCAAAATGGGGTTTGAGGACGAGCCTGGGCAGGGTCTGTCTTGCGCGAGAAGCTGTTGTTGCACGAGAAAGAGAAAGAGAGATGGAGAGAGAGAGAGAGAGAGAGAGAGAGAGAGAGAGAGAGAAAGCGCGGAAAAAAGCAAAGAGAAGATTTACCGAGGGGCTCTTTTCTTGGCAGCTGACCGACGGAAAACACGTATATAGATATAAGCTTACATCTTTTCGCCGATAACCTCTCCGTGTCCCGAGAGCCTCGCTTTCTTTTCACGTCGTTTTGTTGTAGTTCAGAATATTAGTACAACGAGTTTCCTCCTGTATTTCCTGCACAACTGGAGACCGACTCTTCAGTCCCTTTTTACTCGATTATTCTTTCGGAAGTTAATAAAAGAAAATAACATTCATGCATCGTTTGAAACTCAAGAATTATTCTAATTAATAGATAGACCATAACGGAATTTCTTACAACCCTTCATCTACCCTCCATGAACAGAAAATACCCTTTCTTTGCATTGGTCTTGAAAAGTGTGCTTAAAAACCTTGCTTCAATAATAACAATAGCGTTCCGATTTAAGAGACACAAATAAAAGGGATAAAACAAGAGCAGGGTGAAACTTCACTCTGGTATCGGATCAAAATCTCGTGATGGAGGTCTTTAGCTTTCAGGATCCAGATGCCGAAGTTTTGCGCGTTGATTTTCCAATCAATACGATAGAACAACAAAACTTCATCACAGAAAAATACAGAGAGAAAAGAGATCGATGGGATTATGCTAGGATTATTCTGTGTATAAGCCACAGAAATATCGGAATAAACTTGTTGACGAACTGAGAAAAATAGAGAAAAGAAAACACAAGCAAGTTGGGGTCAGCATGGTCCAGTAACGCATATACACACTGAAAAAAAAAAAATATATATATATATATATATATATATATGTGTATATAAATTGACCTCATCCCGACGGGCTTACCAGATTAAGAGGCTCTCCGTGCGAGTTTCATCGAGTCTCTTCCAAGTCTTTCATTAAGGGTAGAAATGCGCTGGTTGGAGGATTATTATTACCGTAAGAAGAAGCCTGTCTTGTTTGCCAAACGAGGGGTGAGAACCACCGAATAGCGAGGAAGAAGAAGAGAGAGAATGGGGAAAAATCGAAAGGGATGAAAAGGAAAGAGGTAAAAGGGGTTGCCGCCACGGAGGCTCTAGCGGTGTGATTCATATCGAATGTAAGAGAAACTAGAAGAGATGAGTGAATTCATCACGAGAAGAGTCAATCAAGCGACGATCGAGAAAATATATATACGACCCCAAATCATCCCTTTCACTCTTTTCGATGAAATGCAACTGCTAATGAAAACGAGATGAAGAATACTGCCTCAAGGATCTTTCTGTTATTCTGTTCCTCTGTTCTGAGGGTATATATATTTTTTTTAACCAGGGGAAATCGTATCTTTGTCCCTGAACGATCTATTGAATTTTGCTCGAACCCCGGAATAAAAATAGCTTTTTTTTCTCATTGCAGGAACAAAAAGGTCGAGACTCACGTCAACTCCGTTGGCAGAGGACATGTTCGAGCAACATCAGGGCACCCACATTCTTCAGGTTTGTCTCATTTTTTATTATATATTCTCAAATAAAGTGGTTTTTAATTTCCTCGTATTTTTTATGCCGATCGAATTTCCATAACAAAACCAAAAATCGAATTATGTTTTAGGCGATAATTGCACTGTTGTTTCTAATTTTAAAGAAATTTTTTGAAGCCCCTGCAGAATAAATAATTGAGGAAGTAAACAGAAATCACTTCTTTTTTTTAAGTATAGGAGAATTATATTTGACAGAACATGAAATTCGATGAAAAAAATAGTATGCGCTGAAAGTCCATAACCAATTCGTCGCACATTTTTTTTTATTGGTCCACTTTCACGTGCCCCGAGAATGAATTAGAGGAACGAAAGCTCGACAATCGCGTAACACAGTGCTGGAACAGTCGGTATAAATGCAACTGCCATTTCGCGGGTTTTCAAAGCTCCATTAAAAAAAAAAAAGACAGAAAGAAAGAACGAAATGGAAGTAGAATCAAGAGGTAAAAAACGGGGACGAAGGTAGTCCCGATCTTTTTCATGAGACTCTTGACAACCTCAGTGTAGTACTGTGTGCGAGTCGTAAACTCCCGCAGGACCCAACACTCGTTTCGTATTTTCTAGGCACCGTGAAATAGTCACATTTACTGGCGAATACATAAAAATATACACGAGACATTTGATGTCAAAAGAGGAATTTATCATTTCATAAAAACAACATAAGTAAAGTAATAAATAATTGAATTATATCAAGAATATTGAAAAAAATGTTAACGATGTTTTTCTGCTTCCATTTTTCACGAAAAGATAAAGCACTCCTCATTGCACATACGTCAAATATTGATAGAAAAAATACTTAATCAATTAACAGTTAAAATGTGAATTGGCCTCAATGTAGCTAGTCTATTCAAAATATAAGAACTGAATATTCAGAAAAAGGCTATTATTTTGCGTCCAAAGTAATTAAATTAGACAAAAAATCTCTAAAAAGTGCTGACAAGAATTTTTTGCCTTTATCTTATACAACAAGCTCCGCATAGCATATACGTAAACAAATCTTTATGAATTCAGAGACAAACATGAATTTACTCTGATTTAGCTGGTTTCTTTAAAATACAAGACCCAACCCATAGTATTCTATTGCATTTATTCCTTCGTGAAAAAAGCAATTAAGTCACGTAATGAACAGAAATTAACTTTATATTTTCTACTTTCTTTTATGCAACAAAATAATATTGATATACTACGACCAAAAATATGAATTTACCTTAATTTAGTTACTATCAGCAAAGAAATTTGTTGATTCAACAATATTTTCGTCGTACTAAGCAATATTTATTTGAGCCAGCAAATTAAGGGGCCAGTCTACTTTGGAGCCACGAAAAAAGGCTATTTTCGCGATTTTTTTTGAGGATTTTATAAAAGATATGAACATAAAAGTTGTTGGGCTTGATAAATAAAGTCTTGAAATACATAAGAAAAAAATTTTAATTCATTTTTATTTATTTTTAAGTACAAAAATTATAGTTTAACGTAACGCCTCAAAAATAGGTGGGCTAGGTAGCTCCATCACAATTCGGCAACAGCTTGTCTGAAACAAAAAAATCAAAGTCCATTAGATTCAGTATGATACCAGCTACAAAATGACCCTCGGATATAAAGTTTTATCAAAAAATAATAAAATGGCGGATGAAAAACGAAAAAAGTAAAGAAAAACGCGTTTTTCTCGCAGTTTTTCACAAAAAAAAGAGTAAAAATCAAAATTTTAAAACCATCGAGGGTCATCTTGTTGCGAATCATGTTTACAATATGTGGTTCCAATTTCAAGAGAATCGGTTTATTAGTTTTAGAGATACGATGAGCTAGATTTTGAAAACGTTGTTTCGAGAAAAACGCGTTTGAGCGCGCTATACGCTCAGGTAGACGAAATGAGGTCCTGACGTTCAGGTAAAAAAAAAAATACTTAGAGAGCTCGGATTTTCATAAAATTTTGACACAATATTTTTGAATGTATGTACTTTCGAAAACAGTAAAAAAAATCAATTTTTTGAAATTTCCAAAGTGGACTGGCCCCTTAAGTGGTTGAATTAACCAAATTTTTGTGGAGTTAAAGCATTTCATTTTGGTCGCCACAATTTGTTGATTCAATAAATTTCTTTTCTCAGTGTATGGTTTTATTAAAATACTTTGCGGTACTATATATCGTATATAAGAATTCCATGGCCGCGTATGTAGCTCGTACATAGTTTCATTCGTGTTTTACAGTCGCTGGACGGTTTTGCGATGGCGGTCGCCGCTGATGGACGATTTCTGTACATTTCCGAGACCGTCTCCATTTACCTCGGCCTTTCCCAGGTGAGTTAGCATGTGTGTGAAAATACGTGTGCTCCCGCTACGGGAGCGTGGGATAGTACATGCATCGCGATACATTTACACCGCGCACATACACTTGCATATATTCATGTGTAATCGTATATATAAGAAAAAAGAAGAAAAAAAACAAGCTCCGCCAGGCCAACGAAACGTCAACTAAGAATAAATGTAATAAGCGACGAAAATACGAAACTACGAAGTCAAAAAGCGACCATGAAAAGAAAAATGGAACTAGAACAAAGTACAAAATATAAAGAAAGTGAATATATAAAGTGGCAAAGTTTCGATGAATCGGAGCAAGATGGAGAAACACGCTACCTTTGAAAAAAGGTCGTAAAGAGGGCGTGAGTGAAGTTGCAACGTAAAAGCTCTGCCGGTTGCTAGAGAAACGAGCGAACTCTACGAATATAAGAAGCAAAAGATGCTTGGTTATTACACGCTTGCGCTAGAGATATACATGTATGTATTTATCAGAAGCGCAGGACGAAAAAGCAAAAGGCTCCAAAGGGTCCGAAGAATAAATGGTCGAAAGTAAAATCGAAGCTATCGTGGGAAAAGGAGAGAAAGGAAGAATAGTGGGAACTACACAATATATACAGGGAAGCAGAATAGAATCCAAGAAAAAAAAGTAAAGATGAAGTCGAGGGAGAAAGATAGAAATGAGGGAGAAATATAGAAGTCAGAAGAAAGAAGACTAAAAGAGAAGATAGATGGAAAGTTGAGGATGTACATGAAGGAAGTAAAGAATTCAAGAAAAAAGATAAAGATGAGGTCAAGGGAGGAAAAGGAGAAGTGCGAGCAAGAGAGGTCGTTGGTTAGTATTAGAGTCGTCGGCGGCCATATTGGATTGGCGGTAGCTGGTGCTGGCACGACAGGCCACATCGAAAGCTGGACGCGGGGGTGGCGCTGCCAGGAGCTGGTGAGGAAAAGGGGAAAACGGTAGAGGAGAAAGAGGAGGAGGAGGAGGAGGAGGTGGAGGAGAGAGCGGATGGCTTGGAACGGAGGCGGGGGTGGTTGCATGCGGCTCACGTAGCCTCTGCACGGCGGCGTGTTCGCCATTCCTAATGCCAAGGGGGGGCCGTTCGTACGGACGGGGAAAACGGGAGTGAGAAAGAGCCGCTGCAAAACGACAGAGATAGAATTAGAGATCGAAAGAGAGAGAGAGAGAGAGAAAACTCTACGGACGGGACGAAACGAACGAATGGACGAAAGAGGGAAAGATGAATAAATAGATATGCTCGACTAGTATATGGATAGAAAAGCCGTGGATTCGTGAAAGCCGAAAGGAAGAGAGATAGAACGTTATGGAGAAAATAGGTGCGCAAAGGAAAAATACTTGCGGAGAGAGAGAGAGAGAAAAATAGAGGGCGGCTGCTGCTGGGTTTATACATGGGCAAAGAGGGTCCTGAGGCACAGAATGTACTCAGTCTCTCTCTCTCTCTCTCTCTCTCTCTCTCTCTCTCTCTCTCTCTCTTGCCAGGATTTCGCGAGGATCTCGCTTTTGGCTACGTCGCGAGGGCAATCAATAGGGTGTTTCGGGGATTCCAGGGGAAAACTACCGGCGCGGTCGCACTCTCGTTTCTGCAACTGCTACTTTTGTATATGTACTTTTAATGGAAACTGCTGGTGAACGCTTATCTACGAACGGTTATTTTTTTCCTTTTTCGTATACGGAAATAAAGTTTAAGAATGTTTCGAGAGTTCTGGAAAATGTTAAATATTGAATCTTAACAAATTAGGCGAAGTTTCTCTTAAAATATTTTCATAAATTAAATACTTTTTGGATTTCTTATTGTGAGGTTTCTGATGCATACGAAAAGAACTGCGCGATGCTTTAAGAAGTCTTATGATATTCACAATTTATGCTAAATAATCGTCACATTACTTGATCGTTGGACGGCAAGATGATCACAAATTCTTAATACGTACGCACGTTACTCGTTCGACTGTTTCGTAATAATCTCCCCATCTTTGTTTTTCACACGTTCGTGACAGAAGCATACATAGAGAACATGGGTATTGTACATAATTTTTTGATGACCGAGACGAAGAGTGCGTCGATGTTAAAGCGTCTTTTGCGGTAAAGATTTACCACAACAATCGAGCAGGCACGAAGACACAAGCGATCTCCATAGCTTTTGCTTACTTTTTGACGATGAATAAATTACCGAAGACTTGGTCATTGCAGCGATGCGTTTATTCGTCTCTCTCTCTCTTCCTTTCGCGCGATATAAAATCCCCATTGCGTGTACGTGACTACGGGAATCCGCAGCCACGCGCTTCGATTAAACGCGTCAACAGTCTCGTCTCTTTTTTTTCTTCAACCTTCCTACTTTGACTGTGACACCATCTCGGCTTTGGCAACTACGATGAAGATTTAATATTTCAATCGCGAAGTAAAACGACGAGACGTGAAACCTTCGCGGAATCGCTGCACGAGGCCAACAGTCCGAATTTCACAGAGGCTAAATTCGTTTCATTGCAAAGACGCGAATGTTACAGAGTCCCAACGATGAAACTGTATTATAATTATATAGTTGGCTTCGAAAATGATAATTCCCGTCACGACTCGATACGATTTTTATAACAAGGCTCGCTGTCGATCGCACCGAGGACAAATTACGTTACGATTAACGCTTACGTAGCACACGCACGTTTCGTTCGAACTGCTAATCGAGCCAAATGTTGCCAAAGACAATCCTTTATCCTAATCCTAATTTCTCAATGATTCCATGAATTTCGTTAAATTAACCTGCCTATTTGTAATGTTTTCGATCGCTCCAGGTGGAAATGACGGGCTCTAGCGTATTCGATTACGTTCATCAACAGGACCATGTCGAGGTCGCTGAACAACTGGGTCTGGGATTGACCTCATCCTCCACCTCATCGGGACCTCATTCCTCGAGTTCCGGGCTAGCGTCACCAAGCAGTGCAGCTTCGGAAGAACATGGTTCGGCATCCACCGCTAATCCTGACGGTAAGACACCACCAATATCGCTCTTCTGTTTTCTCACGTTAAACAAGCTACTATTTGATGCTAATAATGGCCATGTGGGGTTTATTAATTTGGTAAGATTGGTCGAAAATATTATTCGAGATAAAAGCCATCAATATTTGGAATACTTCAATATCTACACGTAATGTAATGCCGTGCGTATTCTAAAACTTCATATGAATAACCCGAACGATACTTAATTTTTCTTCTAAAAAGTCGTTTTCATTTTAAGAATATTCTTTATAACATTATTTGTGGTTTTAGTCATTTTCACCCTCAGAGTTTGAACAAAAAATGCCCCAAATCCAACTAGACAAATGTATATGAAAATAATTTTATACAAAAATTAACTCTCCATAACCTAAAAACCTAAAAACTCCGTAACGTAAAAAGTAACATCCGGAAACCATAAACTATTGTAATAATAATGGCTGTGAAAGCCTCAAAACTAGAAAAAGTAACTCTGTTCTAATAGTAACGTTGAACCATCTCTGATCTATTGGCACTGAATTATTTCATTTCCTTAGATTGTTTACATCGATTATTCTCATTATTTCGTTATAGTCCCATGGTATTTGGTGTTTGAAAATGAATGAAAATTAAATTCGGTATAACTCAGCAACCGTTTAGTGTGTTTGAATAATATTTTTATGAGCACGTTATGAATACAAATTGTTATCGATTCCGCCTTCTCGTGATGATTTGTTAAACCAGAGAATTCTTTCATAAAATTAAAATGACCCTTTGAAATAGATGACACCTTTCTATTTCCGGCAACAAATGGCGTTTTACTTAACAGAATAAAATCTATCTACGCAGCGCAGATTGAATAAAATTATCGAAACAGATACAGGCACACGGTCACAAGTTTTCATTGTGTCTTGACTCGAGTGTATCGCATTACGCATGAAAATGATTCATCGTTGGTCTTTTTCATAGAAACACTAATGGATCGTCGATTCATCGGTCGATGATCAATTATGCAGAAGAATATATATAAAGCTGTATTAGAATCCAACCTTGATCCTTTCTAACTTTGCCATGATACTAAAAACAACACTGAAAAATAAGACCTGACCCTGGAATTGAGATGATATCATCTCCGGTTGCTCTGAAAGTCCTCAAGGCGAAGAATTTCATCGTCTTCCCTAATTTCGTGGCTTTCTTCGACCTTCCTCTCAATTTTTTTCTTCAACCGCGTACTTAACACGTACGCAAAACGAGCACACGTTTTTCGGACAGTGTGTCGGGGTTGCAGGAGTCGGGGTACCAGAAAGTGGTGACTCGAGCAAGGGTCAAAGTGAGGTAGAGTGTCTGAATGAACGCGTAACCCGGAAAGCGTGATCGAAAGTGGAGCGAGCATGGAATGGCGAACCTGCTTAGTTCGCGGTGGTTGTGCACGTTAGTTTCACGTCCACGTAGAGGAGGAGAGAGACAGATAGACGAGTTCGGACATTGGGAATTCGAGGCTGGTAGAGAGCGTGCGATGACGTCGAAGTCTATGGGAAAGCGATAGGCGAAGAGGTAAGAGAGGAGAGGAAGAACGAAACAAGTGCGACAGAATACAAAAGATGAGACAATCGTTTAGGTGCGAGGAATGAAGTAAGGGGTAGAGGTTGAGAAGGTTCTAAGTTTGATAACACTTCCTGGTTATGAGGGCCGCTACCAAACAGAAGAAGGGGGTAGGAGGTGGTTGACATTTCCAGTCATCGTCGTCTTGGAAAAAACGTGTGCGATCCACAAAATCCGAGGCCACATTGTCCACGACGGACGTGCCCATCGGCATTGCCACGTGGTTACGCGGGGATACCCAAGCTGTTAGAACGTTCCGGTTTCTCCGGGTGTTCCGCTTGGTCACGAAGTCGAAGCGTGCGATCGTGCTACACGAGATCCACGGGGGTGTAGTGATGCTGGAGGAACAACCCTGAGCGAAGAGAGGTTCGCATACGTCGTAGCACAAGAGTCGTGACGGGGTTGGAAAACGCGAGAGGGTTGCTATGCCAGGGGTCACAATCGAACACGTTTTGGGGGATGTTAAAAGGTGGAGAGAGAGAGAGAGAGAGAAAGAGAGAGAGGCGAGGGAGAAGAGAAGTAAACGCGTGCTTGAATGCGCTCTGTACAACGAGCTTCCTGCTCTTCTGGGTCGCTGCCATGACGGTTTTCCTCGATATGGCGTCGCTCCTGCGCGTTCGACCTCTATCTCTTTCTCTATATCGGGACCAAAACTCTCCAACCTGATCCTCCATCCTGAATTCCGCTTGTGCATCTCCCCGGAATCCCGATGTCTCGCATGGTTCACGGTCATCGTGCTTCACGACAATCGGACGAGGTGGTCTCGTGCGAAAATTTCTACGGGACAACCGCCATTACAAGACTTTGCTAGATACGCAGTCACGGTTCTCTCTAGGTTGCCATGGTTGTTAGCTATCCGGCGTTCCTTCGGATTCACAAACATACATACATATACGAATCCGTATATATGTATATGTACGTATAAAGCCCTCCGTGAGATTTGCCCAATTGTTATTCCGCGACACGACCACAGCACAGGCACGTACATCAAGCCTATATCTCTCTCTGTCCCTCTTTCTCTCTCTCTCTCTCTTTTTCCCTCCATCTTCTTTTCTCTTATCTTCCGTCTCGCTTTTATATAGCCGCCATTTCCTTCTTCTTTCTGTTTTTGTTCCTTTTGCTTTCCCTTCGTTCTTCCTCTCTTTCACCATTCTATATTCGGCCATCCGTGCTTCCCTGACCCTTTCTCTCAACACTGTCCTCCGCCATTCCGCATTCGACCAACGAGTCTCGACGATGTACTCGGATCTCCACGTTGCGGCCATCAAATATCCGCTGGACTCGCAACCATTGCGTCTTTCTCCCCCACACGTTTTTTCCTCAACATCTTTCTCTCTTTCCATATTTTCCTTTGTTTGTCTCGTCCGAGTCTCCCTCACCATCGAACTTGTTCCAAGATTTTCCATGAATACCCGTACAGGATTTTTAGGATAGGACACTTTGGTTTCTTTCCTACTTCCGGCTTCATTTCTCATAACAGACTCTCCCGTATCGTAGGTCGTACGTAGTACGTTTACTGCAGCGAAGCACGTACCACCCACCCATGCTTCAAAGAGATATTTATTTCTCTCAGGAGGCACAAGGGTGATAAATCAAAATGGCCGTCTGCAGTCTATGTGCACATAAACGTGAATGACCGGGAATCGAAAATTTCGATTCAATATATCCAATCATTTACGTTTTTATTTTGAATTAATGGGTTTTTTAATTGTTCTATTTTTGAATGGCAAAATCAAACTTTCATAATTTTACATAGAATTATTCAACGCCTTATTAAAACGAAGTCTACATTGGGAAAGGTTTCCGTTATGTATCTCGATTTAATTCTTCACATGGTTCATTATGTTTTACTTTTGTATTACAATTTAATTTCGACCAAAAAAATGTTAAAATAAATATTTCGTTTTTTTACAGTGTCATCAGTGATGTCGTTAACAACGGCGGGCGTTTACAAGGGCTACGACAGGGCATTTTGCGTGCGAATGAAGTCATCGTTAACAAAACGTGGATGTCACTTCAAGTCATCGGGTTATCGAGTAAGCGACAATCTCAATCATAATTTCAAACTGCATTACATAACAAAAATGTTCTCCCTTAAAGTTTGCCGCCTTGAAATATAACGAAAATTCGATTTATTAAATTGTTTGAATAAGCGAAAACTATGATTCAATCTTTGGGTCCTTAAGAAGGACCTAAAAAAGTTAGATCGATTTTCGTAACTGAAAAATTTGTTAAAAAATTACCATCAGCCTTCAAAAAAATATCGTTGCAATCCAACGCTTCAAACTTCATCATTTCTCCCACTGGTTTCCGCTAATTATCCTGACGTAATTGCGCAAATGTTTTATTGATCTAAAACTTGAGGAGCGTCCGGGTTCGTAGCTGGGTAATTGGAGATTTCCGATTACATATTATGGTATAAGAAGTCATTTAACAAAGTTCATAGGAGAATAAGAAAGAAAATAAAGAGGGGGAGAAATGAGGGGATTTCGATGAGGTCGTTCATTAAAGACGTACGCAGAGCCACCTTAGGTGAGATAGCTCAAGAAACCCCGCCAGAACGAACATTTCGCTGTCCGTTCTAGGCCCTCGACTAAGCTCTGACCAAACGAAGTTATGGAGCTACCCCGGGGCGCGTTAACTGCTACCCTCACATTGCCATCTTTTTCCCTTCGTCTTTTTTTACTCTCACCGGACACGTTGATTTTCACCCTCCTTTCCTTTCTTTCTTCTCTTTTTGTTTTTGTTTCTCTCTCTCTCTCTCTCTCTCTCGCATCCTCTTTCCCTTTTTTCCCTTCGTCAACATTTCACCTTCGTTATCTCCTATTAACATCAACGTCCACCGTACCTTGCTAAATACAACCGTTCTCATGTGTTCCCGCACGTTGCAGGTTGTTCTTCTGCTGTGTCGATTAAGGCCTCAGTATCCATTTAGTCGAACCGGCAAATCGTCGCCACCGTTGATGGGTATGGTCGGCTTGGCGATAGCATTACCACCACCAAGCGTTCACGAAATTCGACTCGAGACAGACATGTTCGTTACGAGGATCAACTTTAACTTTAAGATAGCACATTGCGAACCAAAGTGAGTTTATTAAACATCTTATACACCTTACAAATACTCTACGAATTATAGAAATTAAGAGTCGCGGTAGCGACTCGAGACAAGTACATTTACAAAGCGAGTCGCACAAGACACTTTTACCAGTTATCTTTTCTCGAATCTGTCAAACATTTCAACTAATAACTTGAACATAGAATATAATAACGAAATTCTTTAAATATTCCATAATTAACTAAAAATTACTTTTCTATAAATGTTTCAGAGTATCGGAACTGTTAGATTACACGGCAGATGAATTGGCGGGAAAGAGTCTTTATGCCTTATGCCACGGGGAGGACGCACATCGGCTACGAAAATCGCACGTTGATCGTAAGTGTCATTCGAAACTATTCAGGATCATCAATGTTAACACGCTCAAAGAATATGGTTACTGAAACTAAAATAGAGTAACAAGTCAATAGAACATTAACGAAATAATTTTTTTTATTGGAATTATCATTTATGACTTTATCGAAACGGTATCGGAATTTCGAAAAAAAAATTCTTGACATCTCAATATTTTGGTTAATAGTTTTTTTTAAATATGACATTTTCTGATTTAAGTAAACAACCTACGCAATTGTATCCTTAGATACTTAAGGCGATCTATTAATTGTTTATTTGGTCAAAATCGTGCTGCGCATTTTTCTCCGACACAACTGAGTTTTCGAGAAAAATAAAAGTTACACGTTATTCTCCTGCTATCAGAGAATGAGGTGAAACTTTCCTTTCTTTCAAAATATTAAGCGTCTCTGAGAAAAATGCGAATCTGCTTTTCAGCCATTTCTCTCGCACTCACGAAACTGACAGAGAGCTTTAACGTACACCGTTTCTACCGAGTATAGGAAGAGAAACAAATTTTTCGCGCAGAATTAATTTCTCGATTTCCATGCAACTCTTCGGAGAACCGTGATAAAAACAAAGGCTTTTTGGGTACTTATGTCGAGTCCATTACACCACGATAAGGAAGGGTGTCATAAATCTCTTCGGTATTTGATATTGTAAACGTTTTTGTCGTAAAGAACAGCGAAAAAAGTGTAGCTCAGAGAACGATTTTGTGCGAGAGAGTTTTCCCCATTTGAAAAGTCACGCGCCTCGCACGATGTGTAGTAAAGTCGCCTGAGAGTCTACGATAGTGTGATTTGTGTAGATATAAAGGATGGCTGAAAATAGTGATAGTACGAAGACGCAGTATTACGCGGTGTGTGCGTATGTGTGTGTGTTTTCTGTATTGCTAGGGCCGGTGCGGTTACCATCAGGATTAGGTATTTGGTATGCAGAGAACGAAGATGTACGCCGGATGCGGCATCTCCAGCGAGTTGTTACCTTCTCTCCCCAGCCCCTGGCCCAATCCAGCAGAGTCTCTCACTCTTTTTCCTCTCATCCCTTTTCCTGTTTCTACCCAAAACCCATACACATACGAACCATTCAAATATACATATACATTGATAGAAATACACAGTTGTATATTCTCTCTCTTTTCTTTCAACTCTGTACATCTCCCTCATTCTCTATCTTGCTCTTTATTTCTGTTGCTCTCTTCGCACAGGGTGTGGTGATGTCAGTAGCAACCGTGATGACAGGTGGAGTTGAAGAGAAGCCAGCAGCTTCAACCCACACACATTATCCTTTCTCTTTCTCGCTTCTCTATCAAAGAATCTCTATATATTTCGTGTATATACGGTTCTATATCGTTCATGCACCTTTGTCTCTCTTTTCCTAAGTCTGTACTCTGAAAGTCTCATACAGAGATACAAGAGAGAGAAGGGAAGCTTCGTGTCTCTCTTGCCCCTTCTTTGTCTCACTTGCCAAACTCTCTATCTCCCCCCTCCCCCCCACCCTTCTCTCTCTCTCTCTCTCTCTCTCTCTCTCTCTCTCTCTCTCTCTCTCTCTCTCTCTCTCTCTCTCTCTCTCTCTCTCTCTCTCTCTCTCTCTCTCACACACACACACACACACACACACACACACACACTCGCTGAGTTTGCTCCACGGCAGTTACTCCTTCACCTCTTCCTATGACCTATCCATTGCCTCCATCTTCACCAATCCTCGACACCGGCCACCGTTCATCAGCCAACCAGCCCTCCTCATTCCTTTCGCCTCCTCCTTCTGCTTCTCTTCTCTCCACCGTTTCTCATTCTATCCCATTCCATCTGTCTTCCTTTTCTCTCTAACTCGCAATCGAGTCAAGTCGATATATCGTACATATACATAAGCCCGCCTCGTTTCCCCAAAGTTTATTAACTCTTCGCTCTTTCTCTCTGTTCCTGTCTGGCTCTCTCACACCCCGAACAAGCTCATCCACACCATTGACGTTGTTCCCAACGAAGCTACACGAGCTTTCCAGCCACTAGTCTCAGGGCTTTTATACAGAAATATTCCCGAGTACGTGACTCTCTTTCTCTCTCGTCATGTTTTTCTCTCTCTTCCTCTCATGGATGAACCGAGGGTGTGTCTAGGGAAATATCAAAGTCTCGTACCAACTTTCGAATGTACTGGTAGAACTCGGCTTATGACCTACAGATCCCGCAGTGATGAATCTTTTCGAAACTCCAGAAACTTTTTATTACGACTCTTTTTTACACACTTTTTCTGCAGCATCTAACATTTTTTTACGATCTTGTTTCAGTGCTTCACAAAGGCCAAGTACTCACGCATTATTATCGACTTATGAACAAGAGTGGTGGCTACACGTGGCTACAAACTTGCGCCACTATTGTATGCAACTCGAAAAACGCTGAGGAACAAAATATCATTTGCGTCAACTACGTTGTCAGGTAATTAAAAAAGAAACTTCGAAATGTATACCATTATTGAAAAATTCAATTCCACGATGCCGTACTATTTTCGATTTAAATTCGTTTTTATTTTTCTTATTTACAGTGGTCGAGAATACGGAAATCTAATAATGGATTGCTGCCAATTGGAGGATGGTGTTACGGGGGTCAAAAGGGAAGACGTAGCCGGTAATGATCCCGAAAATGGCTCGCCAGATGCAGATAGAGGAGGTAAATAAACAGATTACAATTCAATACATAAAAAAATAATTATTTCATATTTCATGAAGATTTTACCATTTTTAACATGATAATTTAAGTTAACGAGGATAAAAATATTGAACACAATTACGAAAAATTGAAAATTCACTTATAATTCTATAGTAAATGTCACCTCATCAACACCCGAGAACTTTAAACTTCAAATATTTTCCTAAAGGCGGAAAGTGCATTAATAACACGACAATTTATGATAGAAAAATAATTGAGTTCAGTCGAACTTTTCCCTTATAGTGAAAGTTGGAAAAAAATTCTATTGACCAGTTGCAAGAAGCGTACAATTTTTTATACCCTACAACTGTTCAAAAAGTAGCTTTAAAATTGTCTATTATCATAAATTTCGGTAAAAATTGTAGGGTTTCATAGCATTTGAGAATTAATTGAGATTCATGTAAAAAAAGACGAACACTGACGAAATTATGGCGCTAAATTCAAGTAGCAGGTAGTAGCGTGAAAAATTATAGCTCACACGTTGGTAAGAATAGTGATGAAAGGAAGATGAATGAATGATGTTAAATGATCGAGAGCGCTCGTCGATCTCGGAAGCAAAAAGCTGCAAAGGCTTTGTCGCCAGGACAGCATTCTTGCTTGGACACGCTCTTGAAAACGTCGAGCGCGGTTGAATGACGATGAATAGCGATCAGTAGAACTCTAACGTGGCGAGACAAGGAAGATCGAGACAAAAAATGAGAGCAAGAGAGAGAGAGGGAGGGAGAGAGAGAGAGAGAGAGAGAGAGAGAGAGAGAGAGAGAGAGAGAGAGAGACTAGTTACCGTCGTTAGAAGAAGGAAAACACTGAGAGCGTTAGATTTTCGCTACGAATTAATACAAAAGACAAGTACGAGGTTGTCGTGGGTGGGCCTATTTTTAAACGAGCACCGTTTCTTCGTTTACCATATGAAGGGCTATAGTTTAACTGGGACCTCTTCTAGAAAACCCAAATTCGATACGCAAACTAACGCAAACATGTGCGCAAAGAGCGTGTGTGTCATTCTCGCTTTATATACAAAAAATAAGAAAAATAAATAAATGGCTCAAAAATCTCTTTGCTTCTGAGAAGAGAAAAAAAATCTATCACTCCACCGCACAGAAGTGACGAAAAGAGGAGAAAATAAATATGAAAGGTTCCCTCGGGATATTAATATTTGAAGCAAAAAGAACATCCGAGTTTCTCGTGGGGGGGAGCTCTTGGACGAGCGAAGTAAATCCTGAAAAATTTGTTCGATTATTCAACGTTGAATTTTTACTACTCTCGAATATATCCTCGCTTTCTTTCTGTGAGGAGCTCTTTTCGACGAAAAAATCTCGGATGATCAAAAGAGATGTTACGTATATTTTTAAGTCAATAAAATCATGGCTTCTACAGCAGTCGTTCTGCGAATAATCTGACGGGGCATTTGAGAAATTAGCCACAGATATTTAAGTGCCAGGGATGAACAAGAATCAGAAGAAAAGTGAATAAGACGTCACAGCAAAAAAAATAGCCGTGAGATGCGATTGAACGTTGAAAACGAGACCAAAGATTTGTTATTTTAGGAATAGTAGAAATGGAATTTAAAAAATCGACGAATATTTGAAAGTAGTTCAACCGAGTATGGCTTTATCATATGGATTTATAAAGGGAGCACTAATAACACAATGCTTAATCTGAAAAAACCGAACTATTCGTACACGGAGAATTAAACTTGAAAAATTACCGTGTACTACCATTAACGAGAAGATAACCGAAATTTTTTGAGATTATTATCGAGCGAAATGTAATTTTTCATAAAAATAAACTAAAATTTCGTGTTTAACACAGAAATATTTACCCGAATGTTTAGTAAATTTTTATTTCCAGTAAAATATTCCGAGCATGAATATAAAAATTCCGTGAGACAAATGAAATTTTACTGTGCAGTACATTATTTTATGTCTTGAAGAAATTTCTAGTACAAAGTCTCGCAGTTATGATGATTATATTTCAATATCTATTTAAATATTTTTACTAAGCGTCGCAGCAAATGTATCCCTACATTCAAGGGTATCCCGTAATTTTTATTGCAAATTTTACGATACAAAAACATTTTTAATGATCTCCGTATACAAATTCTAAAAAAAGTTGTTTCATCGATTGTAAATTCTCTCGTAAATAATAAATTTTGCAGAAAAAATAAAAATCTCGAACTTTTGTCTTGCAGAAGGTCGAACAAGCGGTGGTCCAACGAACCAGCATCCAGAAAATCCTCATCGTTCGCCACCGGAGGATCGTGAGGATACGCGTGGTTCGGAGAGCGAACAGCGAGGAAATCGTCACCACGACAACGTATCGCAGCTTCAACAAGAGCCAGGGCCAGCGGTGCCGACGATTGGTGTTCTCACAGTGAAGTCATTGTCACGAGGACACAAGAGAAAGTATGCTCAAGAGGAGGAGAGTAGTTCGGGAGAGGAGGATGACGAGGAGGAGGTAACGACATCAGGGAAGACATCGACGGGAGCGGTGAGAAACAACGCGTTGAGTCCAGCATCGTCGAGTCACTCGGTACCAGGAAGCGAGCAAGTGTTAAGAGTACCGAGCCCAAAATTGCGGAGATCAGATGGTGGTTGCGCGGAAGGAGCGGAAGTAGTGGGTGGTACGTCGGTGAAGGATTTGGAGCAAGCAATGTCGAAGCATTTGCCAGGTGCAACGTTGAACAAACCGGATTCACCAGCGTTGCATCATCAGCCAACGGACTTCAGTACGGACGCGTTGTTGAAGCAACAACAGCAGAGAAGTACGATTCAATGGATAGGAGCGCATCATCATCATTTGGGTCACCTGAGTCCGCAACAGTCGTCGACGGCACCGTTACCGGCATCGGCGTTGCTGCGTCAATTATACGTGAATCGGGAGAGTGTCATAAGAGCGAATGTGCACGGTATAACATCGGGAGGAAGTCGCGGGCCTTCGGCATCTGGAGGAGCATATTATACAGGTGACAGCGTACAGAGTGGACCATTACCAACGCCCCCGGGATCCGAAGGATCTTCGACGTATGGGGAACATCAATTTGTACTCGGAGCTCACAATCCCCAGAAAAGTGTAGTTGGAACAAGCGGTGCTGAGGCTTTTACGAGCCTCGTCTCGTCTTATTCGTCAGCCGCAGGTGGTTACGCCATTGATTACCACTCGGCAATGACGCCACCCTCTTCGGTATCACCACGCGACAAACAACAACAGCATCATCAACAACAACATCAACAACAGCAACAGCAACAGCAGCAACAACAGCAACAACAGCAGCAACAACAACAACAGCAACAACAACAACAACAACAACAACAACAACAACAACTTCATTCGGCCAGTGTCGTCAGTAGCTACGAATCTTCGGTTTACGGTGATTCCATTTTAAGACATCAGTACGAACCCGCTCAACCTTTACCCCTCAAACCTCAGGTTTATTCCGCTGCTGTTCATCCCAGTGCTCTCGATGCTGCCGCGGCTTACGCCTCCGCCAGTCTTAGCGAACAACCACAATTTTATCATCATCCAGTCGCCGGCGCTGGCTTTCACCTTTATCATCCCACCAACAAAACCACCACCAACGGATGGTACAGCTCCGCGTCCTAGTAGCCTTACGGTTGAATTATTCTTCTTCTCTTACGACTCGATCGGCGAGTACTTAAGTAATTGGAAACGAACCCAAAGTCCCCATTTCTAAACCACGACGCATATCAGCAATATTTCCAACTTTCTCCCTTTCTCTCTATCTCTCTCTCTCTATCTTTAACGCTCTCTGTCTCTGAACTCCCCGTTTACCCTAGGAATCGACATTGCCCAAAAGAAGTGAAAATGTATAACAAATTCATTTCCTCAAATGGTACCATCGAAAAAACCATCGAAATGGAAATCGAAAAACATCGAATTGTTCGAATTTACTCAATTTTTGCTCCTCCGCAACGTCAACAACACCAATCAAAAGTCTTTGAGAATTCGAGCACTTTGATCATTTTGGAATTTGTATCATTTCGATTATAAAACGCTTGCTAGTTTAATTTTTTGTGGCAGTATCTGAGCCACTTAATATTGCAATCCGACGAAATTCTAACCAAAAGTATTCTCCCGCAGGCAGGAGAAAAATTCACTTCTCGAACGATGCGAAACATTCATTTTTTTTTTTTTTACTGTGACAATTTTAAAGTCACGAATTTTTAAATGAACATGTTTCCGGATAAATTGCTCAAATTTTTGTTCGTTTTATACTTTTGGTTAAAATTCACGCAGAGCATACTCCTCGAGTACACATTGGAAAAACAAAATTAACACGTTTTGAGTATGATTTTTCAGATAACAAAAAATGTGTGGTATTCCTAGGGTTGAGTTAAAAAAAAAATTCACCAACTTCGAGTAGTTCGACTTTGGTGTCTCCAGCTCGCCCGGTGTAATATAAATATATAAAAAAAACATATATATAAATTATTATAAACCTCGATTCACTCGAATCGAAGGTGTACTCGCCTTCGTTTCGTGAAGCTCGTAAGTCTTCGTTGTTGTTTTCTCCCAAAAAAAAAAGAATTTGCCCTTGGAGCGAACACTCTAAAAACGTTTGGTTTTTTTTTGTTTTTTTTTCGAAGCTTCGAAATAAACATTATTGTGGGGAACATTTATCTCGCTCAGTCGTTCTAAATAATTGTTGAAAATTTCGTGAGAAAAATTAGCGACGAGTGCGTCTCAAAAATAGGTTTTTGTTTCATTTTTTTCTAATGTACTCTGTAATTATTGTTTGGTCGTCGTGTTTATTGTTCGCGACGTTGAAACCAGACACTTGTAAATATTGTACAAATACTTCGATTTTCTCTATTATTCCCCCACTCCCTTTTTCCTCCCCTGTCTTCCCTCCCCCCCCCCCCCTCCCGTATTATCACAAAAATCGTTCATTATTGCGTTATTTTTACTCGGAGAGTTTAACGAATTATAATTTCGTAAGTAGTTATATCATTGTGTAATTGGCGATATAGATAGTGGATTATAACGGCGATAGCGTTATATATATAGAGATGTAACCTTTTCCCCGGTGTAAAACGAGGTGCCAACGCGGTCGGAACTGACTCGCGCAGTCGATCGAAAAATTAACATTATTTCCGTTAACGAGCGATTTTCGACTCGATAACGATCGCGAATCGTAGAAAAAAAATATTAAAAAAAAAAATTGTTTTCTCAAAATTGCGATGAACGATCGTGTGTAAATAAATTGTAATATCGAAGAATGCTTTTCTCGATCGGCAGTTCGTAGGTTCGATATTGTATTGGTGGATAACACCGCTCATGACGCCCACGCTCTATACTGGGTCAAAGACTTAATTTAAGCTCGGTGCAATAAATTCAAATCACGTTATCCCGTGGTGTTTTGTTTTTGTTTTCATTTTTTTTATCGTTCGATCGCTCAATTCGAACAGAAAAAAAACACAAATTATATAAAATTGTTTTTGTGCAGCTAAAGTTAGTCGCAAAGAGTGAATTGTGAGGTTATGAATGCGATACAAATCCTTATAGCGTACCTTCCATGTCCTTCGCACGAACGAACCAAGCCCAACACGAGGCAACTGTGTATACATATTGTAATTAAACGTTCACTATGCTATCGAGACGAGCACTAATAAATGGTAGTTACATAAAGATCAGCTATAATGTGCATTTTGGCACGCAATGTGTGATATATCGAAACATTATGGATAATATCGCTCGCTAAAATCGAAAAGAAAACGGAAAAGTAAAAAAAAAGCCGCGGCTTTTCGCGTATGTACACGTCATTCGAGAATCCGATGTAGTTATACATATATTTATATATATATATGTATATATAATGTATAATTACATAGCAATTTCGACAATTCGTGCTCATAACGTTTATTTCATTTGTACAGATTTGTTTTGAAACTATTACTCGACATACGATTTTATTATGACGCGAGAGACGGAGTGAAACTCCTCAAAACGCGAATTCCGAATCAACAAAAACAAAAAATGTAGCATGAATTAATTTTGGAATTTTGTCTTAGTTTGAACAACGCACGATAAAATCAAACTAAGCACTAAATAAACGAGTTTTTTTTTAACAAATGTTTACTTTTGCTCCATTCTTGGGCCACACTGGTATTCATATCAAATAGGATTTCGATGAATTATTAGCGCTGTTTTTCTAACGATGCGTTCAACGCGATTTATCAAATTACCGTAAAATTTGATGAAAAAAGAAAAAAAAACAATGAATTCTGTAAAGGTACTGGCGATTTATACTTATTCGCCCTGTGTACCAGTGTCGAAGGTTGAAAGCCCACCCATCGTTTGTTTTATAAGGCATGAAAAATTGACTCAATACATGGATTTTGTACAATCTGCGTTTATTATGGAAATCCTTCTTTGTTTCCTTATCACACTCGAAAAATCAATCACCATCGGACATCGGATGAGAAATCTTCCTCAAACGAATTTTATCATCGATCGCTATCTATAACAGTCGACTCTCCCATGTGTCAACTCGACGGGACCAAACGCGATCCCTTGTGTCAACTTCTCCTCCATCCCCGCTCTTAACATCGCTGATACAGGGGAAACATCGCATGGAAAGAGAAGGAATGCAAATCCAGCGAGAGAGTAAATATTTGACGTTTTAGAGTGGGGATCGGGGAAGTTGACTCATGGGAACGGATGGAGAGGACATGAGGGAACGGTTGACACATGGGAACGTGACACAACGGAGAGTCGACTGTATTCGAACGTTATTACAGTCGACTCTCCGTTGTGTCACGTTCCCATGTGTCAACCGTTCCCTCATGTCCTCTCTATCCGTTCCAATGAGTCAACTTCCCCAACCCCCACTCCGAAACGTGAAATATTTACTCTCTCGCTCGTCTTGCATTCCCTCTCTTTCCATGCAATGTTGCCCCCGTATCAGCAGTATTAAGAGTGGGGATGGAAGAGAAGTTGACACAAGGGATTGGGCTTGGTCCCGTCGAATTAACACATGGGAGAGTCGACTGTATTCCGTAATCTCTGGTATTCCGACAGCAAGTATGAATTATACAGTTTCCTGCTTTATCAACTAATGACATGCTGCTTCGCGATCTTCCGTCGGTATGCTCCACGAAGATTCTCTATCGGTAACGTCATAGCTGAAAAACAACTTTTTTCAAACATATTGTAAGTAAACATTTATTTAAATATCGTTTCTGCAAAAAACATGATTTATTTATGAATAATCTCCTAAAAGACTATTTTTAAAAAGTTGCTTTTCAATGTACGTTTCGAAAACTCATACTAGCAAATCGTTTTAAAAATACCGCCATTATAGCGTCAAAAAGCACCTTGAATCAATTGATGAGTTAACTTTATATATCTTAAAACTGCAAGAAAAACCGGCAAAAATTCATAATTATTCTTGAAATTAAAAAAACTTTTACGAAAAATCTCTAAATTGCGCGAGTTTAAAAATAAATGAATAAAAACCTCAAAATAGTTGGTCAAATCATAAGCACGTGATGCCGCGAGTTTTCAATTCCATCTCTATCTATCTCTGTCAATTGGAGTTTTTTCCAGAGTAGTGCAACTGAATCGTGTACTTCAATTTCGAAACATTTTGACCACTGAAAATGTTGAATGCACCACAGGATTTCTCGATAATTTAATTTTATTAACAATCTTGAAAAACGTGGCTATTTGCTAATTTTGTACGTTTTCTTGGCCATCAGCCCTAAACTCGCATAATTCAGTCTCTCCCTCTCTCTCTCTCTCTCTCTCTCCCCCTCCCTGTAACTCTTTCTTGGTCGTTTCGTCACAAGTGTATCTGCGCAACGAATCCCCTTCCCCCGAATTTTGGCTCGTTTTCTATCTCAGTTGCTCTTTTGACGTTGGTAGCTGTTGGTGGTGGCAGTATCAGTCAGGCGCCCCCAGTGTCAGCTTTCTGCTGTACGGCGAATCTTGTCCCGCGAGGAAAAAAAGAGATTCAATAAAAGCCCGATAAAAGAAAGAAAAAAACATGTACGCGAAACCCACCATCGGGGCTCGTCAAGCGGTGCAGGAGCATGTTCTCGTTGTCTCCAGAGATTTTATATCGCAGCCCCGACTGAGTAAGTACATTTTTTTATCGTGTAAATTTAGCTCTAATTTGGTGTATCAATTTGTCGAAACTCGCGGAGCTCTTGGCTCTCGCTCAATGGGCGTAGCATCTGATCGATGTCGAGTGGGTCAGCTGATGCTCGATTAAATATGTTTTAGCAAAATTGAAAGCATTTATTGTTCGATTATTACGAATATCTTACTTCTTTCGAAACTTATCGATTTTTCTGTAGTACGATATAAGGAGAGAAAAAAAAACGGGAATATATTTGAGTCTACAAGAGCGCTCCGGAGCAGTCATGTGACTGCCGACGACCACCTATCATGGTGGTAAATTTACTTATAACGCAAATTATTTTCGTTCCGTCTGATAAATATAGGTGAAAATAAATAACGATATAAGAAAACGTGCGAATATTACTTTATTTTTTAATATTATAATTATTATGGTTACGTAATATTATGGGTAATTTCGTGATATTATTAACGATGAATTTAAGAAAAGGGCGAGTTTCGGGCGGAACCCGTGACTGACAACTCGAGTCTCGTGTCTCGACCGATAAAATATTTTTTTCTCTTACGCATTGTCACAGCTTATAAAACCGTTTCTGGTGTCAACGGACCTCTCGTTATTCTTGATGAGGTGAAATTTCCGAAATTCGCCGAAATTGTACAGCTGAAACTTGCCGATGGATCCTTACGCTCTGGTCAGGTCCTCGAGGTCTCCGGATCCAAAGCTGTGGTCCAGGTCTTCGAAGGAACATCTGGCATCGACGCGAAAAACACTCTTTGCGAATTCACTGGCGATATCTTGAGAACCCCTGTCTCGGAAGACATGCTCGGTCGTGTCTTCAACGGTTCTGGTAAACCCATTGACAAAGGACCTCCCATTCTTGCCGAAGACTTCTTGGATATTCAAGGTCAACCCATCAATCCCTGGTCTCGTATTTATCCTGAAGAAATGATCCAAACCGGCTTGTCCGCTATTGATGTCATGAACTCCATCGCCAGAGGTCAAAAGATTCCAATCTTTTCTGCCGCTGGTCTACCGCACAATGAGGTAAGACCATTTTTACCAAGCACAATCTTTTTGGATTTTAAAATGCATCTGTTGGAATGCAACAAATTTTTTTTTTTCTATATTTTTCTTTCAGAATTGACCTAGAAAAATTGGTGAATCTCATTACTTGATTTTTCTTGAAAACCCAATTTAATTTGAAAAGAAATGAATTTGTAACAAAAATCGAAAAACCAAGAAATAAAGATAGAATTTTAATTATATTTTTTTTTTAAGTTTCATTAAAAAATATATTTATATTGCACATTTTTTTAACAAAAATTCCAAACGTATTGTAGATTATAAAAAATTTTTCCCAAATACTTTACACATTTGAAAGTGTGAACGATTTTTTTGAAAATTTGCAAAAAATTACATATTTTTTTCGTCTGAATACTCTGAGCAAAGACAGATTATGAAAAATATTAATTGGAAAATATTTCACACAAAAAAAAATTGATCACGATTTTTAAAAAATTAATTTTCAAAATATTACGAATTTTTTGAAGCAAGCACTCGGAGCATGTATATTGAAAAAAAAAAAAAAAGCAGTGCTGGCAATAGATAACAATTTTTAATGTTATATTTATTTCCTCAGATCGCCGCCCAAATCTGTCGTCAAGCCGGTCTCGTAAAAGTACCAGGAAAATCGGTATTGGATTCTCACGAGGATAACTTCGCGATTGTATTCGCGGCTATGGGTGTAAACATGGAAACGGCTCGTTTCTTCAAGCAAGATTTCGAGGAGAATGGTTCGATGGAGAACGTGTGTTTGTTCTTGAATTTGGCGAACGATCCAACGATCGAGCGTATTATTACGCCGCGTTTGGCTTTGACAGCGGCTGAATTTTTGGCTTATCAGTGTGAGAAGCACGTGCTTGTAATTTTGACGGACATGTCGTCTTACGCGGAGGCTCTTCGTGAGGTATCAGCTGCGCGTGAGGAGGTACCCGGACGTCGTGGTTTCCCAGGTTACATGTACACGGATCTTGCTACGATTTACGAGCGAGCTGGACGTGTTGAAGGTCGTAACGGATCGATTACTCAAATTCCAATTTTAACTATGCCTAACGACGATATAACTCACCCCATTCCTGATTTGACCGGTTATATTACCGAGGGACAAATTTACGTCGATCGTCAATTGCACAACAGACAGATTTATCCACCGATCAACGTACTTCCTTCGTTGTCACGTCTCATGAAATCCGCCATCGGCGAGGGTATGACGCGCAAGGATCACTCCGACGTTTCCAATCAGCTGGTGAGTTTCTGGTCAAATCGTGTAACAATTTCATAATCCTGATGATAAAATGGCGATAACTTAGTAAAATTTGTGTTAAATTTTTCAGTACGCCTGTTACGCTATCGGCAAAGACGTCCAGGCCATGAAAGCCGTCGTCGGAGAAGAAGCTCTCACCCCCGACGATCTTCTCTACCTCGAGTTTCTCTCGAAATTCGAGAAGAACTTTATCTCCCAAGGAAGCTACGAGAATCGAACCGTCTTCGAGTCCCTGGATATCGGCTGGCAACTTTTGCGTATTTTCCCCAAGGAAATGCTCAAACGTATCCCGGCATCGACCCTGGCCGAGTTCTATCCTCGAGACTCCCGTCATTAATCCTCATCCACCGTTGATATCAACACTGGTTGTATCCCATCGACGGTTGTACGGTATTAATGAGGCGCCCAAAAAAGTCTCATCGACCCTAAATCTTTATTCAAAGTCCATGGGACTTCGTGCTCGGAAATTTTGAGCTTCTAGATTGTTACGTCTTGGCAGTAAGATATTAAAAGAAAAAAAAGAAAAAACGAACCATGTTTTGGGTCGATCGACCCGTTAGGAAAAATCAACGCGGTCGGTTACTTGAAATACAACTGTTCAATGGTTACGCGCAAAATACGCAAGACGTATAATGTTCAAACGAAAATTCGAATACAAGAAAGAAAAAAAAACAAATTAAATCACAAAGGGGTCGTGCCAATCATCGCAAGTTAGTCCTGTAAATTGTTACATATACGATTAGAGATCAAAGTACACGGAAGTCCACGAAAATCTTTCGTTTCGTCAGCGAAACATCTTCCAACGTATTACATCGTTATCACTTACAGGAAAATCTATGAATGTAAATTGTAATATATTGTTCAGTATTATCATAAGGAAAAGAAGAAAAAAAAACAAACTACGCACGTTCAACTCCTTTAAAACTAGAGCATCCTACATTCCACAGATGAAATTTTTATTTACGAGATGTATCGCGGCTCCCCCCACCCTTCGGCGCAATGAAAGAAAAGAGAAAAAATGAAAGAAAGTTAAACCAAATACACGAAAAAAAATGAGGTATCGTAATTATGTTTTCAATCGTAGATACGTATTCTATACCGCGGATAGCTAATATGGAAATACATTTTTCAAGAAACATAATGTATGATAAATTAATATAAATTAGAATTGAAAATATTTTTAGTGTTATTGGCACTTTAGGAGCTTCTATCAATCGCTTATGAATCAAATATGCCTACCTTTTAAAGGTTTGTAGGAAGCTTATAATGGTTGTTTTTGTGATCGTGTTCGATAACTTTACCACCAGTTCCGTTTAGCCGTTAAATAACGTGAATGTATTATAACTGTATAAAAACGATTCGTTGAATTTACGTTTATTCAATTTGCCTACTCATTACATTCCGCCTATAATTGACATCGATTATTCCTAAATTACTAAAATACTATGCTTTGAACAAAAATTAATAAAAAATCGCCAGAATTAACAGAATTTTGCGAAAATACTTTGGACAAATTAATGATCGAGTACTTTAACATGAACGAAATTCTTACGAAAAAGGCTTTTTCAAAATTTTAGGATGTTAATTAAAACGTGAAAATTCAATTCCTTGAGATTTTCAAATAACCTTTAGACCTTTAGATTATGAGCAAACATTATGGATTTTCTCGAATAGGCATGCGAAAGAGTACCAAAATTTGCTTGTAGTTGAAGAATTTTTTTTATCTATGCCGATTAGTCAAATTTTTAAATATTAATCAGAATTTTAACAATTTTGAATTCCGAATAATGTTAATTATGTAGTTTTATCTTTTAATCCGTCTCATTCTCGGACAGGACTTATTAATTAATCAAGGGCTTATGAGATTGAACGAAAAATACGAAATCGCGACAATAAATAATGTAAGTACAGCGCGTAATGTATTTTTGTGTTTCGCGGTAATAATACATAATGCATATATCAGGGATTGCAGATTCGCACGTATATTTTGGCATTGAGACTTCAGAATAGGTATTGGAGTATGGAACGTGGCTGTTGAAGACATAAAATACCACTTTGAAGGACATCTAAATAAATAATTGTACAAAAAAAATGAGACGAGTGCATTCAAAAAAAAACAAGACAACGTTTTTTTTCTTACATTTCACTTGAATAAAATTTCGCTATCACATAAGCATGCGCGTCCAAATAGTATTCAATAATAAATACAAAAAATCATTACTTTCAATTATTATCATATTAATATTACTATTATCATAATATAATGTATAACTACTGTTCACTGGCAATGGAAATTTCGGTATTCAGAATAGTTATATTATTTTTCTTTCGTTAACTTTTTAAAAAGCCGTATTCCAATATTATATTTAAAAAATGCCAAATTTTTGAAGGAGGTATTTCAGTTTTTTCACTTTTTTGCGTTTCTTTCATTTTTATAACTACTATAAAAAAGTACTAACAAACGTTAAACAACATGATCCGGAGCGCCATTCGTTAATATAATGACGGAACTCGGGAAGAAGTTGGGTTAAAATTTGCCGGTTGCCAACTTATACGTTGGTAATAATATCGAGTCTCGATGAAAATCGTTGTGTAATCGTAAGTGCCGTAATAAAAAATAAAAAAACATGCCGATTGGGCATATAAATTTTTATTACGTAAACACCGTACTACTTCAAATTTGACCAATTTATCGCTCGAAAAAGTGCGATCAGCCGCTTGCGGGCTACGCAATTTATATTAAATTCATGCACTCTTTCATTTGCAGAATGATTTGCAGGTCAGTCTTGCACTGATCCCCTCCTAATGGTTTCTCTTCCAAATTTTTGCGTTTTTTGTTTTTTAAATCCTTTTTTTAATTTATGGGAGGTTCGTTAATTACCGCGAAGAGCATGAAATATTTTTCGTTTGCGGTTTCGTTCAAAATATTAGATCTTTCTGCTTCCCTATTTTTTCTTTTTTTTCTGTTTGTATTATCGATCGCTCGAATTTCCTCCAATTTTAGGGACTCTCCAAATCATCTTCGCTCGATAGGACACCTGTACTCCGTGGCAAGAGGAGAGCAACATGACTGTACCTTAAACACAGGTGAAAAAAAAAAATCTTATAATCACCAATATTACGGAAAGCATCAAAAATTCGACAGAAACATCAAAAATATTTTTGTAAACCATTTTGTTTCCAAGTTAACAAATTTTGCAGAAAGTGCAAAAAACTTATTACGAAAAAATGAGTTTTGATCGCAATATCAATTTAAGGACTCAATACCCGACAGATAACTATGCATTTCGGAATGAAATATTTCAAAAATGTTAAATTTAAACAAATGTACATGTTAATTAATGAAAAAGAACTATTTTTGTTCAACAGAAATACGACAGCATTGAAATTCTCAATCTCGAAGTTCAACTTAATGAATGTTCTTCTATTTTGTAATTTTTCAAATTTACAAATTTTGTTACAAATTCAGTCCATGGGTAAAAAAAACTCTAAATACAACAAAATAAAAACTCGAAAAGTTTGATGGACTTTCGTAAGCTGAACGGATATTTCAAAAATATAGAAAATTTAAGAAAATACTGAAAAAAAACTTGGGTACATTCCAGGGATACAAATTTCAAAATTATTACGTGAAGACAATTTCAAAAGTGTTCAAAACTTCGTAATAAGCTTACTTGCTGTTTTTGTACTTTTCCTGTATGGCTTGCTGTTGAATATTGGGAGCATTGGTAAAAGTTCTACTCAAGGACGATAAACATCCCCGTAAATCTTTAAGACTGTAGCCAGTGGATAATTCGAGTTCGTGAGGCCAAATTTCCTCCTGAAGTGTGTGCCTGGCCAAAGCTACTGCTGCGGCTGCCAAATGGCTCGGTAAATAATGCAGATAAGGATCGGCTTCGAGCATTGATAATTCACACAAGTACTATCGCCATCCAACATAATTATAAGGGGTTAGTAGTTTGTCCATTTAAAAAATCAAGTTTATGACAAACTTGACAATTTTGGGGATTTAAACTCACCATTGCCAGGAATAGAATTTTTTCCGATAAATTATTACTAATGCAGTAGTCTCGTAGAAAAGAGAGAGGCGTAGGTACTGTAAGATCGAACGACAATACACGAAGGATTAAATGTTCCATACGTAACACTTGTTTTTTCGTGTATGTGTCATCGGTTATGTATACAAATTCACCGACATCTGGTGGATAAATTTCCTCGTATTTGCTGCAATTATAAACAAATGTTTCAATACTCAAATCAGAATTATTGTAAGACTTTCGGTTTATTTTATTTTTTATTATTTCTTTATTTATAATGAACATGAAAATTTCATGATACGCAATAATCGACGATGAATGGTAGTGAAAAATAATAATTTATAATACTTACGCGGCAATAAACATAGCTGCAGTACCAACGAGCTGGAGCTTGGCTCGTACGACACTCATGTACGACAAAAATCGGTCGATATAGGAAACTGCTAGATACAATGTTTCGCTGTGAAGTCGATATTCTTCTGCGACCTCGACCAGCCAATCCACCAAGATGGACCTCATGGAATACGTTATATCGGGCTGTTTTTTCATATAACCAGGCTTTGGTCTGTGCTGAGTCTGAAGTTGTAAAAAAAATTCAATTATTTACAAATAATTATAAATTAAACGTAATTATATGGAGGAAAATAAATGGATTAACATTTGAAAGGCAATTCCCATGGCAATAGTAAAAAATTAGCATATTTTTCTCAGTATTTCGTTTGGCAGTTCTCTGCATACGGTAATTATATGCTTTAATCATATTGAACAAATTTTTGAAAATTTCGTCTTTTTTTCACCATTTTTTACAGAGCGCATAAAATGGTGGTGAAAATATTTCACAATTTCGATTTTGGTGCTAACTCAACTTTTGTGCACCAAAAAAAAAACAAATTTTTGTAGCAGATACATAACACTAATTCTTTTTCTACTTTGGATTTTAAAAAAATCAAAAGAATGGCACGAGTTTAATAAAAAACAAGTTTAAAAAAGATTTTCTTTCTTTTTAGAGTGAAAAAGGCTGAACGATGAATATGAAAGGTACATTCTAGATGAGCGACTAAAAAATATAATATAATAAAAATGTAAAATACTATACAGGAAAGTTCTTCAATTCAAACGAGTGTTTTTTTTTTGTTAAACTGATTCAAAAAACATGGTTGTGAAAATTGTGAGAAAATGTGAAATTTTTTTTTTTTTTATATTTTCGAAATAGTCAAAAAGTTTAGTTAGTAGATATCAAAACGCATTATTCTAGAGACATAAAATAACAATATTATGTGAAAAAAAAAATCGATCGACTTTTCTAAAAATTATCATGGGAATTCACCTTTAATAAAATAAAGTTGATAATGTATGAAATTTTGAACAATAATTGGAGAAGTTCAGTACTGGAATTTAAATACATACTTAAAACAATATTCAATTATATTGAATGTATAGAATAAAATTTGTGAGAATTTTTTTGGAAATTCGGTACTGGGAAATTAAATATTAATGTTGAAGGAAATTCAAACTACAATAAAAAGTTCAATATTCATAGAAATTGAATTTTAGTTTGAAAAAAGAGTTGTTATACCTCAGCCACTCGCAAATAATTATAGATATCTGCCCTGTATTCATCGACGTCAAAAAAACTATTTTTGAGAGTCTTGCAGGCTTCCCTCTTAACTTTGAGATCTTGTTTCTTGCCAGAGTCCAGAAAAGCCAAAGATTTATCCAAGGACATAGGTACAGCATGAGAGAATAAGGAATCTTCGTGTTTTTCTATAACGCCGCTACAGAATGGAGGTACAATACCGACATTGCTAGGATTGACGTGGAGCTTAGGTTTTTCTTGGTCGGTTTTGATGGAAATTTCACTTGTCTGTTTGATCGTTAATTCGGTAGATTCCCTAGTTTCTCTGAGCACGACAGAGGTCTCTGCCACGAGTTTGTCCTCGTAAACCTTGATAGTGCCATCATCTTTTTTACTCTCTTCAAAGATTTTGAAGGGCTCCGTTTGTGGAGACACAAAAGCCTTGGCTTTAGAGTATTTTTCATCTTTGCCGCAAACATCCTGTTCGTAAAGGACAAAACAATCGATTGAAGCAGGATTATAATTCCTAAATTTGGAGAAAACTTAGAAAATATTGGAAAAATTTGCGAATATCGAGGGCCAAGACAAATTTGTACTTGCATTCCCGATTTTTGAGTCTTGACAACAGTTGTTGTGTAAAGTCAATTATTGAGGGAAATGCCAAGAAATTGTCAGAAACATAGAGTACAAGTCCGAGGGAAAATAAAAATTCGTATTCATGTTCACGATTTTTGAATTATGTTAAGAATTATTGTGCAAAATCAGTTATCGTGGAAAAGTCAGAGAATATTTTGGAAAAACGGAATACGATATCAATATTTTAAAAAATCAATATATGTACTCACGATTTTAGCATTACGATGGCAGTTATTGTGCAATACCGCCAAAACCGGTCGTTTGTTCTGTTGGAGAGGATTAGCCTGATTAGCCGAGTTCTCTTTACCCCGTCGAACATCAACGATCCTATTTTCTTGATCCTCGTGTATCCGAATAGTAGCCATTTCGATGTTTGGGAATTTTCTGATTTTTCTTTACGGTGCGATTTCGTGATTAACGCGTGGGTGGGTTAAAAAAAAAGTTTGATCCGAACGAGGGAAAAAACAAAAAAAGAAAAATTTCCCACGCGTTTGAAGCTCGTCGTTGGAGGGATAACTCAAGGGGATGTGTATCGCGGTTTCGGCCGTTAATCTCCGACGGAATAATCGTCCACGTTTGGAACTGACCCGCGTTATATTTATTTAGAGAAGAATTTCGGAGCCCCCTTGATGTTATGTTCTTCTCGTTGAAGAAAAAAATGTTTTTTCTCCTCTCTCAGAACGACCTCACAACCGCACGGTCATGGCAATGGATTATCCCGCCGCTTCTACGCGAATCGAACACACCAACAAACTTTTTTGTATGTTGGGGGAACCCGTTGATTTCAAACAAACGTAACTTCAACCAGCTGGCTATACGTTACGGCAGCGTTGCTTGAAAACAGCCAATGAGAAAGCTCGAAAGACTGATTAATATTCAATATCCAATCCTCGTCTATACTTTGAAACTGTGAGTTCGTAAAGTCATCGCATACTTTTGTTCTCTGTCTGTACATACATCAGTTCGTTCGATGTGGAGAACGCGCAAAACGAGCGGCAGCGCGATCTCGCGGCAAAATTGCTGAACGCTTGTCAATTTAGGCTTTTTCGCTCGGTGGTTATTCTCCGATTTCGCTCCAAGGGTACACGCGAAATCACCTGTCAGCACATATGGCATTTTAAACAATTCCGTTCTATATTTTGCTTGTTGTCGCTAATCGTCTTGTTTATTTTGTGTAATTTTTACAAAATGACTCCACCGCTTACGATTTCGTCCAGTGTCATCGATGTAAGTCTACTTTTTTATTTTAATTCTCCAATTTTCCTTTATTTAATCATTGTGAGTATTATTTCCTATTGACACCTCGAAATTCAGTGAACTGCCGGCCCAACAACAATCCTTCATCTAATGCGTTTAATTTTTTCGATTAATGATGCATTGTTAAACATGGCGTTATTACAGCGTTTGCAGTATGCACGTTCAAATACTACAGGCCGTCTTTACGGCATAATGTATGACAACACACTGACCGTACTCACATTTGCTGTCAATAAACCTGACGAGGAATGTTGTCTAGAACCTACTGATTTGCAGCCAAACATGCCTGCCGAAATTGATCTCTGCGGTGTTTTATTTATCGGCGAAGGCGAAGAACCAATTCCTGCTGCATTTAAGGTATAAATTTGTCTTTATTGATAATCTTTCAATTTTTTTGCAAATATTAATATAGTTTTTATCAAAAAATAACTTTTACAAAATTTGTCTATATTTCCTATCTGGATCTTCCTATGATTAACCCTAGCTACACACTATAACTTTTAGTACCTTACACACTATCGGTCTATTGGACCAATGACTTTTATTGCTCTATAACATTGTAACAAATGCGTCTATTGAGGTTTAATTGTAGTGAAATTGAAACGTCAGACTCCAACCAATCCGGAAAAGCAATCAGTAAAGCCAAAAAGTCGTTTGATAAAACGTTATAACGTTTATGAAAAGGTGTGTGGTGAAAAAAAGGTGAAAATGTAATGTTGCTGTTGGTCCGTTGGACCCTGCAGTGTGTAGCTAGGGATAATATCTTAATATAATTTGATATGGATGTCCAAAAATAATTAATTTTAGAACCTTCTGAATGAATATTTCAGAACCTTCTGAAAAAGATATAAAAATATATATAGAAAATTTCTATTTCGTTCAAGGATATATTCCATAAATTGAATGAATTGTCCTAGATTTTTTATTTCAATCAAAATGAATTTCCTAAAAAATTGTGGAACTTTCCAGATTGGTTAGTTCAAAACATTTCTAAAAAAGTAAAAAATACCTAGACAAATTTCAGTTCATTAAAAAATTACATAATCCCAAGGTATTTTCCTAGATTCTTTTCCAAATATGACATCATTTTTGGGAATATTAGAAAATTGCAGAAGGTTTTGATTATATCAGATTAAAAAATAGGTAAAAAGTTTGACAGAATTTTAAAAATAGAACTACTATAAGGCAGGTACTAGTATTTATGTCAATTTTTATTATAGTATTTATGTCAAATATATAAAAATATATTTAAAAAATATATAAAAATATAGTATTTATGTCAAATAAAAAAAAGACTAGTATTTATGTCAAAAAGGTAGTTAAAATGACTGTAATTTTACTTAAGAAATTTCGAATTTGAGTTTTCAAACTGAATATTCAACTTAAAATTTAATTTACATTTTGTTTTTTCTTCAAATTACCAGTCATCATTTTTCCATTTTTAATTTATTCTGTATTATTCCTACATACAACAGGTATGTTTTAGGAGTACCAGAAAGTAATGTCATGCGTCTTCTAAAAAATCTTCACGAAACTTGAAAAAATAACATTGATCAATAAATAGAGCACGCCCTAAAGTCTGTTGTCTGAAATTTAGAAGCAGTATTCAAAGTGAATCCAAATATTTCGAGAAGAACTGTTACCTAAGAAAAAAACGACATTACTTTCCAGTGCTCCTGATATATTTATTCTTGCACATATTAATAGATTTATAGCATTAATAGATTTTTTTCGAGCAATGATTGTGTCGTACAATACATTGAAATACAGTACAATTATTTCTCAAGAAAAGGATCGATAAAAAACATATTTGAGTATCATTTAATCGAATAATTAAATGTTATATTCAGGGTATTAAAAAAGTCGTGGACCAGCTGATTATTTCAAAAAAATGTTTGAGACGAAAAGTTTTTTATTTTCACATGCAGCATCAAAAAGGCAACATAAAATTAGGTTTCTTATATTTGAAGTTACAAACTTGTTCTCATTCTCCATAATGGGGGTCGTGGGGGAATACTAAGTTTTTTTCGATTGAATAGACTTTTTTAAAACCATACAACTTTCATTGCTAACATTTTCTTGTCTGACGCGTATTTACCGAAATTTTTTTTTTTTTTTGAATGCCCTGTATGTTATATTCTTGAATGACTATTCGTTTTTTTCATTTTCTCAATGCATTTGGTTATTTTATTTTTTTTAATTAAAAAAATGATATTATTCCACAGGATATTGACATTACAGACAATCCACTTCTCATAAAATATTCCCTGACAGACGCGAATGTCCAGGCATATTATTACGTGCACGAAATGTTACAATGTACCCAAAAAGTAGAAATCATAAGCGAAGAAGATATCTGGGAAAGATTTTTTTACATCAGAGTTCAAACGTGTTTTCCAATTGTTACTACTAGAGACGATGTTGAAAAAGCTCTTCAGGAAACTAGGAAAAATGTAAGTGTCAACAAACTTTATTTTATCGCTTTCCATTCTGGATTTACAAAATGACAATATTTCTACACAGATAGCTTCGGGAATCGTAGCATTCGGATTTCCACAGAAGAACTTTTATCTTTTCGACACAGACAGTGACAGTAAAAACGTATCAATAAAAGATGAACTTGCATCGAATGAGACTTTATTACACAATCAGAAGAATCACATCGCCAAAAAAGTTCCAAAAATTGCGGTATGTACTTTTACGGAAATACGTAACAGATCATGAGTTTGGAAAAACTGTTACTGAACAAATAGTATTTATTTGAATTTATTTGAAGAACTCTGTAAGGATTTCACACAATTTGAACAAGTATACAAAACGATGAAATAAGCACTTTTTAAATGGATTTTAAAAGTTGAATTATTTACATTAAGGAGAGCCCCCGGGGAAATTCATACAGTCCGGGATTTTTTCAACTACGATAACACTTTAGGCAAGTGGTTTTATTGTCCAAAAACTGAGAAATAACTGCAAACGCCACACTGTGGAACTATATTCGGTCTGAAATGCGGAAATCCAAAAAAGTGATTCAACGACCTAAGTTTTTGTCGTTGCCAATCAAATATTTTTTCCACACATTTCTATAAGGCGTATTAACGAAAATAAACATCGAGTTTACCATCCAATAATTTTTCGGTAAAACACATTTTTTTCGGCAATTCATTGATTTATTTTATTTTCAACTCTCATCTGCCCGAACGGGCAAAAAAACTGCGATCAGCTGATTTTGAAGATTTTTTATTGTAATGTTCTACAGAAAAATTGATCGCTTTCGAGTCTGATTAATCCTCAACATAGTTTTCAAATATTAATTTAGTGAGTTGAAGCACTTCAAAACTATTAGTATTGAGAAGCAATCACTTTGATTGAACCCTCAATTTCCCTATTACATCGATAAATCGACGGAAAAAGTTGTTGGATGATAAAATCGATGCTTATTTTCGTTAATATGAGTTATAAAAGTATGTGGAACAATCTGCTATTGGTAACAACGAAAATTGATGCAGCTGAATCATTTTTTCAGGATTTTGTGTGTTTGGACCGGAAATACAGTCCAACAGTGTGGTTCCTGCAGTCATTTTTCAGTCTTTTTAGACAATATAAACACTGACCCAAAGTAGTATTATAATTGAAAAAAAGGCTCAACAATTTGAGTTTCACCGAGGTCACCCCTTAAGCAAACTATTCGATTTATCGAATTAAAAAAACAATTAGACTAGATTATCAAATTCTCTTTTTAATTGTGAAAGTTTACGTTTTTAACTAAGAAATTTCGGGATTGTTGGATTATCGATCAAAAACTTGCCATTTCTTTAAGGGAGAACGGCACTGTGACAGTTCAAACAATTGTAATTTTTTGGGAATTTTATTACCCAGATATAAATAATTATTTAAGGATCGGGTAAAGGATACTTTATTGAGCATATATTTAACTATTTCAGTACCAATTTTTATTGAAAAATATTAAAAATTTACAGCGTTATGAGTTTCCATGTGATGATAAAAAAAATTCTCTTCATTGTCCCAAGGAAATCTTGGTAACGGATTACCTGACAATAAAAAATAAAAAGATTTCAATATCAATATGAATGAATGTAGCTATCATTGTAGACGTTTTTTTAATTTTTTTTCACGAAATGGCAGCAGTTTGAATTTCTTTTTCATCATTTTTTCGACCTTTTTTTTGTTTAAGCGATCTTAAAAAATAGTATTTATCAAAATTTCAAAGATCAGCTACGTATAACCATAGTCACTGCAATAACGAATATTTAAAAGAAAAAAAAATGAAACCGAAGGTCGAAAACTGTTGTTTCAACGAAAACGCGTTTAAATATATCGTTGCTTTTTTCTCGACATAAAATAAGGTTTAATTTGAATATTGATACTTACTTTTGATTTGAAAATTTTGATTATATAATTTTGAACATGTATACTGCAAGAAAACACAAAAAAGTAAACAATTTTTTGACCCGTTACAGTGGCGTCCTCCCTTAAGGCTGGGAGTCATACCGACTAAGCCGCCATGAGTGCGAGAGGGATAGCTGCAAATTTCGAAAGTGAAATTCTTCGACACGGTTTAATCGATTACAAAAAGGCCTTGTCAGCCCATTTTCGCTATCGTCCTGCGTGAGCTGACAGAGCTTTTTTGTAATCGGTCAAACCGTATCGAAGAATTTCAACTTCGAAAATTCGAGGTGAGGTTAGGTGATTGACCCATCCCCTTAAGAGGATGGGTCAATCACCTAACCTCACCTCGAATTTTCAAAGTTGAAATTCTTCGATTTCAAAATTTCGATTAGCAAAAATGGGCTGACAGGACCTTTTTGTAATCGGTCAAACCGTGTCGAAGAATTTCACTCTTGAAATTTGCAGTCATCTCTCTCGCACTCACGGTGGCGAGATACCGACTGACCCATACCCTTAAGTTGCGTTTGAGTGAAAATTATTCTTCTCAACTATACAAAGAAAGTTACACTTTTTCGGAACTTTTGAATGGTGGAATATTCCCATAGTAATAGTATAAAATTACGTATGAAGTAGAACAATTAAATAACGAATTAATCGACACAATTAGGACGCCATTCCAGCGAGAATGTTGTGGGGCACGTCACGTGACAAAGCTTCGGATTCTAGTCTGAAATGTGCACCAGTTTTACATCACATAAAACGTAAGACTTCGAAATCTTGAAGGATCGGCATTTTTTATATCAACAATCGATAAAAAATAAAATTCAATTCACAGGTTCTTTCGAGAGTCTTCAGTTTGACCTCCAAATCGATGCATTGTCAGTCGTTGGACACAATGTAACGGCTGCAAACCTTTACGCGATTCTCGTTGAATCTGTCTGTCGAAATATTCGGTTGATCGAGAGGTCGATCGTTGAGCAAATGAAAGAAGATGATAAGCTCAGGCTTCCAATACCGTTGCACTTTAAACCACGTGCATGCGGACATTTGATCACAGTAACTTATCCGGTGGGAAAACCCGATGAGCAGTTGTGTAAGAATTTTCAAATAAAAAAATTTTTGTGAAATATTCAGTGCTTTTCAATTAACACCACATGATTTTGCAGTTAAAAACTATACATTCAATCGAATAACTCTGTGTCTTTTATGAGTATTTTTAGTCGAGCTCACATATGGACAATGCATATATTGCACTCGTTACTAAGCAAAAAAATAACTTAATTCCAGACGACTACCGGAAAAGTCTTCACAAAGCTCTCGCACTCGATTTAACTCGACCTTACTTCAAAAGAAGCAACGTCGTTAAGTTTTCAAGCGATTTGACTAGCAACGAGCCTCTATTGAATCCTCATGTTGCCATTGTTTCCCCACCTTCAGGTACAAAAAATAATAATCATAAAATATAATAAAGTAATAGAAATAGAAACGAAATTTTTCTATATACTATTGTTTTCCTATTATTGCAGACAGAAAAATCGTCACTGTCGATGGATTGTATGCTTATTATCATTACATGCAGGACAATTTTGACGACAATGGATGGGGATGTGCTTACAGATCTCTTCAAACGATTGTCTCTTGGTTCAGGTAGGAGACAAATATTCATCGATATCAGTTTTCTTAACCATTCAACATGCGCATTGTTATTGAAACATTACAATATTGCAATGACCCAAGCAGTATTTTTTTCGTCTTAAAATGAGCTTTGTGAAAAATTTGAAAAAAGTGCAGTTCTTGGAAAAAAAACTAACAAGCGGAGTGCCAGATTTGGAAAATGCAATTTAAGATGGGGCGACGTGTGGTTGCAGTACCACCCCATGGTGTTGCTACGGCACAGTCATAAGTCCAGATGGCCACCCATTTCTGAGAAAAACGCTCGAGAAATCGCGGTCACAATTTATATACTAGAATGTGTTGAGCTTCATCCAAGCGGCCCCGTGGCCGAGGCGGTAACGGGTCAGCGTAATAACCCGGAGGTTTCGTGCTTAAACCTCTACTCGTGATTTTTTAAATTTGTTTTTTGAATCCACTTTTTTTTATTGTAAAATTGCAATGAAGTTGAACAATTTGTTTTTTTTTTTTTTAATTAATTAACATGTTTTACTAAAACATTGAAATTTTCCGTCCAAATTATCCCCTTCAAATTTTCGTTTGTATTGTATATTAATAGGATAGGCATGAAGATATGTTTATTCGCTAGATTTCGATGTTGTATAAGAGCCAGAATGGTAGTTGTCGTAAGAACATTCGAAACAATAGATATTTAAACAATTCGCGCATTGAATAAATGAGGATTTTTTACAAGAGCAAAGAGTTTTGAGGATATCTATCGGAAAACAAACCTCGTTGACATTTCTAAAGATTTCTTTGTCTCTGGTCAGTTTCGATGCGAACCATGCGTATTGGATCATATTGCGAAATACCGGAGATGATAGTTGATGGTAAACTATAGAGAGAATTTTGATACAATCTTCGGGGGAAGTAATCTCTTGTTCCTTTTCAATGAAAGTAGCGCTATTTTACAGGCGTTTTATAAGATTTTTAACATGTCTGTAAAAATACACATCACAGGGCTGTACTAGAGATGTACACTTTGAAGAAATTACTTTTATAGTGCAAGTAGGAAGTTTTTTATCGTCTTGGAAAACCTCGTCGTATGGCTGTGGTTTCGTTTGCCTTTCCCAAGAGTCGACGAGGAGGAGGAACTTGTTTTTTTCAACGTAGGGCTTCAAGGACTTATTAAGGAATATCTTAGCGTATTCATCGATCGTCTTCGGATTTCTGGGTCAAAATTTATCTGTTGGCTCCTGCAGGCATACGAACACACTCAGCAGGACTCTTCCAGAAAGAGTAATATCATATTGTGCTGTGTACGAATCCATGACTTTATTCATGTCTAGCCTCTTCACAAATACAGTCTTCCTTCCCTTTTCGGTGAGAGTCCGGTTAAAAGTAGATTGGTACTGACATTCTGGAAACACATGAAATAGCACGATATGTAATGAATGAAGCGATATTAGATGGTTGTATTAGAGAATTGTTCAAATGGACATTCGTTGTTTGGTCAGTGTTGATAATATGGTCCTTGTCAAAATTAGGTATTAACTCTCGGGTTTGTATCCGGAAAGTTTCTGCTGCAGCCAAGATTTCTTCAATCATCACCGTTTCCTTTCGTGATACGAATTTTGTGACTTTCCGTCGACAAATTCTGTGCAGTTGTTTAAATCTCGCCACCCATCTATCAGAAGCTTTCAATTCAAAGTTTTCATATTGTGCGGCCGCTGTTAAGGCCCATTGTTGCAAATTTCGAGTGGTAACTTGTTGATCATTTTGCCTAGCTTCGACAAAATGAACGTAAGTCCACGAGTCTATCGTATGATATTTATCTCGTGTATTTCTGCCTTTTTTAATTTCCTCCCGTCGGGATAAATATTCTTTTTTTTTAAACGATGATATCCTTTATTTTGCAGCGCTTTCAGACTCCACCGAGGATGTGCTTTCGCAATGTTAATGCATTTTATTTTATATTCCAACAAAATATATGCTTGCTCTTTCGATTTTTTCTCTACGGGTTCGTACTCGTCCGATGAATCGTCATTTTCAATCTCTTTAAACTCCACTTCTTCACACACTTCATTCTCGTGAAGTAACTCTTCAGCAATCACGATCTCATGTTCACTCTTCATATGTATCGTGTTGTCGTAAAACTTCTGTGCAATCAGCATAGCTTCGTGAGAAATCAATGGTGAACCTTCTGACGCTATTAACGGGTTAGGGGTAGTCAGAGGCGTGAGAAAATGAGAATTTAAACTATTTTTTTTTTGACAGTAATTAAATTTATTTTATAAAACTAATGAAACAAAGTTATTATATTATGTTTTAACTTTACTTGACCAAAATTTCAAAAAAAAAAATTAATTGTAGACGAAGTCATTGCCATCTTTGTTGGACCCTGTTCCACAAGTAGTGCTTTGCGGTGACCATCAGAATATTTTACTGATTCATCTAAAATCAATCAAACAAAAAAAATCATTAGTTTAATAGTTAATCTAGTACTTAATCAAAGCTTTTTTTTGGAAATAAACAAAATGGCGGCTTCTGAAAGTTTACTCGCGGATTTTCAAGGAAAAAAGCACTAGTTTATTGTTAAAAAAAATAGAAGTGTTCAAAAAAAAAAATCCTTCGATTAAGTGCTAGTTTTTTATGCTTTCAATAAACTGTATAAATTTCATTCAAATCCAACGAGTGGTTTTTGAATTACAGTGGTCACCGACTTTGAAAACATAGTTTCGAGAAAAACGCAATAACTTCGTCTACAATATTTTTTTTTTTGAAATTTTGGTCAAGTAAAGTTAAAACATAATATAATAACTCTGTATCATTAGTTTTATAAAATAAATTTAATTACTGTCAAGAAAAAATTATTTAAAATACTCACTTTTTCACGCCTCTGTCTACCCCTAACCCGTTAAATCGTTTTCAACAAGCAGTGCAGTGAGAGAAGTGATTACATCTTTCATTAGCAATATCGATTTCTCGCTGTGTAGCGAATCTTCTGGAATATCCTCTGCAAGCCGCGAAGAACCCGCGATTTCTTCACTTCCAGATATTATAGCCACAGAACGTTAGTAAAAGAAAAACTTCGAAACACGTCTACTCGTGCCAAGCGTCAAGATTCAACTAGTTCGTTTGGTCCTCTCCTGCCTGTTTTTGAAACGCCACTTTTTGTGAGACCCCCCTTTTTAACGGTTTCATAACGGAAAAGGGCGGTCGAAAACCTGAACTGGTCAGGTAGAAGCTGTAACCCTTGGAACGATGATTTTTAGAAAAATATCTTTTATAGAAACACAATATTCAATATACAATACAAACGAATATTTGAAGGAAATAATTTCGACGGAAAATTTCAAAATGCTGAAATAAAACGTGTTTTCAATTTAAACTTCGTTGTTTAAGTTATTTTTCAATTACAAAAAGTAAATCTGAAAAAGTGAAATCAAATACATACATTAAAAGTACGAAGCAAGATTTCTCTAAAAAATATTTCTCATATAATTATTATTATATTAAACTAATTCATTGGCAAGTCACACGAACAATAACGTAAAAAAAAAAATTTAATTACGACCAGAGGTTTGAACACGGAATCTCCGGGTTACTACGTTGACCCGCTACCGCCCCGGCCATCAGGCCGCTTGGATGATGCTTGATATATTCTAGTATATAAAACGTGGCCACGATTTTTCGTGCGTGTTCCTCGGAAATGAGTGGCCATCTGGCCCTAAAGCTGTGCCATAGCAACATCATAGAATAGTACTGCAACCACACGTCGTCCCATCCCAAACTGCATTTTCCAAATCTGGCACTTCCATTGTAAGATTCAACTGAAAAATTTCCAAAAACATGACGCTTCAACATTTTTGACAATAAACATTCGACGATTTCATGAAATGTGGAAAGTTTTTGAGATTTTTGGATCCGAGTACATGAAAATGAGTTACTAAACAAAAGATGAGAGGTCGAAATTTTTTTGAAACTGCACTTGAAAAAAATAAAATTTAATAAATATCTTTCGTGAACGTAGTTGTTTCGCCGAAGTTACGTTCAAAAGATAATTTTTCGGTCAATCTATAAAAGCTTGGATATGATTTGTGGAATATCTTATTTATGTTAATTTTTATATCTTATATGAATGGTAAAACTTGTCAAGCAATGGAAAAAATACTTAACATAAAGTTTAGAGTCTCAGAAATGACAACGTTGCCCACGTCTAATACACATTACAAATACTTTCTATCGCTATATCTTCTCAACTAAACGGTCAAAATCTCAGTTTTTTATTGACAAACTTTGCCATACAAACCTCTGTAAATGAGAATTTTCTAAAAAAAAAAAAAAAGATCTGTAAAAACGTTTCAGAGATATCGTGAGAAATTTTCGAATTCTCCTCACAAGAAACTCATGTAAAAGTGCGGAATATTTTATCTCAAATGTGGAACGATGAATCCTAAATACTGGCACGTAATTACAGAATGCCCTGAATATGTTCTCTGAATTTAAGGTAGTAGTCTCCCCACAGTCACGTTCAAAAGTTAACTCTCTGGTCAGTGTTCGAAAACTTGGATATAACTTGTTACATCTTACAGGAATTTAAAACATGTAAACTTTGAGGAAAAATGTTTAATATAAAGTTTAGAGTTTCCGAAATAACCACTTTTCCCTATCTAATACACATAACATGTACTTTATATCGCTATATCTCCGAAACCAAGCGGTCAAAATTCTTGCTATTTTTTGACAAACTTCGTCATATATACGTCTGTAAAGGACAATTAAAAAAAAATCTGTAAAAAAGTTTTGGAGTTATTGCGTAATATGTGAAACTTTCTACCGCTTCCCATAAGAACACGCGTAAAAATGTACTATCTTTGATCTCTAATATCTCGAATATGAAACGGTGAATCCTTTTGAAATTTTGCACGTAATTACATAATAGCGCCCTGAATGAGTCCTTGAAATTAAAAAAAAATTCTATAGAAAAACGCTTTGACGAGATAACTACTTCAAGAAAATGTTGCGATAACTGCTTATAAAATTTGAACACTGAAATTATTATCAGGATTCAAGGCATAATTTATAATCGTTTATAGGCTGCAGGGTTATACGAATGTAGATATTCCGTCTCATGGGGATGTACAAAAATGTCTAGTTGAAATCGGCGACAAGCCTTCGAATTTCGTGAACAGCAAACAATGGATTGGTTCAACGGAAGTTGGTTTCGTACTAGAAACTCTATTAGGCATTGCCGTGCGAATACTTTGTGCCGCGAATGGCGAAGAAATCTCTGAACTGGCTAGTGATCTTGTCCATCATTTTGAAACACAGGGTACACCGGTTATGATTGGTAAGTAAAAAATCGGAAATAAAAATAAAAATAAAATTTTTTGTTCGAATCAATAATCTATGGTAACACAATGTTGAATAATTAAGGTGGCGGAGTGCTGGCACACACGATACTGGGTATCAGTTACAACGAAACATATGACGACATCAAATATTTAATTCTGGATCCACATTACACAGGAGCAGAGAATTTGTCAGTAATATTGAATAAAGGTTGGTGCGGATGGAAGGGCAGAGATTTTTGGAAAAAAGATGCCTTCTACAACATGTGTTTACCACAGCGGCCGATTATAATTTGATTGCAATATTGTAGATAAATAATGACCAATCTGAATGATCAGGCCACAAAAAACTAATTGTAAAATATTAAGATACATGCAATTAACGCCTAAAACTTTTATCTTACGGGTGAATAAAGTTGCGACTATTTTCAATGTCCTTATTTCATCGGAATGCAACTTATAAATGTAATAATTATTATGTGGATAATGGAGCATTTAATAAACAACTTTTCATATCGTAATCCAATATAATTTTTTATTCAATCAATAAACTCGCATTGTGAAACCTTTTGAATACAATGCGAATGACAAATTCTCATTAGATCAGGATAAGTTGAAGAGGAAATACAGCACTGCTGATTTTTCGATATCTAGAATTTCTTTTTTTGACATTTCTAAGAAACAGCTATTTGAAATTTATTCTCGCAATAAATCGTTATTGCGAAGTTCATGTATTTTTTCTTAAACAAAAATGTTCAATGGATCATGAGAAATTTGACAAAATCGCTATGACAAAAGGTGCTAGTAACAAATTAGACAAGAGTGCTGTCAATTAACGATATAACGTGACGTCATGTATCAAATCACCAAAGTCCGTTATTTGATTTTTGTAGCAATTGGGTAAATCGATTGGTAACTAGCAGAGAAACATCGATGAACCTATTGACGCAATTGGTCAAACACGTTTCTGTTCGACTGTCCAATTTAATTCCTGGCTTGTCAATACATTTATCCCAACAAAGGTCGTTGAATTCGTGAACCTGCGTGAGAAAAATGAAAAAAAAAAAATAATTGTGGAGTAAAAGGACATTGGTTAAAATTTGAAATTTTTTTCTCGAGAGGTTACATCAGAATTGTATATGAATATTTACCTGCGCGGTCACTTGTGACTTCTGCCTTATCATCACCAGAAATTCTTCGAGTTCTACATCGACATTTTTCGTCGCTGCTTTGGCATCGGAATTTTGCTCAAATCCCGTACCCCCAAAACCCGATAAATCAGCCATTTCTTGTATAAATTCCTCGTGTTTTTTCAATCGAAGCAATATTATTTTCTCACGTTTTATCAGAACGCCAAATTTTTTTGGAAAGCCGGGAACGTTTTCTATCGCAGATGGCAGCACAACTCGACGCTTTCTATTCGTTCCTCGTATCGCACATGTTTAAAGAAACAGTATAACCTCGAATTCTGATGGCTCTTAGAACTTCGAAGTGACTTATTTTAATCGAAAATAAACAAGACATATATTTAAGGATTAAAAATGAGAGAAATTCCGTTGTCCCGATGTGAACGGGAATTTGTTAATCGATCAATTTGTGAAGACACGGTAAGTTAACATATAAATTTCAAATCATTGTGTTCGGAATAAAATAACTCTTGTTTTTTTTCATCATTTAGTCAATGTATGTTATATGTTATTAGGTAAAAGTAGAATTATCATTAAATAAACAAATGAGTTGATTGTCAAATGGGTGAATAATAAATCATGTCCTTTATTGCCTCCAGCGCTTGGATGGTAGAGAACTGTTGGAAGCGCGTCCTGTCAAATTGTATTTTGGGTCAAACTGGGGCTGTTGTCTCGCAACTTTGGGTCAAACAAGGTAATCAGTTATATGATGAAAGTTTTTTATTCAGCGTCGTATTTATTATGTGATTTTTAAAATTCATTAATACAGAGTTGTTGCAAATGTGTCTTGCGACATTCAACCGCCACAATCGGCTCGTCCGAACGAAGGCAAGCTACAAATCTTTGTGGAACTCAACCCAATGGCTGCTCCTCATTTTGAGGCTGGGCGTCAATCCGAAATGGGAGTTTTTATCAACAGACAATTGGAAAAATGTTTCAAGGATTCAAAATGCCTCGATCTTGAATCTTTGTGCATTGTAGCGGTTCAAAAAGTTAGAAAAATATCCATTTCACAAAATTTCTTGATGGAATCAGAATTTTCGAAAGATAATTCGCTACTACGATATTAAACTTCGTTTGGATGAATCTTATTTTTAAAATTTATTTTTAATCGCAAACCTATTCGTATTTATTTTAGAATTTTTTTCAAAGCAATTCACAGTTATATCTAACTTATCTTAAACATATTTACTTTTGTGAAACTGAAATTTATTTTCTGATAATGAATTTTTCTAAACATGATTCACAGCCGGCTTATTTTGCCTTATTTTATATAGATTTTTTCTACAATTCATTTTCATTCTATTTCAATTTATTTTCGTATTCACAGCTATATTTCCAGCTTATTGTTTATCTATTTTTTCTTGATATTTTATTTGCATGTAGAATTATTAACTTTTTGATTTACAATTAAAAAATAATAATTCACAGCCGTATTACACGTAATATATTTTTCATTGTTTTTGTCTTATTCTTGCATGCAGAATTGTCAGCATTTTTTGTTTTAAGCTTTAGATTTTTTTGACGTACACTTATGGTTGCCGCATTCTTAAACTAAAACTGTTAAATTATTTAGAAAATTCAACGAAATACATATTTATATTTATACAGGTTTGGAACGTCAGAGTCGACGTAAACGTAATAAATCACGATGGGAATTTAGTGGATTGCGCATGTATAGCGACACTGGCTGCCCTGTCACATTTCCACAGACCGGACGTAACAACAAATGGAGAAGAAGTGATAGTTCATTCGTTTACGGAAAGGGATCCTTTGCCCTTAACACTGTTTCATCATCCCATATGCGTTTCATTTGCAACGTTCGAAAAGTTTGTTTTTTTTGCCGATTTTGACAATTCGATTGACTGGCAAATCGTTCCGATAAAGCGTTGAAATTTCGTTAATTTTTCTTACAGTGGAAGAAGCGTAATTGATCCGACCTATATAGAAGAAAGATTGAGCGTTGCTCAATTGACCTTGGCACTTAATTCTTATAGAGAAGTTTGCAGTTTGCATTTTGACTATACAGCGAGAACCGGAATCGTAACGGACGTTATATCCGCCGTGTCTAACAAAGCTGCTAATCATGCTGCCAAAATAGTCAAACTTATACGAGAAATGGTCAAACAAGATGTTCAAACGAGGTCTGAAATTTTTTGGTTTCTTACGAATTTCTCCTTTTTTTCTCTACTGTGTTACGAAATTCGTAACTTTACAGATCAAAACGGTGTAAATCGTAACTATGAAAAAAAAATCCATGATGTGGTGAATGAATTTTTTCCTTACGATTTGTTTATCTTGCAAATTTCGAAACATGTAACGTTAAAAACCCCGATCGTACGAAAAAATCGACAACAGAAATAAAATTGTTTCCAGATAAAATTTTTCTATCGCAAATTATAGAACTCGCGATTTTGCAAAATGAAATTTCAGAATTAAAAGTGAACAATTTCCGAATGCGGCAATGAATTTTGTTGTAATCGATTTAAACGATTAAAATATTGAAACTCCTGCCAATAACGAAACTCGCAATTGTTTTTTTTTTTTTTTTTTTTTTTTTTCAATTCTCCAATAGACTCGGCGTCATTGTTACTCGCAACAGTAAAACAATCAATTATGCATAAAAAATAGTTTTATAATGAAAATGAAATTATTTTCAGATACAATAAAGAAAAAGCGAATTCCGAAAGCACCTGTCGATTGAAAGATTCGATAGCGAACGATAAAATAATGTCAATGATGACAGAACGCATAAGTATTAAACTAGCGGGATGGAACGGTGGAAAACCATTGAAAAATCGTTCATCGACCAACGACGACGATTCCAAGAACGTTAAGATGAACGTGGACACGACAGAAGATTCGAGTTTTGTTGTGCCTCTGGGAAAAGGATCAGCGGAATTAGTCACGGTATTTTTGAACTCTTGATAAAAATAACGAAAATTAGTATTATTAAACAATCCGGAATACTGAAACTTTCGATATTTTCAGGACACAATCGGCAAAGGTGGTCGAAGTACGTGGATGGATTTGGAATCGTCGGAGGAAGAAGAAGAATCCGACGATATTGAGATGATTGGCGAAGCGAAAATTGAAAAGCAAGTTCTCGACGAAATAGGTACGGATTATAAAAGCTTTATGATGTCTAAGAATAAAGTATTGACGAAAAAACTTATATTTATCAACGTATTCTATTCTGATACTGAAGTTTGCATTTTTGAATTGGAACAAATTCTTTTCTTTATGATTAATAATGTCAAAAATTCATTTGCAACTTTGGGCAAACATTTTTTTCAGACTGAACAACTAAAATTGAAATATGAGCTATTTTAAAAACAGTGAATCACAAGTTTCATTTCCCATTTTTTGAAGAACCAGAACTTTATTTTTTAGACATTCACGAATAGGAATAAACATATTTGTTGCAACTCAACGATACAAAATTTCATTATCATATTAAAATATAATTATATCGTGTTATAATGATATTCAACGTTTTGTTTTCGTAGAATTGAGTGGAGACAGTGAAGAGGAAACGACGGAAACGTTACAAATAAAGGATTTGTTGTGAATAAATATTTAAAAAAAAAACAGACGTAGAGTAAAAGTGGTCAATGTTTACTTTTTTATCGTTTTTTTTCTTACTCAATGGACAAATAATAATATTCTCTCAGATTTATACATTGTTCTTATAAAATATGTACCTTTTATCAACAAGTTAAAATCTTTAAGATGAAAGAAAAAAAAAAATTCTTCGTTCCGCTAAGATTAAAATATGAAATTGCTTGGCTCTCGCGGCACCGAGTCCGCACCTACGCTACGTCGCATCGCTGCTCAACCCATTTTTTTGATCCAACTTATTCGCATTTGTTTTCACTGTGTATATGAAGAAACTGAGAGCTTCCTTTTCGGCGACTGGAATTGTCTTGAAATGCTTCATTAACGCCTGCGAAAAAAGAATATTCGCGCTTGTAATTAATCACAATGTTTTACGAAATTTAAAAAAGTTTACATCATTGTAATTGGAGGATTTTTTTTTTAATAATGCCCCAGAATGTGTCTATAAAAATTCGACAAAATTTTACTCAGGATTTAAAGTTGAAATTAGCAAAATGAAATTTAGACATTTTTGAAAGTGTGCCAAAAAAAATTTAGCGTAGAGTGATTGAAACATGAGAAAAACTTTGTACATTCGTTACCAGCCTAAAGTTCTATCACAATTTTGATACTTAGCAATCCAACAAAATTTAAAAAAATGGAATGTTCGATAAACTGACGTGAACATTGATTTCCAATAATAATATTGCTAAAAATATATTAATTATCGATTTTATAAATCAATTATTTTTGGTTCCAATTATCTGACAGTAGGACGTATTTCAAAAGTTACGTTAATGTTAGACTCACATCAGCCAATTGCGCTTTATTGAGTCCGGGCCGTGTCGAAACTTTGTAATGCCTTTTGTAACGCCTCAAAGTTCCGACTTGAAGCTGGAAGAGATCAACTTCTGGAAGATCGTTGTCCGTCTCACCGGAATCTTCTTCAGAGTCTTTTCTCCTTCGTTGTTGCTGCTGTTTTGATCGAGCACATTGTATTACTTGTTTGTGATAGTCGCAAATGTAAGTGTGACGAACCTGCAATCATGTTAAATTTTATCAGTACATTGGAAATCATCAATTAAGAAGCAGTGGAGTAACACAATAAAAAATGTTTCAGAGTAAAAATATTGACGAGTTATTTGAGCACAACGTATTTGACATGAATAAAATAGTTATTTGAGCACAACGTATTTGACATGCATAAAATAATGAAAATAATTGGAGCTGAATATTGCTATTCTAATTTAATTTGATTATTTTGTCATTACTTATTATTATCAAATTTCAGTATAATGCATTCATATGACCGATCCATTGATAAATTACTTATGAATAAATGGCAGGGAAAAAAGAAAGATGTTGAAAATCATATAAAATCAGATATTTCTAATCTGAGCCTCTGCAAACATCTGTACAACATATTTCTGGAATTTGTTCGAAAATTCTTAGCTCTGCCGTTTTAGGGACACCTGATTGAAATTTGTTGTATTTCAAATTAATGCTTTAGACTCAAACAGTAAAAATAGAAAATCAATGCATAAAACAGCTTAAACAACAATCATAGAATATCCCCATTTTAATAAATCTCTAATTATTGAAATAATATTTATCATTGGTTTCAATTAATTTCAAATTACTGATCATTTGCTACTGAAACTAGAATTTAGCGGTACACTCGATCAGTGAATTAACGAATGCTTTCAGTAGTAGATAATCCACTCGTCCTGCTATTTTGAATAAGCTACGGTTCAACTTAGAAGGGCTATTTCTCTATGTAAATTTTGTAAATAAAAAATTCAGTACACTTATTAATTTGCGTTTCTTCAATGTAAGATTCTTAGGTAAGCCAGTATAGTTAACATATATTCTTACCAAATTTTTAAAACACAATGTAAGTCAGTAATTGACTTATCGAAATAAGCGTACATTAAAACCAGAAAATTATTCGTACAAATAAGTTGAAGTCTTCTTATAATTTTATTTGAAGAAATCCAAAAAACATAAATAAATAATGGGATATAATATGAACGAACCGTATGATCCTGATTGAGTTTGAGGCGTCTTTGAGTCACGGTTTTCTGAATACGTTTGCTGTAGGAAGCATTGCCAGCTGATCGCGAGCATCTTTCACCTTCGTCAACTAAACAGCAAATTTGATCGGCGGCTCCTCTGGAATCTTCTTCGCCGGTACTGAATCCGTTCATTTTTTAATGTAGATACTTTTTTTCGTACAACAAAAAATAATACACTGACGAACAAAAGTGTGTTGGTTGAGTAACGAGTTAAAAACACTCCGGCTAATAACCTAGTTCTAGCGGCGACAACGATAAACGTCAAAAAAACAGAGACGAGTCCGCGATCAACATTATTGCGTCGCACTTTTAGATTAAATTCGGCCGATTCTTCAAGATCATTATTGCACAACTAACAGTTGTTATTTACACGTTATTTGTTATTCGACCGGTGGATAACGTCAGATTAACACGCGCGTTATTTTCACAGCGATTGATTTGTTTATTTACGTTTGACGTTCACGGATTGTTAGATGTGTTTCTAGCAAAAACAATTCCGTTATTTCACGGTTTTCTATTGCTCGGCGCAATTATGAACACTCGGGATTTTCAGAATCGAAATTAACAACGCGATTCTCGATAAGGCGAGGTTGTAAATTATGACTAGATTTATTGAAATTTCGTTGAAAAGTTTATGCGATTTGCAGTATTCGAATTTTATAGACGAATAAGTTTCGTTCATTTGCACCTTTTGCAATGATTGCAGCAGTAAATGCCTACGAGTACGAAGAGACACACGAAACTTGAGCATTCGGTAAATACGAACAGTGGTGTGTGTTCTCAGGAGTACACTTTTACACATATATATATGTGGTTAAGCAAACGTGTGTAAAAGCTGCATGACACGTTTGCATAATTCTACGCTTCTAAAGCCTGCTAAAGCCGATTGCATCTGCGCCTATGTAGTAAAATTCTACATATGAAAGCGTTAAGTTAACTCGAGATTGCAGCAATCGGACCAACGTAGGAAAAAAAACATGGTTCGTCGTGCTGAGCACGGCCTTTTTTGCAGCACAGTTGCATACAACAAAACAACATTAGCACGTCTCGTGTTGACGGTTACATGAATGTGATATATATGCATATAGTTTATGCATATTTATATATATGTATAATATGTATGAATAGAAAATATGATTTTGACAGTTGGCTCCCTGATGATGTTTGAACAGTAGTGCCATCTGCAACGGTGCAACATCCTAACCTCGGCTATTGTTATTTAACGTTTGGCATATCAGGAAATTCAAAGAAATGCAACATTGTAGAAAATTTTGGCAACGAAAATTTCGGCGAGTTTATAAGCGTGAAATATAATGAAATACGTAAATAGGAAAATTCGTATGACGATATACAATTTCGTGAGTGTATTTTTCCCGCTCTTACGCGGGTTCCGACATTTTGACGATGGTGGGGGAAGTAAAAAAGAAATGCTCGAAAACGTAAAAGGTTGGCGCTGATTGGCTGACTTTTTGCGGCTTATCTGAAATAAACCAATGGGAGAGAGGATTTTCCCCGTACACTTCCATATGCCGCATAAGTGGCGTGGGGTCGCGATATTCGAAGCTGAGAATCCTTTTAGCTGTAGAAGACTGTTCAGGTAAGAAAAATCCAAATATTTTCTTTCGGAGGTGTTGACAGATTCGAATGTTGGTTCGTGCGTAATTAATATTAAAGTATCTGTGAAAAGTGTCATACGTGAGTGCTCGTATCTCGTTATTATTGTGCTACGTTTTTCGTGACCGTAAGTTTTTTTTATTTAGCATACAACCGTCAGCAAATGGCTGCCCGGAGATATGGCTCCGTTCACGATATCTTATTGAATCGTGCTTTTTTTCTTTAATTCCTCATCGCAATGTCGCAAAAATATCGTATTAAAATGATGCCTAAATCTTTCATTACATCGTAAATCGTAATATCGTGCTATTTTCATTTACGGGAGTTTACATTTGTTGGCTTTTTAAGGCTGAGTGCGTCGCGCGTCACGGGACTCCATTACGAGAACAAGCGGGTGCTACCCAAGGCTAAAGTCTGCGTACGCGTTCGTCCCATTTAGCCTGGCTTGCGCCATGCATTCACGTTTTACGTATGCTATATATACAAGAGAGCCCGCTTGCCATAGTCCATGTTAAACAAAATCGTATAATTTTATTATTTTAAACGTTCATAAATATCAAATTATGTTTAAACTTAACCCAAATCCATATGAATCTTCATATTATTATGGAATAACTCGTACTTTAAGTCATGTCTGCTCGTAATATCGCGTAATTACGCCTGTATTATCTTACTTTCGTTTAACTTTGACGTTTCGACGTACATCGCGTTGCCAAAACGCCAATATTCGAAATCTATCAACGCTTTCGTATTTTTGATTTACTATACATATACCTATATACATATATATACACAAATTTATGTATATATATATATATATATATATATATATATATATATATATATATATATATATATATATATATATATCTATGTTGTGCTATTGATTCGTTTCGTGCATACGCATATTTCTTATCCCCTATACGTTTTATATACCGTGTGAATGTGTGAATCTGAAGAAGGTTGCTGACGAGAAAAAAAGGAAGAAAAAAAAATTAGACAGCGACGATGAATGTATAGGGCGCGCGCAGAGAGCGCGGTGCGGTGTCAAGCGGGGTGACGATGACGAGGACGACGGGACTTTAGATAGGCCGGGGTAAGAGGAGTGCTGGGTGGGGGAGAGGGGAAAGCATTTCTATCAATGTGCGTTGGACTTATTCGCACCTACGTACACGAACACAAAAAGCGTATATATCGGTATATACAAAAGGCATACAGAGTTGCGTGTTTACGTATTACAGGACATACTAAGCATGCGATTCGGCGACGCACACGACGACGAAACTCGTCCATTGGCCAGCGCAATCTCTCTTTACACAAATGTACGTACGATCAGAGTCGACGCGCCAAAACAAACGAACGACTTTTTCAAATGACGCTTTTTACGTTCACCCCCTGACCTCCCCCGCCCTTTTCGCGTTTTCTCGTATTTTTCATTATTTTTATTGCTTTGCCAAAGCGCGCCCATTTTTCACGCATGCTGACCGATCAGCTGTCTGCGCGTAACTTCAAAATCGCTCATAATCCCCCCCCCCCCCTTTGAGCTACAAGCTATTGGAATGACCTTTAAGGACGTTCAGGCTCGGGTTTGGATGCTGTGAGGTTAAAAATTTGGAAAGAAGCCACTGGCGCCAAGAAAATGGAGGGAAATCAATGGCGGTACAGACGCGAGTTTTTCCCGAATACGTTTCTGTAGTTACAGCTAAATTTTTCAGTTATTTTTTTTCTTCGTCAATTCAAATTTTTCGTAATTTATATTTCGAAAAAATAATTACAATGATCCATCGATTTTTTAAATATAATACTCTTTTTTGGGCTTGTTTGATGCGTGAAACTGGTACAAGTTGCACATAAGTATGATAGTTGCATAGTCGTATGTTTGAAAGCACTGTGCCTAGTCGCAACGGCGTCCATTGTTGTAGCCCCGTAGGCATCGTACAACTTTACAAGACTCTCCCATTTCGAGCAACGTTGCGTTTCAAAAGCCCCTTTTACGAGACCAAAGCAAACTTCCTCACTCAGTCCTTTCATTTGTGTGTGTGTGTGTATATATATATATATATATATATATATATATATATATATATATATATATATAATGCTCCGTAGTAACTACTTTAAAGAATACACGATAGAAATGCGCACGTACACAAAAAAACGCTCTTTATCTCTCTTGCGCTCGCGTTTGCGTCGCCCTGTCAAGCCACTGCTTCATTGGAGGATATATATAATATATACAGATACATGTAGGACATTTATATATGGAATACATCCGTATACAGCCACATATACGGACACACACATTTTTTGAAGTCCCCTCCGTTCAATAATCATTTGGTTGGCTACTCACCTAGCGATTTAGCCGTAAACGTTATTTGAGGTTAGATCGCTCATCGTCGGCGTCGCGAATGAGAATCGAACTTGACAGTCGTACCATTTACTTCGGCCGACATAGTGTCTCAACTCGTGTAGAAGAAAAAAGGAAAACACATTAAAAGTAAAGTGATGATATCGAATTTATCAGGTGCTCGTTAATAGACGTGAAATTATACATGATACATATTTTTTTAAAGTGGATCATTGAAGCCGGAGAAATTTGTGCCTTACTACGAAAGTTTCAACGCTTAGGTATATGTTTTATAAATATTTGTTTATTTACCAATTAAGGTTAACCTGCAAACGAATCGTAAAATATATCAAAGGAGAAAAAAAGATCGAAAAACATCGAAATCGTGTGTGAAAATTGTTGCGTTTTGTTTTAATTATAACAATTTTAGGATCATGTTGTCAACTCGGGCAGTGCAAGGATGGGGAGGGGGGCATTCGGAAGCATGCGCGCGAAAGTGACGGGACTATTGGCGCACATACGAAAACGAGAGAGATGGATAGAAAGCATTTGACGTCAAAGTAGATCGAGAAAAGAAAAAAAACAAGATCCTTGCACACAATGTACAGAGAAGAGTGAAAATTGTAGAACATGTTTAAGGAAATTCACGCGAATCTAATGATAATCGAAAATTTCAACTTTGAGGATTGAAATTTGGAAATATTACAGAAAAATATATCGAACATCTATCACCGGAATTATTTTTGGATCCACAGTCTAGTTGTCAAGAGAACAATTTATGAAAATCACATTTTTTGAATCCTTATACAGAGGCTCTTATACGATTTTCATAAATTGTTTTCTTGACAACTAGACGGTGGATCCAAAAATAATTCCGGTGATAGATGTACGGTATATTTTTCTATATTTCCAAACTTCAACCCTCAAGGTTGAAATTTTCGAATTATCATTAGATTCGCGTAAACTTCCTTAAAGCGTCCAAAACGTAGTTTTTATAGAAAGGACACAAAATAACATTTTGTTTGATTTTTGCTAATAATAGTATTTATTTATCATATTAAATTTTATGTTTTTTTTCTTTAATGTTCCCGGAAAAATAGATTGACATACGGATGCATCATCGCAACTACAACTAAGGCCAATTTTTTTCTTTTTTTCTACATTATTACTGGCTTTGCTGGTGCTGCTGGTGCTGCTGTTTTCTCGATACGGACAGTACGGTCAAGCGTGTGTGTGCGCGCGCGCATCATACAAAACCAATCGAGTATTCAGCATCATCTGGCTAGTTTCGTAAGTTCGACGGGACTGGAACGCTGACTGGTGAGCTACCATTTCATATAATACTCCCGAAGCGTCGAACGTTTCACTCTGTCTCTCTCTTTCTCATACATAAACGAAGACACGTTCCCGCGCTTTCGTTGGCGATTTTAGCAATCTGAGCATTCACGCACACACACGGCTGATACACAAATCTATATTGTATTTATATATATCACAGTATCGCGTATTATCGCAAACTCGTATTTACTTACGTTGTTCTAAGCTTTGAGCATGTTATATATTCGCGTCCCTCATTTTCCCGCCATTTTTCATGCTCAGCATACCTCGAGTTTTATGACAATATATAGGGTTCTTTTTTAAATTGTTTATTCAATTTTATTTTTTTGTGAATTTCATACTTGTTGAATATTTCAATTTTGTTGACATTGTGTTTTTTATTTTTATTTTTCGATACGACATTTAATTAATTACATCGCTAAATCAACTTTATTGACGATCTTGCTACGAAGCTTAGAACACGAATGTGAATTTAAAAGAATTGCATTTCATATTTTTGATACTTTGTTTTCGATATAAACTCTGTTCATTAATTATATGACGTGGATTGAAACTATTGCTTATTTGTCAACATACAACTCGATATCTTATTATACCCGCGAGTTTCATCTGAGTTTAAAAATGTTCCTTAGCGCAAAATTTAAACAAACGATTTTTTTTTTTTAATTTATGTGTACAATTTACATATTTTTATTCACGTGTTACAGTCTTCATTTAAAATATCATTTGAAAAGGAACATTATTTAATTCAAATCTACCGATAGAAAATCCTTTAAATCGGATCGGATTTCGAGAGCAGTTGCAGTTAAATCCTTTTCAAAATGGCCCTTTGTTTCGTGAACAATAGTGGTCTCGATATTCCTAGAACAAAGTACAAAACGATTTGTATACAATTTTAGACGCTAACACTCTTCGTCACCTGGCTATTTTCACAAAAATTCACGAAAATTCGTCTCAACTTTCAAATTTACCTGGATAGCTTAGTTTTTGTTCCTGAGTTAAGTTAACAATATGAGAGGAAAAAGTTTTAAAAAGTATTATTGTAACGGTCTTCGAGTACAATAAAAAGAATGCGGGCTGGTGCAATAAAGAGGGGAAAGAGGGTCGAGAATTTTAGGACGATTGGAAGAGAAAAGAATGCTCTTGGCGGAGGTAGAGACCGCCATACCGTAATTACAGCCGGTAATGTCGAGACCCCTCTTTATCCTCGGCTCACCATCGCGTACCTTACTTTGGCAGGTCAGTTTTTCCCCTACGCGAAACGGCAACGTCCCGCGGGAATTTCTTCCTTGCCAATCGCAGGCGTTAAATTGTTTTATGATTTTTCACACCAGGACGGAGAAAATCAATCGTTCAGACATGTAATTATTATGCATTTCTTTACTCAATTACTTCATTATCCGCAATTTTTAAGTACTTTTATTAAATTTTAAAATTGTTTGGCTATTTCTCGAACTTTTTTTTTAACATTCGAAAAAAGAAAAACTATTTTGTACCAAATAGCGCGAGTTTTGGAATTTAAAGAAAAAATGCATTTTAACGACCATTTGTGGAAAAATTTATAATATCGTTGTTTTTTTTAAATATATTTTTTTACGCACGCTTACAGCGCAGATATATACATATATATACGTTTATATTGGAGCTAACAGCCGGCTGCAACATCGTACATAAATTGCAATGTGGCAACGACCCTTTTTATTCTTTGGACACCGTATAAATTATATTATTCCGTGCGCGACATCGACGCCACATGGCGAGTTCTTGGTCCGGGAACGAGGGACGCTATGCATCTCTCTCGATATCTTTTTATTCTTTTTTCTCTCTTTCTCTTTCCCTCTTTTTACGCCGGTCGTCGACTTTGTAGTCTCCGTCGCACTCTTTTTAATGAGAAGTAATAGCTTTAAAAAAAAATGAACCATGCCTATAAATATACCTAGAATCCCGAGGCATGGGAAAGGAAATTTTGTGCATGGAAAGAAAAAGTATAGGATTGGGGAGGGGAGGGGAGGGGAGAAATAATAGGAAAAATCGTAGGTACGAAATTCCATAGGTATTCAAACATAAGTTTTCATTTGAACGCTTCGAATTCAGCGATTTGCAAAACATTTGAGATTGTTTAAGCGATTTTTTGTTTTGATTCTTTACCATTTTTGGTTTTTTTGAAAACATTCCCATTTGGAACTTTTCACACGATTTTTTTTTTAATGGTAACGAGGCTTGAACACGTTTATTATTCTCAACTCAAAAAATTCTCGTTTCGAAAGTACAATATTTGAAGGTTATTCGTGACACCCGGTATAAGGCAATATTTCGAGCGACTGTTACGCCACATGGCTTTATGAGGGAAAAAAATCGAGGATGTCGTAGGTAGGGCCCAGAACGAAGGGTTGTTCATTGTTGCTTGTCCCTTCTCGACTCTATATGACCCTTTATATTTATTACGAATACCTTAGTATTATACTCTTTTTTTAACCATTTTTTCTAATTTCAAAAATTTAGGCCTATTGGAAAATTAAAATGTTTAACGAATGTGGAATTTCGATCTAAAAGTTTGGTGTAATTGTTCCATTTTGATATCCTAATACATACTTTTTTCCATTTCTGTGAATAACTTCAGTTCGTACTTTTTACTTTTTTCTGTGTGGAAAAAATTATCTGCATTAATTTACTAAAAACAATAATTTCTATTGCGTTTACGATTTTTCTGTTTTCCCATACCTCGAAATATTCGGGGAATGAAAAGATGAATTCAGTTTCACCAGCATAATCGAATCTGGTTTGCTTGAATGTGTACTAAATTTTAAAGAACTTTGATGCCATTCAAATGAATGATGTAATAGTATTTTATGTTCGTTTTTTATTCGCAAGTTGAAGAGGGGGCGGGGGGGGGGGGCATTTTACTATTTCCCATTAGCTTGAAAATTTTTTGACGATGAGAAAGTTCATGAAATATTTTGCAAGGAAAATTTCAATCTAATCAAATGCACAATTGCGATGTATGTTGTTTTTTTTTCCACATAACATATCGTTTCTACCGTCGTTTTTATATTCGCTTCAAATTTTTCGAGCGATGGGAAAATTTATGAAAAAAGTTAGCAAAAAAAATTGCAACAGAATCGGAATCGCTTGAGTTATATTTTTGCAAAATTTTGTGTGAAAAAATATTTTTTGTTATTTTTCTTAATAATGTGGAAGTATTTTTTTTTTGTTTTCTTTCGTTTTCCAAATTAATGTGTCGTTGGTTTGTCCCGTTCGCTATGCCGGCCCTGGGAATGTTCGCCCGCTTTGCCTCTGCCTCTCTCGCGTCTTATTGACCCGGACCCGGTTCTCTTCTCTCTCTCTTTCTCCGTCCCTCGCTCGCTCTCTTCGATTCGCCGCGTTACCTCGAACCTCCCGTTCGAGGCTCGACCAGCAGGCCACATCCACCACCACTAGGATACCCCATCGGCCTTCTCTCTCATTCTCCTCGATCCTCGGTCCTCGGTTCTCCTTGTCCACTCATCGCCCTCGCTTTCGTTCCATCTTTCTCTCTCACTCTATCTCTCTTTCCATCTCGCTCGTTCGTTCCACGACTTTACCCGCGCACGAAGGAGAGAGGTTGGGTGCGCGCAAGAGCCTTCGACGTATTTTCACTTGGTTTTCTCGCAAAATATATCTCATTTTTTTTTATTTCAATATGGCGTACCCATTTTGTTTCTATTCTTCCGTCGTAAAAAAAGCAAAAAATAAGAAGAAAACGGAGAAAATAATGTTTTTGCTCAAGTTGAAATAATTAAGGAATGCAATTACTGATTTAGCTTATTTCTTCGATTCCACCCGATTTTTTTTTTTACATTTCATTGGAACTCTTGAAATTTGTGCGTAGCACATGCAACGCGTGTGACCGTTTTTACAGCATGGTTGTGGCGTTTCTTCGAAATTATTTTTTGTTGGTTGGGATAACTGAAAAAGAGGTAAAATTAATAAACGAAGGACGCGAAAATGCTCTCGGAATTATGACTCCTATTTATTTTTATTCCAATTTTTGTTCACAACATCTCTGCTCTATCGGCAATTCAATTTGACCGCGATGATGTCGCTAAAAGGATGAAGAGGGACGTGGTGAGGTAGTTGAAGATTTCGTCGGTAAAATAGCAGCAGTAGGAAAGAAGCGTTTCTTGTGGATTGTTTTTGCGATAAGAGAAAAGAGAAGAATACAAAGGAGGGTTACGAGAAACAGGAAGTCAAGGGGACTTCGAAGCCAAAGTAAATTTCTAACGAGAAACGCTGGTACCTTGTTTTTCTTCCTTCGGTAACGCTGTGAGCAAAAGAGAACAAAAATGATGGAGAACAGAACAAAAGAAAGAGGAAATCGAGGAAACTGAGAAGAGTACAGGTGATAGATTTAGAAGGATTAAGAGTGAGATAGGGCGACATAAAAAAAGAGAGTTATCAAGCAATCTATGCCTAAAAGTTGACCTCGGAGTTTCAAGGGTAGAGAAAGGCCCCTTTCTGGCGTTCGTCGTCAGCCCCCGATTGCTCTATCTCTCAATCTCTCATTCCGTCCTTTTCTTTCTCGTACTCGTTCTATCTCGTTTCTATGTAGTTTCGGTGTGTTCTCGTACACCCTCTGAAGCGCCACCGGCGACGACTCGGCGTTGTGCGGTCTCTTTCTGTCTCTGTCTTTCGTTTTCTCCCCACTTCAAGTAAATTTCTGCCGAGCGTATTAAACGCTCACGAAACGCGCGCTCCGTCGAAGGGAGAGAGAGAAAAGGACAAGGAGAGAAAGAAGAAACGGCTGAGCGAAGCCGAGCGGTTGTGGAAGGCGGGAGCGAGGTTGCCAGTGTTCGGTCGTTATAGCTCTCCCGCCATCCCTACTCGAGACTTACAGGACGCGGGTTGGTCGAACGAATTGGCTTCTCCTTTGTGAGGAAGCGGGTGAAAGCACAGCTTGGCAACGTGGCAAGCCTCGATCGTCAGGTTCGCTGGAAGGACGACCAAGAGAGCGGGCAGTAGGCGCGTTCGAATATCCGAAAGATGAAAAGAGATGGAAACAACTGTAGAAGAAGGGGCGGGAAAGGGATTGTAAGCGCGGGAGTCAGGAGAGGGGAGAAAATGTGATGCGAATAGCATTGGAGTGAGGAACGAGAGAGAGAGAGCTTCCAACCCATGAGCAGGGGGAAGGGGTACAGTCTACGAATCTTAGCAACGAGAGCGAACAGCGGGGAGAGTCGAGCAAAGAGTGAGATAGAGGGAGAGCGAGCCAGGCAGGCAAGCAAGCCACTCCGATTACCGCCAAGTTGCCGATGTGTGCATTCTCTCACTCTTTCCTTGTCCCCTATACGTATATACGTTATGAGAAACGCTGCACAAGCGGCATAGCTTTCGAGTGTATTGGTAAATTTGCTGTGCTCTTCTACACTCCTATGTTTGTGTGTATGTCGCGCTAGCGCACACACATACACGCAGAGCAGAAACAGCAGCGTGGAAAAGCCGTTACATGCAATTCATGTTCTTCAGGCATAGGGGACCTTGCGTTCGTTTCTATAGCTGTATTATATGCACACATAAAAGCCCTGTTTTATATGTATTTATGTACATATATACCGAGCATATGCGTGTATGATGTGACAACATTGTATATAGCTCGGTAAATCTCTCTTTCCTTCTCACAGTTAGCCGACTTTCGTGTATTTATCTCTCGCTCTCTTCTTCCTCCTTATTCCCATTGGTCTGTACGAGTTTTGTGCGTGAGAAGCCGAGACTACGAGGACTCTGGGTTAGCCACGCGGTTACGGAACCGATGCGCGCGGAAAGTAGCTTTTTAACAGCCGAGAGAACGAGAAACTTATTATTGAACAGAGCGTGGCGAGTCGTCTACGGTATAACAACACACAGTAAGAAAATATAGAAAGAGTGAATTTTGTGTTTGTTTCGTAAGTAGCCAATAAGCCAGCAGACGAACGGAGACAAGTTTTGTTTTCGTCAGCCCGTTGTCTCGTGTGTGTCGCTTGAGTCGCGCGGATAGCCGCGCAACCAGAAAGAAGTTCGCTGTAAGAGAATCTATTTTTTTCCCGGAGAGAGGTAATACCAGATCTGAAAGTTCGAAGGAAAGAAAATTTAAGAAAAAAATAATATACAGATATATAAACGAATATATATGTATATAAAAGCGTATATAAGCCGGTTGTGTTTAGTTTTGCGAGTACGTGTTCTCTCGTTGCTTCCCTGTGTACGAATGTGTGTAGTATAGAGTAAGAAATATCGTTGAAAGTGTGTATAGAGTAGATCGAGCGCGCGCGTACGGATTACGTACGTACACTCGCGCTCGATCGACTCGCTTTGTGTATACGTGGGCTATGTGCATGCTGTGGAGTTGTGTGTGTGTGTATGCGCGTGTGCGCGCGCGCGCGCGCGGTAGAGCGACGACGAAGCGACGCCGAGAAACGGCGTGCGATGTACCGCTGTGTAGTAGTGTATTATCGTGGAGGGGCGATGGAACGAAGAGCAAGCGAGATAGCGACAGCGTCGCTCATTTGAAGGAGGACGGGGGGCTGGAGAGGGTGGGGGAGAGAGGAAAAAGGAAGGATCGCAAGTGGGAGAGAGAACGAATGGCGCGATGGGCCGCGCGAGGAAACGTTCGAAGAGCCTAGAAAGGGAAAGGGGAGAGGGATTGGTTTTGGGGGAGAGAGAGAGAGAGAGAGCGAGCGAACGAACGAACGAACGAACAAGCAGGAGAGAGAGAGAGGGGAGAGTCTCAGGCGCGTCGTTCGACGAAAGGAGGGGGTACGAGAGAAAAAGAAAGAACTAGAAGGGGAGACCGCCCCCCTCCCCTTTACCCACCCGCCTGGCCACCGAACGGCCCACGGACCTAACGAACGTTGAGCCGTTGAGCGTAGCGTCGAGTAGACCGCATCCCAAGTGTAACGTACGTATCCTCTCTTGCCCTCCCAATACACGGGTTCCGCGCAATATTCCTCCTACGTGTATATGAAAACGTTGTCGGGGGCCGCCCGCGTGTGTTTGGGGCCGATTACTCGAACGAGTGCGGCGGCATTATTAAGTGAAGTTTTTTTACATTGCGGCGTACATACCACGAATGAGAGAGAGACCCGACCGCGCGCTCCGTGTTGTGTGTTGAGAAGGATTATATTCTTCGTGAGAAGCTCGAGTGTGCGGAGAGCCTCGCCGTCCGTGCCCCGAGCAAGAGAGAAAGAGAGAGAGAGAGAGAGATATACATATAGAGAGACGGAGGGATACACCAATAGAGAGTGAGGGAGAGTGAGTGAGAGCGAACGCGCGCGCGCCCGCAATACCGAGAGTGAGCCACAAGAGTTACCGACGACGACGAGGCATCCGTGAAGCGCCGCGAGCCAGCCGCGAGGAAAACGCGAGCTTAAAAACTTGTGAATTCGTGTGGTTTACATAGAAAAAAAGACGTGATCACATACGAAAGAGAAAAACAGTCTTAAACGAATAACGATCGAGAGTAAAAACGATAATTAAAAAAAAAAGAACCGCTGAAAACTCGTGTGATCCCGAGGTGACAGTGGCAGAAAGCGACAGTACAAAGTTAGCGCGTGCGGTGCGGTGTCAGGTCGTACGAATGTGAGCGAGCAAGCGTGCGTTCGGGAGGCGAGTGCGTGCGGCGAGGTGTGCGTGCGTGAGTGCCTGTTGTGTGTGTGTGTGTGTGCGTGAGTGTGAGATTGTGTATGCGTGTGTTTGTGCGTATGTGAGGTGAGGGTGGGCGGTATATATGTGTATCACACGTTGGATACAAGTGTGTATGCGCGTGTGTACGTGAGTTAATTGTTTGTGTGTGTGTGTGTGTGTGGGTGAGTGTGTATGCGTGTGTGTTTGGCGGCGAGTGTCCTGGCCGAGAATCCGTCCGTGCAGGAAAAGCCGATCGGGAACGACGGTAGCGGCGACGGGGCCACAGCAAAAGCAAAAGCAGCCAAGCAAAAATCCACCACCAGGCAGCAGCATCGGCGGCAGCGACTGTGGTAGCAGAAGAGAAGCACACGACGATTCCTTGCCACATACATAGTATTTTGTACAAGGGTGTGGAGAGCCACGCGTATACGTTTGTGTATGTGTGCTTATGTGTGAGAGTGTCCGCGTCTCGTAAATACATACACATGCGTCGTTGCCGTGTATGTATACGTTCGTGAAACGAGAGCTATACTGCGAAAACGACGGCGACGACGCGTACCCCCACGTTAAGTGTGGGTGTGCGTGTATGTGCATATGTGCCGTGCCGGTATAGAACGTAAACCCGAACTTTTGTAATACAGGGGGGCACGCTCACAAGAGACATATATCGTAAAATTAGTGTCGGATATTTAGTTGACTCGTTTATCTCTCTCTCTCTCGGATTCCCTGTAACAAAGGGAGCAAACGCGAAGTGAGAAATAATATATACATTAGTATATATATAAAGCATCTGTGTACGTGACAGAGGTAAAAGTGACAGAAAGACGCTCGTGACATGTCGGAACACCACCGCGTTGCCGGTGGCTGGGGCACTGCTAGCTCCGGAAATCGTGAAGACGGCTCGAGCGGACCGGCATGGTGGCCAACGGGTTTGAACGCCGAGCAACAGCAGCAGCAAGCGGTCGCCGCTGCTGCCGCGGCACAACAGCAACAGCAAGCACAACAACAGGCGCAACAACAACAACAACAGGCACAACAAAATTTGCATCAGCATTTGCTTAATCAGCAACAATTGTCACATCATCAAGAAATTGTGAGAAGCACCGCGGCAGCGACCCAGCAATTGTTCTCGTACAAGATGGCCTCCAGCTTCCAAAATCCGGCGACGACGGGAGCCCAGTCGAGTCCGGTATCGACATCGTCGCCGGTTGGCTCGTGCATGAGAGGCGCCACCGGTGGTGGTTACGATTACAGACTCGGTGTCGGTGGTACACCGAGTTCCGGCGGCGGCGGCGGAGGTGGTGGAGGAGGAGGGGGCGGAGGTGGTGGAGGTGGTGGAGGACCCGCTGGTGCGCCACCCGGTGTACAATGGTGGTATCCTGGTGGAGTTATGGACGGCGGACAGAACAACCTTCATCAGCAGCAGATGCAGCAACAGGGCCAACATCTATCGCCGATCACCTCGCAAACTTCTACGCCCCCCGTTATGTCCCCGGTACGTTGCAGCAGGACGTTCGTAACGCACGAGAGAACGAAATAAAAAATCAGAAAATGAAAATCTAGGGATAACAAAAAACAGAAATACGAAAAGAGGATGTTCGAGAGAAAGAATATTTATTTGTTTATACGTATATATGTAGATTGATAGAGATAGGTAGATGATAGTTGGATAGTTGGGGATTCGGAACGCGCGAGTGTGGGTGAGTGAACACGAAACAGGGAGAGGGAGATTGAGAAAGAACGCACGAGAACGAGCGAACAAGAGTGAGTGAGAGAGAAAGAGAAATTCTTCGTATACGTCGTGAAAACGCGACGCGGCCCCGAGAGAGGCGACGCTGAAGCGACGCGGTGCTGCGACGCGCCAGAGCCGCCGTTCATCGCTCTCTCTTTTTCTTTCTTTCGTTCTACCACTCTCCATCTCCACGCTTCATCTCTCTCTCTCTCCCCCGTGCGCGCTATAGAACCCGAGCGCCGCGCGTACACAGCAGCGCGGCTGCAACGATATCCGAGGCGAACCGACGCGCCCGCCTGCTTGCCTGTGTTGGGCTTGCTTGGCCTGCCTTCTCTGCCTCTCTTCTCCGGTCTGTGTAGCCTGCCTGCCTGTGCCTGTGCCTGGCTTCTCTCTTGCCCGCCCGTCCGTGTGTATACGTCCGAACCAACGAACAACCGACCAACCGCGCTTCGGAGCCGACCCTTCGTTCCCGGGGATCTCTTCTTCGTTGTATACCGTGCCGCGCTTCGCCTCTATCGAAAAGGGGCTCTTCTCTCTACTAAATTTTTGACCTTTCATTGTCACAAAAAAAAAATCCGTTTTCTTCATTTCGCGGTGAATTTTTTCGAGCACCTCTGTTTCTCTTTTACCCCTCTCTTCCTTTACTCACACTATCCCGCGTTCTCTCTTTCGAAACACGACTCGAAAACTTCGTCAGAAGAGTTTACATTTTGTCGCGGTTTTTATTCTCCGCCGTATTCAGTGTGCTCGCGGACATATTCCGACTGATGTTATACTTATCGAGCGTATTTCTCGTACAAAAGTGCCGTTTGTAATATTGCGTTGCGCCCGAGAGATATATATATATATATATATACACAGACGCATCGGTACACACACACGACATACATACACTCGCGGTCTCTACTCGCTCTCACGCACGCACACAGAGCTGAGCTCTATCGCACTCTCGTGGCCGATACCCAGAGAGAGAGACGTGTACGCGCGCGAATCGTTGAGAAAATAAACGAGAGAGCACACGAGTTTTTATTTTCATCGTCTAATTTGTTTTTGTTATCGCGTACTGCGCCGTCAATTTTACGTGGAGTTTCGAAATTAAATTTTGCTATTTTTCCTGTTTCTTTTTTCGTTTAGTTATCTGTTTTTTGTTTACGACAAAAGATCGTTTTCGTTAATTACAATTGACAGTGTGAAGTCGCGCAAAGGTCGGTGCTGCGCGTCGTGTTTCATACAGTGGGGTTTATTTAACCTTTTATTTTTTCTTTTCGTTTATACGTAAAGAATAAAAATAACGCGATCACGATTTAATTAATAAAAAAAGTTAGTGATGGTGGCTGTGATTTACATACATATTTTTACCAGAGACTAAACGCGTGTGTGTGAGAAAGAGAGAGAGAGAGAAAGCAACGCGCTGAGATCTTTCTCTTGGTTAAAGTTTTGCTTGTCTCTCTCTCTTCCGCGCGCGCATATAAATATATATATATATATATATATATACACATACAGACAACTCCGTGTAGAGAAGCTCGATAGCTCGCGCGTCGTTCCCGTCACCGCTCTCGCCTGCCTGTTTGCTACGATCGTTTCGTTCGCTTCGGATTCTCGTTCTCTCCGAGAGAGCTCTCGCAGGCTTTTCTCTCTCTCTCTCTCCTTTCCTTTCAATTTTTACGATTCTTTCAACGTTGACTCTTGGCCCTATGTCTATCTATTTCTTTCTCTCGTAAATCTAGCTAGTCTTCAGAGGTCCCCCGAAGATTTTCGTGCTACACGTATACTGGTTATATCCCGACTTTATTCCTCGTTTCGAACTTAAATATTTGATTTCATGGTTCAAAAAAAAAAATACAGTAGAATCGACAGAATTTTCAACAAACAGCAGAAAAAATCACACAGTTCTATTAACTCACACAAATTCTCACAGTTTCAATTATCATTTTGAAATAAGTTATTTCTCGCGTTTACATATCTTTTTCTTTTAATCTGCCTGAAAATTTTGTAAACTTACGAAAGGATGAGAAAAAAGCATGGGTTCTTCACCCAATAACAAAGAATCGTCAAGAACGCGAGAAAAACAGAGCGATAGAAAGAGACAGAAAATTATACGAAAATAATATGGCTGCACGTGCGAAATTCCAAGCGGGCTAGGCTAAAGCGAAACGAACGAATGCTCTTGCTTGGGCGCCATTACGGCCCGTAGCAGCAGCACAGCATAACGTGTATATATATATATATATATATATATATATATATATATATATATATATATATATATATATATATATATATATATATATATATATATATATATATATATATATATATATATATATATCTACACAACTCATATATATATTTATATATGTATACAAATGTACATGTATATATACATATACGTAACCGAAACGAGCCAAAGGCGGCTGGAAAGGCGTCTGAGCTGAGAGATACCCTCGCGCGAGCTTCTCTCACAACCGTCTAGCTACGTTTCAACTAACGTACGATTTCATTTTTCTTTGCTATAGAAACGCGCATCAAACAAGATGGACAGCCATTTTATCACGGTATTAATCTCAATATATTAATTATACTAATATATCTATTATATTAGTCTACTACGTTAGGATGGTGATAGAAAATGTTTTACGATAACCAAATCAATAATAATAATAGTTATAAATAGGGAATAATAATAATAGTTTAAAACTTCGAAAAAATGGGTATTTATGAATTTTCTACGGACAATACATGTATAGATATATTTTTTACATCGTTAACGTGGTCTTGTGTGGCCTGGTGGTGGGCTCTCTTATATTCGCGTCTCTTTCTCCAACAGCGCCATCGGCGTGGCCCGTGCTATTGATTCTGGTTAAAGCCGGGTGGGCCTATCGTTGGCTGTGCTGCTCTCTTTCTCTGTCTTTCTCTCTCACTCTCCCATTGCCGTCGCTTTTCCTACCACGATTTTCCCCCCAAAGTCCTGTCTGGGAAATTCCACGGAATAGAACTACCCTCGTATTTACAACGATTTTTTTTCGTTTTTCGAGGAAAAGAATAAGTAAAAAATTCTTTTGTCCCGTTCTTTTTTTTTTTTTTAAGAAAAGGGAAAAGACGTTAAACTCGCGTCCCCGCGTATTTTATTTTGTTCTTTGTCTCTTTTGCGACGTGCCTCAAATCCGTGCAGTTCTTCTCTTGTTTGTCGATAACTTGTAATCGTGATTACAAAAATGGTTATTATCACAAATTATTCGCATTTTTGTGGCTCTTTGTTTCAAACTACTTCGATTTGAGCACGTTGTTCATGTTTTTTTTTAACGTCTTCCCCCTTTTTTGCGTCTTAATTTCTCTCTTCCCGCTCTGTCCTCTTTTCGCACAGTTACCAGGCGAAATATTTTCCCTTCAATATTACGAACTCTCAGAAATGTGTCCTTGTTCAGAAAGGGCTTTGTTATTCTTAGAATTCGACCTTTTTTCTCCATGTTTTTATTTTTCTACGTTGCTTCGAAGAAAGAAACAAGATAACCATTTTATAATCGACTCCTACCGTTATACCGCAACTTCCAAAGAATTTATGAAGAAAAAAAAACATTTTTTTCTCAAAACCAATTTGAGCATTTTAATAGCAACTATTATTATTGTTTTATTATAATTATTATAATTATTTATTTATTATAATTATAATAATTTATTATAATTATTATCAACGTTTGTTAGTAGCGACTTCTTCTCGTCATGTTCAACCTGTAATGACTGCATCGGCTGCTTCGAATTTTTGACGCTTTATTCTCGTTCGAAGGTCACTGTACCCGCGCAACTATATATAACACAAATATATACGTATGAATGTATCCATTGTCCTTGAAATGAATCTTTTTTTTCATCAAAATATTTCACAATTCGTGTTTTTTCATCAATAGAATTTCCCTTCGTAATTTCTGGAGAAAATCCTCGTGACGCAAACGGAAATAATTTTTCTTAACAATTGACAATAAAACCAATTTTTTTTCCCTGTCCATCAGAACTGGAATTGAAAAGTTTATTTGGGGCCGATTGAAAAATACGCACAGGCAGGCTTAGGAACTACCAAATATGTCGTTTTTGTTTTAATGTTTTTTCCGTAACTAAATAATTTTTTTCTTCTGATTACTAAATTTCTTTATTAATTAAATTTTGTTTTTTGTTTCTCTGAAAATTTGCAGCATCAGATACAACAACTACCGCAGCAGCAAAATAATCTACAACAAAATAAAATGCCGAGAGGAAAGACAACAGACACGAAGCCCAGGGGGCGAATGACCGCTTATGCGTTCTTCGTTCAAACATGCCGTCAGGAGCACAAGAAGAAACACCCGGAAGAGAACATCGTCTTCCAGGAGTTCTCGAGAAAGTGCGCTATGAGGTGGAAGGTGAGTTTTCGCATTTTATATCACGTCGATATTCTATTTTTTAAATATCCTATTAAGCGTTTTTTTTTTAATTCAACGGGAATTTTAGTCACATTTGTAAATGGCCTTTTTGAATGCGTGGGAAATTGAATTACCGAAATAATTCATTCATTACTTCGTATATTATTTACTTCGACATTCAAAATTGATAGTATTTTTTCCCTTCACTTTTTTTGATGTACAACAAATTATTTACTCGTACTTAGTACGAAAAATATTAGTTGGAAGCTTATATGGTGTTTCTAAATAACCGTGGAAATTAAATTACTCGGAATAATCTAGAATATTAGCAATATTAGACACGAAAATTTGGGTAGACTTTTAAATCCAGTTTCCGGAAAAAAAATTAATACAACGTACGCGCACTTTGCGTATGAAAAAAACGTTTGGTTTTTTAGATCTCCTGGAGAATTAATGATCGTAATAATTAATCGAATATGCACTTTGTACATTAGTACTGACAACATTAAAATCGAAATAATGACAAAAATATCGTAATTTATTCGTAACAAAGGAAATATAAGCTAACTATTGATAATTCGTAATGTTTCTTATCGGATGTAAGGTGAACGTACCGATTTCTGGATTTGAACCAATAACTAGTCACAGCATGCTCATTCAAACCTACATGTATATTTTGTTTTACTTTTTCTTCGACGTATAAGCGTAGGTTGTTCGGGTGTTGGATCGAGTCAATGAACTCGAGGTTTATCACACTTTGAATTAAAATTCAAACACGAGATTTCTTTTTATAAAATTCGATTTTTTTTTTATTTTTATAAAAATTAACTATAATAATGTATTTCCTTCGGAAAAAATTGCGGACTCAGCGATAAAACGTACTCCCACCCCAAACAATCACCAAGTGGATCGTTCCGGTGTTTCACCTGCTCGATGTCTCCGCACCTGCCTCGATGTTAGGCGTCCTCCCTATTCCCGCGAAAAATCCTCCTCGACTCCATGTTGTCTTTTCTACGGAGACGCGAAGGACCTTCGGAAATAAAGATTTTTTTTGTTTTTAAAGCGCGTTTGAACTCTCTGCTTTCAGAAACTATTGTCACAAAATGATCGAGATGATAATAATTTTGTATTTCAAACGATATTTACGTGATGAGAACGTTGAAATTTATTCATGTCAAATTCGTCGCAAATGTAGGAATGTTTGAATAGTTCGCTCGTTATTTAAAATATCACTTTGTAGAAAACTAACAATTACTTAAGCATGCAATTTTGAAAATGATATACCTACGAATACTCAAAAAATAATCAAGAAAAACTCCGAGAAGGGAAAACTTATCGAGATAACTGCTTCATAAACTTTGAATAAATAACTAATCGAGATAATTGCGCTACTGTACATTTTGAACAATATTTAGGTCATAGTAACGTTTGAAAAAAATTCATCTATCAAATCGTCACCTGTATTAACATTAAGTATGTAAACGTAAACCTGAAATTATGTTATTTCGTCGACACAGAGGACGCGAGGAAACAAAGAAACGATTTTTGGATAATTTGTTTGGAATTTGAAATATCATTATTTAGAAACCGATAAAAAAAAACTGATTAATATAAATATGGCAACCTGCATGTTGAATAATTAAAAAAAGCGTTGAAATTAGGATGTTTCAAACATTAAGCTATAAATGCATAGTAAATTATGGGATTAGTTTTGCGTCGAATTTCTGGCATTGTATTTAGCAAAAATAAGAATTCCCGGATACGGATTTGTGCTTTTCACGTTGGCGGACTTTAAACGAGTTTTTTGAGCGAGAAATAAGAAATAAAAATGAAAATTGAAAAAAAATAAAAGAATAAAATTAAAAAAAGGAAGAAAGTAGGTTATATGCTGTCAGGGTAGGGGAGTGGCTTCAGTGATGGCGGCCACGGTAGAGAAGACCAAAAGTGAGAAAGAGAAAGAGCTCGAGTGAGAGGGGATGCGGTTGAGGGAGGGGGTACGAGAAAGAGAGAAAAAGAGACAGAGAGAGAAGTATGAAGAAGAAGGAAGAGAGGGAGAGGGAGAGGATGATGGTTGCGCGATGGTCGTGCTTTTGCTACGTTGGTGTCTGCGCCTCGGAGCTCGTTGCTGCTTCTATCGACCAACCGTTCTACCAACCCTATGCCTTGCGCCCTTCTCTGCCTCTCCTCTTCCCCTCGCCTCATTTCCTCACTGTTAAGCCCACACTCGTCCCTCGAATGTAACCACCGCCCTCTTTCTTTCTGTCTTTCACAGTCTCTTTCTCTTTCCTTCTTCCCCTCGCGCGCTTGTGATATTTCTCTCTTTCTGGCTCTCTTTCGCTCTCTCGGGAGCTCTCTTCCCTTCCGACCATTACTGATCCTCTCCATCTTGATTTTCCACGGACGCGCTCATATCCCTGGACTTTTGTGCACTCTCCGCTGCTGCTGTTCTCTACTCGTTTTCGCCGAAACTCATTTAAACGCCTTCCATCCTCCTGCCAAGTACGACGTAAAATACAGCATATTTTCAAAGGTATTTTACCATTTATACCGGGATCATACCATTTTATTTTTTTTTTCCTTCATTATTTTTATATTTTTGTTATAAAAACAAAAAAATCTACAGCCTCCAATCGCTCTCTGTGTCTCTTCTCGAACCCCTCCCCTCCCCCCCTCTAGACGTTCTTCGAAACGAAGCTTCACACCGCGATCGATCGACTACGAATAGTAGATACGTTGTTTTTTTTCTTTCTTGCGTTGTTGTTTTGTTTGTTTTATTAATGTCATTTCTTGCCAATTTTAACGTGTTTCGCTCTCTTTTTCTCTCTTCGTGCGCAGACAATGTCCGATAAGGAAAAGAAACGTTTCCACGAGATGGCCGAGAAGGACAAGAAGAGATACGACGCCGAAATGCAGAATTACACACCTCCGAAGGGAGAGAAAACAACCGGCCGAGGCAAGAAACGCAAACACATCAAGGATCCCAACGCGCCCAAAAGATCATTGTAAGTTCGGTATTTGTTTGTTTGCATTTTTTGGCAACTTTTTTTATTCCGTCAGTGCATTGCTTAGTAAATTTTTCGATAATTGTACTCGGAGCATCCAAGTACAAAAGTACGGGGCTCGTGGAACTGGGACTCTCGAGACGTCATTGCTTTATGTATTGGTTAAACGTTATTTTTTTTCCCCGGAAAATATTTGCTTTTCCAACAGGTTATGTAATTTTCTTTTTGTTATTTTCCTTTCTTTCTCTCTATCTATCAGGTCAGCCTTCTTCTGGTTCTGTAATGACGAGCGTGGCAAGGTCAAGATGCTGAATCCCGAATACGGAGTAGGTGATATCGCTAAAGAATTGGGCAAGAAGTGGTCAGACGCCGATCCCGAAACCAAATCCAAATACGAGGCTATGGCAGAAAAGGATAAAGCTCGATATGAAAGGGTACGTAAAATATTTACAATTCGTTAATTTTTCTTCTCTCTTCTATTCTCCGTTTCTTTAAATTCAATATTTCCTTCGATCGATATTCAATCTGTTAACGCGTGTGCGAAAGGTTAAAGTTCAAAAGAAAAATCTCATAATAAAAGTGAAGTTAGCATTATTTTTTTTTTAATGACGTTTAAAGCGCGTGTGTACACGAATGAGAGAATCTGCATATGATTTTCGACGTGCAACTTTTCATAGCTTTCTCCTTCAATTCCGATCGAATGATTTTTTCCTCATATTTTTTCTTGTTTTCGCTCGCTCTCAATAAGCGGCATTTCTCGATTAAACGGAAAGCACACAAATAACAACAAAAAAACCAACTTAATTATTTTTTTAAAGGAATCGACTGCATACAAGAAGAAAATGGCGGACGCAACGGGAGAAATTTTATGATCAGAATTTCGATTAATGAATCACTGAGCTGTAGCGCATTGCGGGGACTTTCACAAATAGAATTAGAGACGTACGAGTCGATTCTTTCTTTGTTTTTTTTTTTTCGATTTTTTTTTCTTTTTCGAAATATGTTTCTTTCATTTTTCTCGCTCGATTCCAAGTATCGTGATCATCGTATTTAAAAACAAAAAATATAAAAAACAAAAAAACGCCGTCGTATCAACTCCGACCGCCTTAATCGTGGAACATCAAATTTTCTTTATTGAAAATGACTGCGTACAAAATGAAAAAAAGAAAGAAAGAAAGGAATAAAGAAAGAAACAGAAATAAGGAGGAAAGGAAAGAGAGTTAAATTGAAGGGATGGGCCGCGTGAGGTGAGAGTGCGCGCCTGCATATGGCTATACAAAGCAAAACAGTGACGAGGACGCGGAAGAGGAGAATAATGCTGAGGAGGATATTTGATAAGTGGACGCACGTCAAAATCTCAGATGTCACCCCGTGTCCTTGAGAAATCCCGAAAGCATTACCTCACCTACTGTACATACCATTGACCTTAGCGTGAGAGTACTTACACCACTAGGAAAAAAAACAAACAAACGAACAGAAAAATAAAATAAAAGAACAATACAAATAATTAACTAACAACAAAATCCAGCTCCCTCTTTATCCTCCCGATCCATCCTTCGACCTTTGTCCTTATCTCACCCCTGCCCCCCCTTCGTCCTTGTCCTCCACTAGGCCCCGTTTGCCCTCACTCAATCAACCAACCAATCCTCCCCCGTAAACCACGGATTATTTACAATAAAAAAGAACAAAAAATGATTAAAAAATAAAAAAAGAAGTAATATCGATTAAAAAGATCGGATAAAAGAATGATGAAAGAAAATGAAAAGAAAAAAATACTACCCGCGGTTATGCTAATTATTTTAAAAGAAATTGTATGTGTGAGTGATCGCGAGAGGAGATCGTGTGAGTGACATTTGTATTTTAACATATTGATAGTACACGTGTAAAGTGGCATAGGATAGAGAGAATGAGGAGAAGACGGTGTACTACTACTACTATAACTACTATTAACTACTACACTATTATTACTACTACTTCTCACCTTCTATCGGGTGGATCAAGAAACAAAAAAAAAGAAAGATACAAAGAGAACAAAAAATACCATTAAAGAAAATCACACGAGTTTACGAACAGAAAGGAAAAAAAAACGCCGGGGCTCAATCATCACTGACTTTGTCTCTGCTTACAAGTTTTTTTTTCCTACCACCACCACCACCACCATCACCCCCGTATCAAAATGGACAAAGAAAAAATAAAATACATTTTCAGTTTATATTATATACAAAATAACTTGTGAGAAAAAGGTAAACAATGAAAGATCATAGTGTAACGTTCATATTTACTGTGTACAAGTGACAAGTTAAAGATGCGATTATATTGCGAGAATAAGAAGGTGTACGAAGTTAGTTATACAAAGCACTGTTTTTTTCCCCCCCCCCCCCTCTTTTGAAGACACTCCACGCGGAATGATCTTTATACATGTGTATATATATTTATACATATATTTATGTTTATATAAATATATGTATGTATATATATATATATTTTTTCGTTTCGAATTCATAAATTTGGATACACGAGCGCGTTGAGCAACCATGTAGCCAGTATATCGAAAGAATAAACGAGTAAAAATGTGTTTTTATGATTTAAAAAGAAAGAAAAACAAGAATTAAACTTTTTGCACAGATATTGTTTAGCTGTAAAAATGAAAATGAAAAGAAAAGGAATCAGTCCCAGGGCTGGTGACGACCGGTGGGACTGCTGCTGCTGCTGATCTGGCTCTTGCGAGTTGTATCTTCGTAAGTACCGTGAAGTCGTGTCGCGATACGTCTAAATTTTGTCAAACGCAAAAGTTCTTTATCGAGCCAACGTGTGTGATTGAGCCTTACGCGGTTCCATCGATTAAAACTGTTCGCCATAAGAATGAGAAAAAAAAGAGAAAAGAAAAATAAAAACTTAAAAAAAACAAAACATGTACGGCTAAAGAAAAAAGTATAGAAGCTGCGTCACTCTCTCTCTCTCTTTCTCACTCTCTCTCTCACTCTCTCTCTCTCACTCGTGAGAAACGTAATGGAATAAAGAAAAAAAGAATATAAAAAAATAGAGCGGATGTGAGTTATGATGACGGCTGATCTCGAAAAATTAAACGAAAAATAAGCCCGTGTTTAATCATATTTATATGGGAGATAAATTTATAATCCCCACAATCCCTTCCTGCGTTGGCTAGATGAGAATTTAGTATGGAAAAGTAAAAAAAAAGGAAAAAAAAACGGAAGATGCGGAAGAGACCGAAGAAAAAGAAGAAAAGGAAAGTTAAAAGAAAACGTCGCGTCGCGTCGCGACTTTTCGAAAAAAAAGGTGTGCGTTTAGAATGAGAGAATCTAAAAGAGAGTAATCGCGCGCGTGTGTGTATGTGTGTATGTGTGTGTCGCGATCGACGTACGTCATTAATTTCGTAAAGCAATTGTCTATCGCTAGCTTACGGAAGTGGTCCCCGCCCTCGTCATTGTTCATCCTCCGTCTTCGACATTAAATTTCGTCAATAAAAATGAATACTTTGAAAAATCCAACAAATTTAAATCGTCATAAAACAAAAAAAACAAAAAACATACAAATCAAACGCAATCATTTATTCAAACGGGAAAGGTAAAAAAGAAACTGAGGGAGAACACAGAACAAAAAAAAAGTACAGAAATACGTATGCTCGTCTTCTTCGTCGTTTCCTCGTCGTTTTCACCTGGTTCACTTGTCTTCGTCGTTTTTTCGGCTGGTCGTCGTCCTCAATCGCCGACGTATATACGGTGATTACAAAAATAAAAAAATTTTAAAAATTGAAAAAAAAACCGAATAACAATAATGCAAGAAAATTACTAAATATATACATGTAATTTATACATCGCACGCGATAATTTTACGTTTATCCAACGCATATTGTTCGTCGCCAGATTTATACCGCGAGCCGTTTTGCCGTACAGCAGCTCTGTATTATAAAATCAATTATTGTGCTATCTTGTAATTTTAACATTCCTAGATTGTAGTTATGTACAGATTTCTAATCGTCGAGATCGAGATTATAGACACCCAGAAGTTCTTCACACGGTTAAAACAAAACAAACAAAAAAAAAAAGAAATGGTAGATTCGGTATCTCAAAGTTCTCGATTTTCAAAGATCGCAAGAGATTCTCAATGAATCTCGGATATATAAAGAATTATTGGGAGAAATATTGACGAGAGTAAAGCTTCGAGTCTGTCTCGCGGAGAACAATGGACGAAATTTGCTCCTTGCTCTGTCTTGTACGATTAGGCTCACGGCTCCGGGTAAGATCTCTTCGGGACTGACGATCATCGATCTCTTTGGGAAAAATGAGAAAAAAAAAACTAAAAAAATTAAATTGTTGGCCACTTTACTTGTAGATTATAAGCGTGAGCGCTCTCTTCGATCATTCCGGACCCTTACCATCGCGCCCCCTCTCCGGCTCCGCCTCGTCTGCGCTCCGTGCTGCACCACACTGTCACGTTTAAACGATTTTTCAAAGTCCTCTCTACGGTTACATGTGAGAACAAAACACGGAAAATGAGAACAAAAAAAAGAATGAAACGAAGATAAATACACACACAAGAGCAACATTTGTTTGTTTATCAAAAAAAAAAAAGAAAAAAAACATAGACGAAAACGCGAATACTGTGTAAAATATAAAAATTGTAATATTTTAATACTGATTTGCAGGTGTGCATAATTTTAACATAGCTGGTATTAAAAAGTGAATTGTACTGAAAGAAATGCATCCATTCTTCGGAATGGAAGAACAAAAAAAAAGTAATTACAAATATATTAAAAAAATTAAAAAATAAAGGCAAGCGAAGGTTGAAAAAAAATCATGACATTTCCTGCGTTGTATTAGGACATTGCTATAGTTGTAAAAGATGGAAAGAAGAGAACGATTAATAAAATGTTTCATTTGTATATCTCTTAGGGATTAAATAAACCTTTCGAAAAAATGGAGAAAATGAATTTACGAATGTTTAAAGTTAAATCATATAAATGTGAATGCTGTAAAAGTTCTTTGGGAGGGTTTTTTCAATGAGAAAATTCGAAAATAAAATTTACTTTTGTTTGCTTATATTTTTCTAAGTATCGCGCACCAATTGCCCTGATCGTAATATATTTTTTCTACTCTTGTGTTCGACTGTTTCGAGCACAAATCAAAAAGTTCGTTCTCTTCGAATACGTGATAGAAACGTAAAAAATTTCCACCCCCTTTTCTCTTCCATGGTACAAGAACGTCGCTGTGATTAAAATTCGTGCGATTTTCATGAACCGGTAAAGTTAATCCTGTCTCTGCGATAGCTTGAGTTTCCGTGTTTTTTTTCGTTGCAAGTTTTTTCTTTTGCGGATTGTTGAATTTCAAATACGTCGAATTCACCGAATCTTTTTGCTGTTCCTTCGCCCAAACGTAAATGAGACATCGTCCATCTGCTCTTAGGACACGAATCATCTCGGAAATTGCTTGCTTTCTTCTCTCCTCTGTCGACAAATGATGGATCACTGCTATACTTATTATTGCATCGATCGAATTATTCGTAAATGGCAGAGCGAGACAGTCGCACAGAAAAACTTCCAAGTCTCTTTTTCGACAGATTCCAGCGAGTCCAGAACTGCGATCACAGCCGATCTGCCAAAATAATCGCACAACGATTACAAAAAGAAAAGAAAAATATTAATATTTCAAATTTCAATTATTCAATTGTGTTATTTCTAATTATTCAATTATTTCATAAGTTTAATGAGATTTTTTACTTCGTATAACTAAATGACTTTCGTTTGAGCATTGAATCACATTCATTTTCATCATCTGACTTTCGGTTTACATTTGCGCTTTATTCTGACGATAACGAGAATCTTATGATTTTCAGTTGATTATACAGTTGATACAAATTACGTAAAAATAAATTTCAAAATATGTTTGAGTACGTGTCAATTTTCATAATCATATTTTGAATGTGTTATTCTTATAAAATTTATGTTACTTTTTTAGTTTTGGGCTCACTTTTTCCGGAAACTAAGCATCGATAGGTTCGCCATTTATGGCCAAATAAATTTGTTTTCTTTGCTAGGTCTAAGCACAGAGAAAAATGTCACTCCAATGTAACAAACGCTAATTTAATAAACTTTGTAATTGTTTTTCCATGTCCGTTATCATTCATAAAGTAGAGCGTTGAATCAACAAAATAAATTATTTACGTGCTTGGGACAACGTAGAAAAAAGTTCACTTTGACCAGTTTATAGTTTTAAATAAACTCGAATTCATTTTTTTTTGTATAATGCAACGACTCTATTTGAAAACAGGGACATGTCAGAAAATTTCCTCAGAATGTGTTTATGTACAGAAAATAAATAAATATATAATTATACCTTAATAACGTCTGGTTTATTTACGAGATATTTCCCATTTCCGCATCCGACATCGAGAAGCAAGCCGCCCGGCTGTATCGTGTCAATGAATTTTGAAACGTTGGGCCATTGCTTGTGCCGTGTTTCGTCAAAGTGATTGGATATTTGTTCATAAACCTTGAAGAAAAAAAAAATGTTATATAAAAATTAATACTTAGGTATAGAAGAAAAATTTGAACGTGCGAAAAAAGGGCGTAAATTAAATTTGTGCGCTTTCGTAAATTATTCTGTTATTAAAAAATGTTGATAGAAATTTTAGCTTTTAACCTCATGAACGTAAGAAGACTCCAATCCTGGTGCAACAGTATTTCCGATATTTCGATCAGAACGAATCCTTGTGTCGCAATACTCGTCATAAAAACACGAACAATTGCCGGAACGAACTTTTCGAAACGTAAAAGATATTCTGGTGCCTCGTTCTCGCGTAGTTATACCAGTACTTGCGTTGATGATATCATTGTGTCGCGGACAAATTCCGTGAGACCAAGCATATCTTGATTCTCCGGACATAATTAAAAGTGATCGAGGAGGTAATAAAAGATTGATTTTTCTGTCGTCCTGTTTGAAATCCATTACACAAGCGGACTGCAATGACAAAGAAAGAATCGGATCCTCAAAAACACTGTGGGTATCGATATGCGGTGGAATTCCTGAGAATTAAATAAACGGAAAATAAACAAAAATGTTATTTTCTTACAAAAATAAAAAAATAGAAAAAAATCATACCTTGACCAGGCAAGTAACGATTAATGGTCAATTGATCGTACTGAAATTTTCCACAGCCATGTGTTTCAAACAATTTTTGCAGAAAGTGATATTCTTGCGGTATTGGATCGATCGGATCGTTCGGATCCACTTTATTAGTATCATAATGAAACTCATAACCGTAATGCTTAACTTTTCTGTGTTTCAGTTCGGGTAGAGTTTTTTCTGAAATTACAAAATACAGGAATTTGCTGTAAGTATTAAATTTTCAAGTTTTTGCAGAATTGAGTAAGCTGAATCACAACGCATGTGGTTTCTCGATTATCACTTTAATTAGGTAGATACGCATAATTAGAACTAATTAATTTATCAAAAGTTAAATGATTTGTTAGTAAAATATATTTAAAAAAAAAAACAGTTTTTACCATTTTCGTCCCAATTAATGCTTTGCAAAAGCATAGTTTCTTCTTCAGATGTAATGAATTCTTCAACGAGTATCAAACCAGAAGGAAGATCAGATGTAAATGGTTTTTCTATCTCAAAAACTGGAACTAAGAGTATACAATATCAAAAAGGAAAAAAGAAGGAAGTGTGTTTATTGAAATAAAATTATATATCCATCATGGTCATTATTTATTAGTTTGAACATATTATTTTGTTACGACATAAAAATGTCAAAAATTATGTAAATTAATTAGAAATGTATTGAAAATTGACTCACCGGTTTCCACAAATGACAAATACAATGGATTTTTTGACTCGTTAAGCTTTTTTCGGCTATGTACTTCTTTATAAAAAGTCAGTGCATCATTCTTAGATCTGCATTTGACGAAGCAGTAAGATTTTCCAGGTGGCATTACTACACAATAATCGTCCAAAATTTCTTTAACAATAAGTTCCAAATTTTCTCGATGGAGCCCTGTTACAAGGCCAGCATTGCAGACAACAATATTCTAAAATGATATAAAATATTCCATGAAAAATCAAGCAATTTTCATCATTATCATTGCTTTATTCCATTTCAATAATTTTTAGAAATTAGCAAGGGTAACGAGTTGCCTGTCAAAAATTTGAAAAATAGTTTCAAAAAAAATACATACTTCGGTTGGGTCTTCGGAACATTTTATGTTCATGTCTCTCGCGAGACGGTGTTGAGCACGACGTTGTTTTCGAACACATTTTCGTTCTGAAACGCTGCTATTGTTGTTTTCCATTTTAATACTTTCGTCTCCAAATGTGTAATGACGCCCTTATTACACTATTAACCTCAAAATGTTACATGGTGTTCATAATTGTACAAATCTGTATTATCGACTCTTCTGTACAGCGCTGCGCAACGAGCTTCTTGAATACGCCTATTGATGGTAGTAAACCCGATTTTCGCGGTTCGAGAAGTTTGTTTGGGCAGTGGTGTGAACTTGGCCCCCCGACTTTGACTTTTTAAACTTTTTCTAATTCTAATCGTTTGTGTTTCGTTAGTGTGTTATTGTTACAAGAAATTAAACGTTTGTGGGATGAGTTTATCGCTTAAAAATCAAAAATCAGAATTAGCGTGAAGTTAGCTCCCCCGATTTTATTTTTAAAGCTTTATGAGTTTAATTATAGGTTAATCGATGCGAAATCGTTTGTAGGAGTCGAATATTACAATAAAAATGTTTGTTAGATGCTTGTTCGTGTAAAAAAAGCAAAAACAAAATTTCGTTAAATTTTTCCGAACCGGTTATATTACCCGAAAAAGTTCCCGACAAAAAATAGAATCATATGATTTTTTGCTGGCGATGGGCAGTGTAGACAAAGCGGAATCGATTGAAAGTGGAGAATATCTCAAAATTACGTTTGTTAGATCAAAGTTTACGTAAAAAACGATGATCTAATAGACGTAATTTTGAGATATTTTCCACTTTTAATCGATTCCACTTTGTCTACGCTGCCCGTCGCCAGCAAAAAATCATATGATTCTATTTTTTGTCGGGAACTTTTTCGGGTAATATAACCGGTTCGGAAAAATTTAACGAAATATTGTTTTTGCTTTTTTACACGGAACAAGCATCATACAAATATTTTTATTATGATATTCGTCCCCCACAAAAGATTTCGCATCGATTGACCTACAATTAAACTCATAAAGCTTTAAAAATGAAATCGGGGGAGCTAACTTCACGCTAATTTTGATTTTTGATTTTCAAGCGATAAACTCATGGAGACTATAGGTTTGTTCGTGCTAGCTGCACTTTCTGCACTTTCTACACTTTTTTTTGGAATTTATATTAATATATATTACAAAAGTGTAGAAAGTGCAGCTAGCACGAACAAACCTTATAGGGAAGGAGTATTAAAAGCGTCCCAAATCTGTCGGGATGAAACGCTGGTGTCAAGTACGACCGATAAGCGTCGCATTGTAGTTAGGGACGTCATAATATATAGTAATACTATTGGTGCTTCGTGATGAAACTGACCGTCATTGCGGCAATTAAAGGATTTTCGCGCCTGTCAAAATATTAAAACCCCATGGTGTAAACAAACAGTGGCGAAACAGTGAATCCGTGCGATAAATATTCTGCTCTCGTCTAATTTTGTTTAAACCCGGGAACTAAGTGAAAATTGTTGCGACGATTAATCGTGATAGTGGTGCAAGGGAGTGTTTTCTGAAAATATTTATTAATCTTATTTTCTCTTTTTGTTTGTATTTTTCTTTTAGGGTCTAGGTTACCTGCAAAAACTATTTGTGGTCCACATACCACAAAGGCAATGCAAGGTAAAAAAAACGTTCATCTGCATTCGAAATATTAATAAAAGTGACAATAATGTGAAATGTGAAATTAATAAATGTGTTGATCCATCCTATAGGATGGGAAAGATCTGCGCAGTGCCAGGATGTCACAGCCGCAATACCAAAGGATCAAAACAGCAAAAGAGCCTAGGACTGCGTAACGTTTCACTTTTTTCAGTTCTGAAGGTAACAATATTAGTTTTTGAGAGATATATTTTTGCATGTACACAGGAATGCATGGTGCTCGCCATTGCATGGTGCTCGCTCACGCACCATGCAAATAAGCTATGGCTCATTTGCAATCCGCAATAGACCGATTAATAGCAATTGTTATCGCTGCCTCACTATTTTCTTGAAAGTGTATTCTTGCTTATTTTACATTATTTGTGTTTATACAGAGCGATGACCTGCGCACACAATGGAAAAACCTACTGAACTGCAAGTTGGACATCAATCAGTTTGTGTGTGAGTTCCATTTCTCCGAGGATGTCATTAAGAAATGTGAAAGGACCGTTTTGGTGGATGGTACTGTCTACGAGTCGCCTCTGGTCAGGTGGCGTTTGGAAAAAGACGCTGCACCAAAATCTCAACAAGAGCAATCGATGAATTGTGAGGTGAGTATTCTTATGAAATTGACTGCGGTGGAAAAAAATTATTCAAGTTGAGCCGATTTTCTGGCCGCTTAACAGCGTTGAACGATTGTCTTATGCTGTTCTAGTTTTAGTAACTAATGTGTATTGACATTTAGAAATTTCAGAACAACAATAACGATGAAGGAGGAATCATTCACCACGACAACGCAGACGCTGTCGAAAACGAACAGGGGAGAGACCCCATCGTTCTCAACGAGACCCAGCATGCACCACCATGTCCGCCTACCGAATCGTGGATGGAAGAAGTTCCAGTTGATGTGGAGACGATTATGACTCCTTTTACCGTGGACGTTCTCAAGGATGAGTTGAGTGCAGAACTTCTACCTAAGTCGTGGGCGTGGACTCTCATTCCATCGGAAGTGGTTTTTACCCTTTTGGATCGGGTGGATTTTCATCCGCAGCTTCATTTGGAGGTGGCCCTAGATCTTACGTTACAGGTATAGTTGCTCGGGTGTTATTCGGATTTTGAGTTTTTTTTCGTTTGACACCAACAGACATATTTAACCTTCATACTTCATACTTTCATTACAGGTTCGGACCATCGCGGATACCGTCGTACGGTTGGATGATCGGGCAACGTCGATGAACGACATTCTTCGTCACCTGAAAATTTTGAACCGCGCTTTAATTTGCAACGGAACAGGCATGGAAAGCAAGAGGTAAAAACGTTTTGTCTCGAATATATTTATATACTTGCATTTTTTATGTTTATTAACTTTTGTGCTACAATCGACATCTCCGGTGTACAGGGATGTCGTAGCCTGATCGAAATGATAACAACTATCTGCGAACCTGGAGATGCGACACTTGTCGACGCCTCCGTCAAACGCTGCAACGAAAAAATCAACGACGCGGTCAATTTGCACTTCAACGAGATCGAGCTAAAAAAAAGGCCAAATTAGAACAAAAAAGTTCAAACGTCTGCAACGGAAGGTTGGTTTACACATAAACAATTCCGTTCACAAATTAACTTTAATAAATGATACTTTACGATTTGTGTTTTTTTTAATATAAATCGTTGACTTTTACATCGTCATGCGTGGTCACTTCTTGGCAAAGTCGTTCAACGCAAATAATAGCGAAGCGCGGACAAAAACGAAAAGGATGCACAAGAATGCAAAGCTTTGAGCGCTCAACACTTGTCAGAGTTGGGAAAAACGGCGCCGGTTCGTTTCAAAATCTGCATTTTTTTTAAATTTACTTCAAGTTCCGTCTTTTATTAATGTTTGTGCCTTATGTTTTTTTTTGTTCGCAGAGATCAGAAGAGAAAACAGAAGGTTTCATCTCGAAGTACGGTTGTATCGCATCAGAAACAAAATTGTTTTCATTGTCAAATTTTTTGAATTTCTTTATTTTAGGATGTTGCTCTCGTTTAAATCTTCAAAATACCATTAATTTTTTATCTTATTATTTTTCCTATAGGTGAGGATCCAGATGGATTCTATATTCGAATTGTTTTGTTGTGTCGGCGTGACGTGTTCACACGCGTCTACATTTATTTTGAATGTTTTTATGTTTTTTTTTAACTTTCAGCATGGAAACAATGGGTCCGTTCCCATTTAAGCTTCAGCCCTTTTCAGGGCTACAAATCTTTTCAAACGTAGTACATATCTGTACACTGTCAACATCAACTATGGAAATTGAAAATGCAGAATATGCTCCAATCGTTACCAGAAATACCTGGAAAAATTAAACATTGAATATAAATATCATTCCTCCATTTGTTTCAACCAATTTGCCATGAATGAATAAATTTCAATTATTTTTTTTTAACGATTATATTAATATGTGCATCTTTCGATATCTCACGCATTTCCTATCGCCTTTTCCTAATAATACCTGCAAATAATATAACAAAACTTGACTAAATAGCGATTTGCTATGAAACAATATAAATCCTCTCACAAAAAAAAATACTGCATCTGGGACGAGTTGATTAGTTTGTAATTCTTCCTGTTCTCTACTGGATAATATTGATGAAAAAAAACAGTATATTTCTTGGAATTCCTTGAAATGTTCCAAGCCAAACGTCGCTCCCAGAAAAGCCGCGAAAAATTATGGTTTGCAGTGAAGGTAAATATAGAAAAATAAATACGAATATAAACATGAATATGAATATACATTTATATTATGAAATTTATTTTAAATCATCTTGCAGAAGTAAAATTAAAATAAAAAAACACCAGTTTTTGAGGGAAAAAAATTCTCTGGGGAATCGAACCATGGCCCTGCAATCACAAGACCATTGCCTTACCCATTGGACCACATGTTACTTTGATATGCATTTAACTGAAATGATATTTAAGTTGTTCAACTATAATTTTTTTTTCTGTTTTAATTATTGATTATAACCTTCTGCCTAATTTGAATTCATTAATGATATCTCGAACCTTGAATTTCGAAGTACATCAAATTTATTGGATTGTTTATATTGGTTAAGAAAACGACTCTCATCAGCTGTTAGTTCTTGGCGCGTGATCAGCCGTGTACGTTATGCGCATGCCCAAGGCGTCCTTAAAACAGCAGCGCCGCTTGGCGGAACTACGTTTCGCCGACATTTTTGGGGCCACGCCAGAAGGCCAAGCTTGGACTCCTTCCGTATAGTCTCCATGGATAAACTCATCCCACAAACGTTTAATTTATTCTAACAATAACCCACTAACGAAACACAAACGATTAGAATTAGAAAAAGTTTAAAAAGTCAAAGTCGGGGAGCCAAGTTCACACCACTTATGCGAGTCATGTTGCAAAGGGTGTCGTGGGTCGCGGACCGCCAGGATATTGTGTCGTGCATCATGAAATTTGGGTACCTACCAATTGATCTGGTAATTTTTTATTTTCGTTTCTGAAATAAGCGAGTAATGGAAGCTTCCGTACGGTCAAACGAGAGCAGTTAATAATTATCGCGTCGATAGATTATCGCGGCGCGCCGACCAATCGAGCGCAATATTTTGGAAGGAATAACATTCCCGATAGCCTGTTATCTCGAGGTTTCATCGAGCCTCCACTTATATATTAGCAGAGTCAACGAGTCTCTGATGTAGTAGAGAAAATTAAGGGAACAGGCAGATGATAGAGGATCAATCCGATATAAAAAAAATGCTTCTGAATGATCTTGTCTATTGGTGAGTGCATAACATTATATAGTATCTCGTGAACATGCGATTTCTGCCAATATCCAATATCCTATTTTCAGGTATCAAAAAAAAATTGGTACATACGACAAACAACAATGGGAAAAGAGCGTGGAACAACGAATTTTTGGTGGCTTTACCAACGTTCCAATGCGTACAGCCAGGCTCAAGACGGAGCTCATAGATGTCGATCTTGTCAGAGGTTAGCTCCGACTCTCCCCTTATCTCTCTCAAATATTGCCAAATTTAGTCCAGTCAGGATGTATATTTGAAGGTACTAAAACTCCCTGCCAAGTTTCTTTTTGTAATCGTTGGACGAGGGGGGGGGGGTCATTGGTAGTCTAAATCCAGAAATTCAACCAGATTCTGCTTTTGTGGTGATCACTATCTTAAAATTAAGAGGGAATTTGTTTTTATTGAATAGCTCGTCCATTTATAACTTTTAACTAGAAATGGTCAAGCCTAAACATGTAGGAAATTTAATTCTCTACAATTCTGGTTACAACAATTTTTTCTCTATGACCGATATTTTTTGCCTTAAACGTGAAAAGAAGCGGCGAAATAAAATTATTACATTATCTTGTTTATTTTGCACCTTGCAGCGCATAAATGAACACGAACAAATTGATAAGGCATAAAATTCTTGACAATTTTTACTCTTGCCTTTTTTCACCTAGGATCAATATTGAAGGTCCTATGCCTACTTTAAAGAAAAATAGGAGTGCAAAAAAATTATTTCACGAACCAATCGACAACTGTATGTCTTTCTATATCAAAACTCAAAGCATTTTTATACAAAAAAAAAACCCTTTCCTATACCACTGCAGAGGTAGATTTTCAGACATGTTTTTCTTTTTGTTTTTTTTTTTATGTTGTAACCAAAGATGCAGGGAATTAAATTTCCTACAATTTAATCATGACCATTTTTAGTCAAAAATTTAAAATGTACGAATTGTTCAACAAAAATATATTCACCCTCAAAATGAAGATTGCAGTCGACGCAAAAGCAGGATCTCATGGAATTTCTGGATTTAGACTATCAATGACCCCTCTCAATGAATAGAAAAAGAAAATTTTGGCAGGGAGTTTTTGTACATTTAGGGGTTTTTTTTGTACATCGCGACTCGGCTAACTAACGATCTCTCGTCCAAACCATATTTCTTGCGTAGGATCTTCCTTCCCCAAAGCTAAGCCAAAGCATGGATTGACCACTGTAGCTTGGTTGGCCATCCGACGTCTGATCTTTCTACCGCTCTATCGCGCTTGGTGGATTCAGCAGACGAGTACCCGCGTATTTTATCTCTTTCTTGTTCTCTACGCCCTGCAATTGTTCAACGTCTGTACTTTTTTCGGTATCGCCGATACCGATAAGCCGGATGTACGTAAAATACTGACGTAATATAAGCATGACTGCCAAACTCAACGTTGCTGAAATACCAATTCGCTCGTAAATTCATCCTCCGTAGATCGTCTCCTCTACCGAAGTGCTAATGCCGGTCGGTATGATGTTTGTACTGTGCGTCGTACACTCCCAAATAGTATCGACAAATTCGAGTCCAGCCGCTACCACCGCCCGTAACAGATCCAGAATCCGTAGATCCCGACACGAGAGATGTCGTTCCGGAAAATTGAGGACACGACGAAATTTACGTACGTTGAAATCATACCGCATCTCGCGATGCCGTCGTCTCTCGACCAAACGCTGCCGCTGCTGCTGCTGCTGCTGCTGCTGCTGCCGTTGCTGCGTTCACTTGAAAAGCCAAGCTTTTGTTCCTCGCAGGATCGAACAACGACTCGAAATCTTGTCAGGATGGAGGGGGGAAGGGCGGGACTACCGAGAGAGCGAAGGAGATACAGCGCAGCGACGTCTCACCATCCGTGAGGTTCGCCAAGAGAGTCAGTGTCGAGAAGTCGACGGCAATCGGAAAAGTCCAGGTGAAATACAAGACTCTTCGTTCCAGGGTATCATCGAGAAACCATGATTTTCATTTAAGAATTTTTTTTAATTTCTCAGCTCGAGGACGAGTCTAGCGTGCTCGAGGCCCGCTCGCCGGAATTTCTGCCTGAATTATCGCTATCCCGGCCTATCGAGACAGAAACATCTACGGGTATTTGATATATTTTTATTCTTTTTTCTCAAAGATCCACGGGTATTCTCGAATGTACATTCGCACTTTGCTCGTAGATGACGTTGGGGTGGAGAATCTGGCAAACGTAGATACCGTTCATCAAGATGATGACGGTTTTGAGAGTCTCAACGGAAACGTATCGAGTGACAACGATCGCGTCAGTGTCGCTCGCCGAAAAGAATCTCTACTACGTGGCTCCAGTTACGATAACAAAGACGACGACGACGGCGGCGATGACGATGGCGAAAAGCATGTCGACGAAGACAATGACGCTGACAATATCATCGACCATGATTACGAACGGGGAGATGATCATACGACGAAAAACGATACTAGAAACGTTCATGACACGTTTCTTGAAGAACAAAGAAAAAATCACGATTGGCGCGCGTCTTCGCCAGGTTCTCCTTTATATTCGTATTGTGGTGATGGAAGCGCTTTTTTTTCAGCTTCTCAATAGCAATTTGCTCTAGAGACCTTATGTGTACCTTTTTAGCAGTATCCGCCGCCGAAATCTCGACGCTGATCGAAACGGAATCTGGTCGTAGGGAGCACGATTCGCGAGAGGCCGCTTCGGTACGTTAGTATCTCTCTTTCTCTCCCCCTCGATTCTAAACGAAAATCTTCACTATATAATGTTAATAATAATTTTAATTTGGCACGTTATTATATTTGATAGGGAAGTACTGCCGTTTCCGCCGCTGCCACTGTTACCGGCGCCGCCATCACAGTGACACAATCGGCCAAGATAATTCCAAGAGAAGAGAAACGAGAGTGCGAGAGCGAAGAAGAAGGAGAATGCGAGGAAGCGACGATGCATCACTTGACCGAGGCGACTACCTCCGCCACCGAATGGATGGGTGTTACGAGCAACAGTGACGTGTGCAGCTACAGGTACGAGTTTTAATAGCGCTGGAAAGACACATATGTTGGCCGTTTGTAGAAATTGTCGAGGGTTTTTTCAGCTCCGATTTGGAAGAATCCGAGTCTGGCCACAGCGAGGGAAACTGCAATTACGCCGATTTGTTGGAACACCCCTTCTTCTGGGAGCTCGAATTGCCATCGTCGATTCCTCTCGGCTCGAGTTGCACCTCCTCCGACCGCGGTCCGTCCTTCATTTATTTGTATTATTGTTTATAGCCGGAATGCCAGTCGTTCAGATCACTCCCGACTTTCTCTCTCTCCCTCCCTCTCCCTCCGTCCCTCCCTCCCTCCCTTTCTCTCCCTCTCCGCCTCCCCCCTCTCTCGCCTCTCCCTCCCTCCCCCTTTCGCCATCCCTCTCCGCCTCCCCCCTCTCTCGCCTCTCCCTCCCTCCCCCTCTCGCCATCCCTCTCCCTCCCCCTCCCTCCCTCCCTCTCTCTCTCTCTCTCTCCCCTCCCTCCCTCCCCCCTCCCTCCCTCCCCCTCCCTCCCGCCCTCCCTCTCCCTCCTCCCCCTCCCTCCCTCTCCCTCCCTCCCTCTCTCCCTCCCTCCCTCTCTCCCTCCCTCCCTCTCTCCCTCCCTCTCCCTCCCTCTCTCCCTCCCTCCCTCTCTCCCCCCTCTCTCCCCCCTCTCTCCCCCCCTCTCTCCCTCCCTCTCTCCCTCCCTCTCTCCCTCTCTCCCTCTCTCCCTCCCTCCCTCCCTCTCTCCCTCCCTCTCTCCCTCCCTCTCTCCCCCCTCTCTCCCTCCCTCTCTCTCTCCCTCTCTCTCTCCCTCCCTCTCTCCCTCCCTCTCTCTCTCCCTCCCTCCCTCTCTCCCTCTCTCCCTCCCTCCCTCTCTCTCCCTCTCTCCCCCCCTCTCTCTCTCCCCCCCTCTCTCTCTCCCTCCCTCTCTCTCTCCCCCCTCTCTCTCTCTCCCCCCTCTCCCCCCCCCTCTCTCTCTCTCTCGCGCGCGCGACTCACTAATTAATCCTCACTAATTAATTTATTAAATAATAATCACTAATTAATTTTGACCGACTCACTAATTAATCCTCGGCTCGTTACTATTACCACCACCAGTGTCTTGTACCATTTGGACACGGAGGGACATAAAGAAAGTCGAATTGTCGGTCCTCGACATTAGCTCCGCTATCATTGCTCGAGTCGAGTCGATGCCAGAGGGCATGGATTACGTATATGGTGGTCTCTTTATGTCTCTGGTCCTCACACTCATACCCTCGATCAAGCGTCTCAGCGACGAGTTTGGAACGGAATCATCCAGCAATTTGACCGGATCAACCGGCTCCAGTATCCATGAGATTACCTTGGACATGACGCTGGAAAGTTGGTCCAAGCGTTTGTGCAACACAATCGATGTGGCGTTCGGCTCGACACTCTGGTCAGTAGATGATGATGTAATAACCGTACACCACTCGCGTAAAGCGAGAGAGTGAGATATATATGAGGCATTCCATGCTATTTCGATTGGCCGTGGCCTCGACCATTTTTTATTTTCCTGAAATTTTTTTATAAAATGGTACCCCACGGACGAAACATCCACACCAATTTTTAGATTTTTATCTCACGTCCTTCAAGAGTTACAATTTTTCAAAAAATCCAAATTTTAGAAAGTTCGCAAACTTTCCAACACCGATATCTTTTAAACTAATCGACATATCGACAAATGTCAATATATCGATTTTTTTCATTTTGGTTCATACTTTTATGAAAAAAAAGAAAAAAAATTATCAACCATCGTTGTCAACGTTTTTTCTGCATCTGAAGTAAAAACTATTTTTTCAAAGACGATTGCCATTTTTTATTTTTTTCAAAAAAATCTAAAATAGTATGACCATTTATACGATTTTTAACGTTAGTCCGATCGTGGGCCCATTTTTCGTTCTATTTTTTGTTGAATAAATTACATTTTTTTATAGAAATTTGAAGTTTTTTGTATGAATTATATTTTAATTAAGGATATAACCAACCAATTGCATGATTTTTAAGCCTAGTTTCATTGTGATCAAATGGTTGTTTCCAATTTTCGTCGAAATTTTTTTTGTTAATTTTTTTTTTATCGCTAGTAATACTGGTAAGTATTAATGTTTGTACACATGTACAATTAGTAATTATAGAACTCATTTTACAATTTTTAGTCAGATCCAATAAGTTAAAGAATTTTTTTTCCATTACTTTCCTAGAAAAAATAATAGAAATTATGAATTATGTGAGAATTTCTGTTATTTCTGTTTTAGAATTTTTTCCCCATTACTTTCCTAGAAGAAATAATAGAAATTATGAATTACGTTAGAATTTATGAATGAAAGAAATGAAAATCTTAGAATTTCTATTATTTCTTCTAGGAAAGTGATGGAAAAAAAATCTTCAACTTATGGGATCTGACTAAAAATTGTAAAATGAGTATTATAATTACTAATTGTAAATGTGTACTGTAATTAATACTTATCAGTATTACTGATGATAAGAAAAATGACAAAAACAATTTTGACGAAAATTGGTAACACCCATTTGATCACCATCAATCTAGACTTAAAAACTACGCAATTGGTTATGTCTTTGATTAAAATATGATTCATACAAAAAATTTCAAATTTGTATTAAAAAAAAATGTAATTTATTCAACAAAAAATAGAAGGAAAATTGGGCCCATGATCGGACCAGCGTTAAAAATCGTATAATTGGTCATATTATTTTAGAAATTTTTTTGAAAAAAATGAAAAATGACAATCGTCTTCAAAAAAAATAGTTTTTACTTCAGACGCAGAAAAAACGTTGACAACGATGATTGATAATTTTTTTTCTTTTTTTTAGGAAAGTATAAGCCGAAACGAAAAAAATCGATATATTGACATTTGCCGATATGTCGATTAGTTTAAGGCAAGAAATCCCTTTAGAATTTTCAAAAAATCGATTTTTTTTTACATATTTCGAAAGTATGATACGCAAAGAATACACAATACTTCCTTCCATTGATAATACTTCCTTATTTACCTTTTGTATGGCCAGGCAGGTGTTTCGAGGAATTTCTTGAAACGACACGCCACTCCTTATATATATATATATCTATATATCTATAGCGTGAAACTGTAGGTATGCGAAACGAAACGTTGCCCGAGCAATAGAGTCAGTTTAGCTCAAAAGTTTGTCGTGAACGGTTGAATTTTTAAAACTAAAATGCCGAACTATCCGAAAGGAACCCGAGGTAATATAGCTCGGAAATGTGTAAAAAAAAACGATTTCAAGGAAATCAATCCGCTGATGAAAGCGGGGAGAGTTTCGGGTCGAGTACAAGTGACGGTATAAGTGCAAGTGCTAAAAAATTAAAGTCTGCGTGCACAGAGGATATCCGTACAATTCCTTTGCACGCATATAGAATGATTGAGTTTTTAACAGTTTTTACGGCTCTATTAGACATTTTAATTCGTTCTGTATGGAACAAAGGATAAATTTTACAGAGTCAGGGCATAGAGGCCTGGGTTTCAAAATTGTCGTTACGTGTCGGTGCGGTAATCGAGAAATTCATTCAGGACCTTTGATTCATACTGGTTACGAAATTAATCGAAGGCGCAAATGGCAGAAAGCAATCGCTTTAAATAAAAATCCAAAATTGGAAGATCTTTCACCGTTACTTGACGAAAATATCAAACAGCATCTCCCGCCAATTTATCAAGATTTGTCCAGAGATGATTTGCTAGAAAGATGCTTGGGTGGCCATACCCAAAATGCTAACGAAAGTTTCAACTCGACGATCTGACGATTGGCTCCGAAACACTTACATTCTGGACTAAAAATTGGTGAAATTTCGGCCTACATTGCTGCTGGGGTATTCAATGATGGCTTTTCTTCGATCGATTATGAATGCGTTGGACATAATCATTGGCACCGACTGCAAAGTTTTCGCCGAAACCTCTGATGAGGCGCGAATTGTACGACAGAACCGGATGAGTCTTTCTAAGACAATAGAAGCTCATACAGCCCGGAAACAGCAGCTAGCGGAGGTAAATCAGTTTTTCGAGGAAGTTGAAGGTCTACTGTACGCGCTTGGAATCGCTGATTAATCGGTAAGTCACTACAATTAATAGTTTTCACATGTTGAAACTTTAAACGCGATTATCTCGAAACTACTTTTTCAAAAACTGCTCGTGTTGTAGCTCAACAAGTTATCGACCGATTTGGATGAAATTTTGGAAGGTTACTCTCAGTAATATTATCGGAAGGATATACCTAAAGTTTGAAAGGTAGCGAGTAAATAAATCATTTTTTTTGGGGTCAAATGTCAAAAAAATGGTCGAAAATTCGAACTTTGGAGTAAAAGGCTCCAAAAATTTTCAGTTTGGCACTTTTTCATCATTTTTAGGGTTCCGTACCCAAAGGGTAAAACGGGACCCTATTACTAAGACTCCGCTGTCTGTCTGTCTGTTCGTCTGTCACCAGGCTGTATCTCATGAACCGTGATAATTAGACAGTTGAAATTTTCACAGATGATGTATTTCTGTTGCCGCAATAACAACAAATACTAAAAAACAGAATAAAATAAATATTTAAGGGGGTTCCTATACAACAAACATGATTTTTTGCCGTTTTTATAGATAATGGTACGGAACCCTTCGTGCGCGAGTCCGACTCGCACTTAGCCGCTTTTTTTTTAGGTATATCCTTCCCCTTAATATGTTAGTAAACGAATGACACTTATTAAATGTTTTTCAGATCAACAGAAAAAGAGTGACAACTGCGGCACTTTTCGATGTCGCGGAAAACAGGCGTCCGAAGACCCTTAATAACGCCGCCATTTTGTTGGTCATCCCAAAAAAAATTTTTTTTTTTAAACTTGACAGTTATAATAAACTCATGTCCAAATTTGAAAATGATCAGATTATTTTATCCCCTCTAAAAAAATTCCCGAAAAATATCTATTTTTCACGCTCCTAAAGGGATTTCTTGCCTTAAGAGATATCGGTGTTAGAACGTTTTCGAACTTTCTAAAATCTGGATTTTTTGAAAAATCGTAACTCTTGAAAAACGTGAGATGAATATCTAAAAGTTGATGTGGATATTCCTTCCTTGAGGTACTATTTTATAAAAAAAAATCAGGAAAATTAAAAAAGGCCACGGCCGTTCGAAATATTGTGAAATGTCTCATATGTATATATATAACGGTGGTACACGATCGTTTCAGGGAGCGAACGGTTGTTTTGACGCTAGCTTTCGAAAAATTGGTCCTCTCCTGCTTGTTGTTCTTTCTTCTGGCCGTTGCCGAACGTACCTTCAAACAACGCTTGCTCTATGCCAAATTATTTTCGCATCTGACATCATCGAGGCGCGCAAGAAAGTCCGATCTGCCGCATTTTCGACTCAACAAATTTCGCAACATCAAAACTTGGTTGAGCGTCAGGGCGTACTTGAAGAGAAGAGGTCCACAAAGATCGGTGGACGTTATCGTATCCGCTGTCTTTATCGTTACATTGCTCCTCTTATCCTTTGTCAGCTTGGAGCTTATCAGAGTACATTTCCCTATTCTTCTCTCCTTCTTTTTTGCTTTCTCTTACTCTCCTACTTTTTTTTCGTCATTACCGAGCGATGTATTAATTCTCCAATTATTTTCATACTTCGCGATTCAGGATTTGGAAAATCTTCATTCGCGATACAACGTCGAAGCGCTTTTATGGAGCTTCGCTCTTGGTATATACATACTGAGATTCATGACGTTGGGAACCAAGATAAATAAAAAATATAGGAACCTGTCTATTCTGATAACCGAGCAGGTGAGAACGGTCGATCGACCCTCAATATATATTTTGTTTCTCACATCGAACGCCTCCGTTCGTCGCCTGCCTTTCTTCCCTTCGATATTATTTAATTTTATTTTTATTTCCAGATTAATCTCTATCTACAGATGGAGCAAAAACCCCACAAAAAGGACGAGCTCATGGTAGCGAATAGTGTACTCAAATTAGCCGCCGATTTGATCAAAGTACGTATGTCGTTGCTCTCTTGCTGCGATTCTTCCTCCGGCCGTTCCTTCATCCCATTATTATTTTTCTTTTTAGGAGTTGGAGTGTCCTTTCAAAATTTCCGGGCTATCCGCCAATCCGTATTTATATACGATCACGAAAGTTGTTTTGCTCTCGGCTCTGTCGGGAGTTCTTTCAGAGTTACTAGGATTTAAATTAAAATTGCACAAGATAACGATCAAATAGAGAAAGGGATAGGGAGGCGGCGGATGTGGACGAAGCAGGACGACTGAAGACGAATTTCAGAATATGGTAAGAAGGGTTTTTTTTGTTTTGAAGAAAATGTGATGATAATGTACAATATGTTGAGAGAAATACCGCAATACGTTTAATAAGTAAGCCGTGTTTAATAGTTTAATTTAGGACGAGCGATCGACGGCGCTATTCGAACCGAGATCATTTCTGCTAACCGATCTATTATTTTGTCCAAAAGACCCATTGATGTTTGGTGCACAGTGTAAAATACAGTTATTTCGTTAATTGCGATTGTGACGGTGACGATAGAAAAATGATCTAAATTTGTTAGTAAAGTGCCGCCGCCGCGTTGATTCTTAACGAAGCATTTCGTAATACCGGTGTGGCTACTCGGTAAGCAAAAGTGTTCCCCAATTTACCCTCGAAACTGTTTAGTTTGACAATATCTCCATATTAATTGTAAAACTAAATTACCTGTGGGCAAGTAGCAAGCAGCGAGGAGGCCAGCGAGTGGATTGATCGTTCACGCTCCGCGGTCGGGCTACGGACGAGCGCGAGCTACGGACGAGGTGTCGAATAAATGTTTTACAAACAATAAATGAGAAATACGAGACTCAAGTTTTACAACTCTATATCCATAATCCTGCGGCTGTTGCTTCCTCTTTTTCCTCTTTTCATTGGGCGCGTTCCGCTCGTTAAAATTTAGGACACGCAATTCATACCAACAATGTAAATTATTATTTCGTCTGGTGTACCAATATTTATTTTTTCAAAGTTACTTTTTGTTGAAACATGGCACGGCGGCGCCGATTGTCCCATGACATCATTCCGTTTAGCTTTTTTTCACGTATTGCAACGAGGCAATAATATAGTAATAATAATTTAGTAATTGGTTGCGGCGAATGAATAGAGGAGGAGGAGGAGGGCCGAGGAGAGGAGAAGAGGTAATCCATGGAGGAGCAAAGGAAAGGAAGCTGCACGATCACCGGAAGATCCTACACCAGGTACAACCAAGATCTTCGTGTCCGAGTCATCGCTCAGGAGAAGAGCCTTTGCGAATGGAACGAGACCGTCTCCGACATTGCAAAGATTTTGTTGGCAGGCGCGATGGTAAGCGACGTGGTACGGTGTCTTTATCACTGCGTTCAAATAGGCCGGTGTATCCTCGCAAGACCGATGAAACTCATCTATTTTACCAGACGGATCGACATACTCCCGACGATATATCGTACAGTACCTCTTGTCGCATTCCCTCGTTTCCATTTCCGAGATGCATTCCGCTCCGTGCGCGATTCCTCCGCTGCTTCTGCACTCGTAGCACAAAATACCTGTCGACCAGTTACGCCGAATGTCGCTCATATTATTATTATTATTATCATCATCGTGTTAAAATGACACGAAATAGGCACAGAGAAAAAAAAACGCGAAATAGCTACCGTTTACAAATAATTGTCGTTCCGATAACCAGTACAGTAGCACGAGAGACGAAATAATTAAATTTTTAGCATACATTTTGTGACTTCGTGAGTAAATGAAAATGAAATTTACGCTGAGAAGGTAAATGTCACGTATAAAAAATAAGAGTTTTGCGGATCGTTATCGCATCCGTCCTCTGAGATAACTTATCACCTCTGCCGATAACGCGGCGAGGCACGGGCGCTACGTGTCCTCGTATCTTCCTCTGGCTGATATTTTTCAAATTTCTGGATAATCTAGATAGCCAATATCGAACGCGATACAAAATTTCTCAATTGAATCGACTGCGGCTTGTGTGACGGAAAAATAGACTAATATGTACGATGGACGATTGCGGCATTGTGGCAACAAAGCAGAAGGGCAGCGATGCATGGTGTACTGTTCTCGCGCGTTGCCGCTGAAACGATGAAAATTACCGAAATTTTCGATGTCAACATTGGAACCTTGATCGCCGGGTCGGACGTTATCGCATACGCGGTGCTTTATTTCTACTCAATGCCGCGAGTCGCCGCATGCAGCGCAATACTATAACAATTAATTATTCATACTAGCGTCCCTTTTGTTCCTTGCTGCGGTATAATAGACACGCGCTCGCGCCTGCCCGCAACAATCAACAATAGAGGCGCGATCCTCGCACCGATTCGTCCGTCGATCGTGTTAATGCGAGGAACGATGATACAGAAATAAATAATACGCGTTACTCATCTCGTTCTACCTGCTACCGCGAATTACGCGCGCGCGCGCGATCCCCAATTATTACGGTACGTTGCTCGTAACCTTTTTCTGCTTTTGTTTACTTTTTTGTTCCCCTCTCGTTGGAGCCTCACCGCTAGTGTGATTCAATGCGTTTGGTCGTTTCGTAAATGGATCTCGCGCGAAAGCAGGTGCTACTGGACGTTTATTGTTCGCGGGAGTAAAAAAATAAAAATAAAAAATGAGATCGGCGGGCAAGGTCGTCGAGTTATTGTATTCGCGCGCGGAGTGGGCACAACCGTGGCGTGGATGGACGCCCGAGTTAATAACCGTATTTTCCCCGTATTTATAAGAGTTAAAAAACGGAAATACCGGAGAAACGATTATTCGAGTGAACGCTCGCGCACGTACCATCGCCGATACATTTACCGAGAGCAAATTACGAGCGCCTGGCTTTAGCCCGCTACGGAATATGTTTTCTCGGTGCCGCTGAATATATATAAACTGGGCCGTTCGAAGCTGGCTCAATTGTACTCTGCTCGTGTGGTGCTTCGTCGGTACACGTTCCTCCCTGCCAAATATAATACACGGATATCATATTCAACATGTCTCTCGTCACGTCTACGGTACTCGCCCTCGCCGCGTTTACGCAGCTACGCTTAACACCCAGTTACGCCCAGCGTGATTCGATCGTTTTCGCCGGTATCAGTAAACTATAACCGCCCTTTGTTCTTTGTTTAACACTTGCTGCTTGCACGCCTATAAACCCGCATAGCGTTTGCTATATCCGCTTATTCTTATTTAAGGGTATGGATCAGTCACCCCGTCCACTTCGAATTTTTCAATGTGAAATTTTTCCACACTGTTCAGTCGAACGGAATAATAAAAGTGTTGGCCCACCGAGAAAAATGGCAAAAATGGGCTGAAACTTTTTAATTCCGATCGGACGGACGGTGTGGAAAAATTTTCACTTCGAAATTTGCAGCTCTCTTTTGCACTCATGCGACTGATTCATATCTCTCAATTTATTATTCATTCTCGAGTTAGATATTTTAATTGTATGCTATAATTATAAAATAAATCAAAGGTACCACGACAACGACCCCGGCCCCAACGACCCAGGTCTCCACGACCCGTGCTAGTCCGCAAACCAGCTGCCGTTGCGTGTCCGCGGGAACTTGCGGCCCACTCCCAGGCCTCGGATTCGACGTCCGAATCGTCAATCAGGTTATCCATCTTACCAATACATCTTCACTTATATATATTATACACTTATATATATATATATACACATTACAACCTCGATTTATCGAATCTTGATTCATGCAACGTTCATACAATGAACGGAAAGACGAAGTGTGCGCAACGTTCTATATTTACAAGTGCGATGCGGAGCCGGTCCGCGGCTGTTCGAAGAATCAAGGTTGTAGTGTACAAAGTGGTACACTACCTCCCCCAAGAGTATAAAAACATTTTTCCTCATTTAAAAATGTACATATAAATGAAATGAAAAACGCTTGTATTCGTATTTAACCCTGGAAACTAATTACCATTAAATTAAGGGGTAATTACTGGTAACTAATTACCCCTTAACGGGGTAATTAGTTACCCCACGAAAATGTCAAATTTTCTTCCTGAACCAATTTTTGAAAATCATTCCTACCGTTTTGTAGAGTTTTCACCATTAAATATTTACCGAATGCGACTTTATCATGCACCATTCCACTCGTTATAAAAAAACGAAGAGAACGGTATATAATTAAACCTTATTATCGCAAACGAGGAACATTTTATGATAAAGAGAAGATTGGGGTTATTATTTATCCCAGTGTGGGGTTTACGTTGGAAAAAATAGATCGTGGGGCCGAGTGTAGACTTGTTGGATTACCGTAGAATTTTCCGACGCATTTTACGGCTCGTTGCCTCGTTTGGAAAAATTTCAAACAATTCACGTGTAGCTATGTACGGCCAGCTGTTTTTAAAATCAGAGTGTTTGTAGCTAAGGTGCGAGGCGACAAATTTAGAGCACTCATGGAAATTCAAACGGGCCTGAACACACTCGACCCACGGTGAACGGGTGACGGTTGAAATTCAAAGGGGTTTATTAAAAAAAAAAATCACAATTACCGATATCATGACAGCCCATGATCGTTTTCGGCAATAAACAAACATATTTTCCATATTTTTTCCGAGCGTTTTGTTGAATTTTTCAAATAATAGTTTTTTTTCGATTTAATATTACGAGGAAACGTGACGTATGACTATTTATGGTCGGTTTAAAATTTGTCTTTATTTTAGTTTTCTCGGCGAAAGAAAACTCGTTTTCAGATAGATAAAATGTCCGTAATCAAATTTCAGATTGATCTGAACAGAATCGTTCCGGTCCAACCAGCATAACGCCGTGATGGCTAATTTTTTTTCTTGTTGTGTAAATTAACAGTAGCAGCGTCGGTAAATTAGAGCTACCGCATCATGATCAGAATCTCGATTAAAAATTTGATCATTGACGAAAATCAAATTTGGTGCAATTATGTCACCTGGTAACTCGAACGTTCGACAGCCCGTCATTACATTTCATTAAATAATTTTTTTTTTACAATTCCTTCTTTTTACAATCTTTTATGCTTTATATATTTATGTTTTTTCGATCACACGTCATGTTGAAACGAATATAAAATCTTCATCTCAATTAATTTTTTTAATTAATAATAAATAGTATAATTTATTATATGAATAGACGAATAATGATAATTAGTGTGTCTCAAATCGGATCGTCTACATTAAATTTCGTGAGCGATAAAATGTTTACTCGAGCGTCTCACTTTGCCCGCCCCTCTCATACAAGTAATTACAACAAACGCAACATTTGTGTTTACGCGATGAATAATCATGACCCCCGGTGACAGGGAGCCGCCGGTTGTCCCTACGGACAAGAGTGGTGTTGCGGATTGCCAACGGCTCCGCCACCCAGCTCTTGCGGCATACGAAAAATCACAAATTCCTCGGCACAACCAACCGGTACGGCCAAATACGGTGCGTATCCGTGGCAAGCTGCTCTACTTACTCGGGACAACACTTACATAGGATCGGGAGTTTTGATCAGCGCCGATTACGTATTAACGGCCGCGCACAAGACTGCGATGTATCCGTGAGTATCTCTTCTCATTCTTCCCTCATACCCACTGAGTTTACTTTTTTTTTCTATTCCCGCGATACGCAGCAATGGAAATTTCATTGTGAGACTCGGCGAATGGGACGGTCAAAAGACCAACGAGCCATATCCGTATCAGGATTACACTCCGGCCCAGGTTATTACTCATCCGAATTACAACGACGTAAATCTTCAAAATGATCTCGCGATCATTAGACTCGACAGAAGCGTACCGATTGCTTCGAGCCCGAGTATCAACACCGCTTGTCTCGGCAGTGCCGTACCTTCAGCCGGAACCAGGTACTCTCAACGAACCGACACTCCCCCCCCCCCCCCACCTAATAAAATACACGTAAAACGGTATTAGCAACGTCTCTTACCATTTATCGCAGATGCTGGGTCTCCGGTTGGGGAAAGAACGCATTTGGCGCAAACGGCAGTTATCAGAGTATAATGAGAGAGGTCGACGTTCCGATAGTCGATCAAGCCAATTGCGAGGCGCGTCTTCGTAACACGAGACTCGGACAATATTTCAATCTCGATAGAACGAGCTTTATGTGCGCCGGTGGTGAAGTCGGCAAAGATGCATGCACGGTAAGTCTCGATCGCGATACCACCTTCATTATCCTTCTTCTATTTTACACGTAGCTCGCGACACGCGACTTTTATACGTATGATTTGTACATAGGGAGATGGAGGTGCGCCGCTCGTTTGTCAACCGAGCAACGGCCAGTGGCAGGTTATCGGGCTCGTAACGTGGGGCATTGGTTGCGCCGGTTCCCAAGTTCCAGGTGTTTACGTTAACATACCTAATTATCGTACCTGGATAACTCAGCTAACGGGAGTCTCCAGATAGATTCACCTGCTGCCGCTGCAGTCAATCCGCCAATATACACATTAAATATTTCACTGAGCGACAAATCGAATCGGTAAAATTTATATTTCTTCACAGTATTGTAACATTGGCTTATAAATATTTTCCATTTCGTAACTTATTTACACGTGGAACGCTGTCGAGCGTTTTCGACCTCCCAACGCACCCCCCCCCCCCCCATTCTTTTTCTTTGGCTTTCGTTTCTTCTTTTTCTCTGTCCAAAAATAAAACCAACGAGAGAAACGGAGACGCGTGTCACCAGCTACTCAATCGTATCAACCAACGAGTCATTGTGATCGATCGTTTCCGCCCGCCCACCGCCAACACCATTGCCGCGCGTTACAATGTTATGTAACGTAAATTACAATAAAAGTACGTCATATCGACCTGTCGCTCTCGTCATCGTGTATCCTCTCTCGATTCGCATCTCATGAATTAAACGATATTTTCCCGTTAACGCTGTCTCCATCCATTCAAAATTTGATCGTTCTTGGATTTTTTTTTACCCCCGGCCCCATGCCTATTTATAAATAATGTCGTTGGGTGTATCGTTATTTTACAAGTAATACATCTGTGTGCGCAACACCTTAAAAATTGTACAAAATATTATAAATATTTTTCCGAGCAACCGCTATTACAACACTAGTTATTTGAAAATTTATTATCTCTACAAGCTGCTGCTGCTACACGTGGACCACAGCAGTTGGAGCGTTGCATAAATTTAAAAGTATTTTCAAAGAAAATGACAAACGGCCGTACAAATGGATGAATATAATTATTAATTATTTACACATAAATTGACAACATTTTTTTTCTTTCAAAGACACGCATCTGCCTCCCATCATGAAAACTTAACCCAATTTTCGCGGTATCTCTCTCGTCGGAATTGTACAATGAGCCACGAAATTTCAGAGTGCCCATTAAGCATTGTGCGTGAATTTTTATTTCTCTCTTGACATTCGTTCCATTCGTACAAAATTCAACAGACTTTTCGCAACGCGTCAAGCGCCCTTGACAAAGAAATAGAGCAACCATTTGTGACAACCTACCACCCCCTAATATTATTATTTCTCACGTACAGAGGCGCTATAAATGAACATTTTACTTTTATACGCAATGCCTGCTACTGCTGGGAAAAAAATTTGTTTTCTCGCTCGTCGTTGGTCGGCAAGCATTACAAAAAACCTTCATAAATGTTTCATTCAACAGCGCGTTCATTCACCGCGTCATCGATGCAAATACTGGACATTGATATCTTAAGAATAATTCAAGAGTCGTTTCCATGTCGGATCATAACGCTTTTTACGTCAGGCATTTTGAGAAATAAGAAAATCGCGCTGGTAATAATCATTGTTTATCACTGAGGCACAACCTTCGCGTCTTCTCGTAGCATCGAAAAACGAATTACGGTGTTGCGGGTGAGAGCTATAAATTGTGACGCAATTATATTCTTTACGCCGAAACAAGGATAAAAATTACGTACAAAGTATGCATCATCCCGCTGAATCATAATGACGAATTAATATTACGCCATGTATGAAATATATACAAACATACTCGCTCAAAGTAAGAATCTTCGGTGTGTACAATTAGCATAGTTTTTATCGAGTATCGCTGATTCATTTTTGTAGAATGAAACAGCCGCCACCACATCCCTGACACTCGCATTGTTGCTTCACTTTGCAAAAAAAAAAAAAACGATGCATCGCGTCTTCGCGCGGTACATACCTACAATACATTTTCTAGATAATATCGATCTAATAATAAAATGCCTTTGGCAGTTAAAGTTTCAAACGACTCCTATCTTTCCGATGGGCGGTTCGTTGTCGAATAAAAAAGGGAAAAGGGAGGAATAACCTAATCGATGTTAATCCTCGCGATATATGTACTCAATGGGTCTCGGTGGCAATGAGACGACAGGCGATAACCGAAAGCATCTGCGTCGAATTGCACGCCAAATGCACATTAGCGTATACATTTACGATTTCATTTTGTACGATACAGTGGCGGTGTCGCGCATCGACGACATTCGCGGCTACGGAGGTAGGCTTCGTTTTTTTCTCTTTCTTCCCTCCTCACATCCCTATTTCATTACATTTGTTGCGAATGGTTTTATCTTTCTTTCTTCAAACCGACGGGCTATTGGCGTGAGGATGTGGCAGTGGGCCGGAATGATAAGAGACGGGAGGTGAGAGCAAATGACCGCGTTCCATCTCGTTCACCTCCCGTTGATCCACCTCCGTCATCGAACCGATCGATCGTGCCAGACTGTTTCGCTGACGGCACATGTACGGTGTTTCTCCGGGTGAGGGAGTTTCACGACCCTGCGTCATAAGAAAGAAACATCATTAATAGATCGCTCGTTAAATACATTCGCCAAATGTAAAATAAAACAAAAACGATAAATTTCTCTCATTACCGATAACCGTACTCGATTCCGATTTGATTCCTTCGAGACAACGCCCGAGACATCGGGATTTGGGTACGACGGTGGAGGAAGAGGAGGAAGAAGATGACGGACGAGGATCGGAGTTTCTCTTGAGATAGTACTGTGTCTCATGAAAAGGAAATTAATGGAAGGAGAGGAAGAGGGGGGGGGGGGGGGGAGAGAGAGTCGAGAAAAATTCGAGGATCGACTTACCTGTTTGGACGGACCGCAGCAGGTCGCTTGGTTGCAGGGTTTGTCCGTTTTTGGGCAATCGAGAACGCAGTCTTCCGTCGGTGTTTCCTTGACTTCGCTGTTGGAGTGATACTAGAACGAGATACGGTAGGTATAGCAGCAGCGTTTTAATACGGAGAGGGAGGGTAACAAAAATGGGGGAAGATTCGCGACTCACTTCTATAAATTCCGGTTGTATCGTGGTCGAGTGGATGCCCTCATTGTGAAAAAATTCTTTAACTTGCTCGGCTATCTTCATGTATTCGGATAGATTGCGACAACGTATGTGAGCCGAAGCGATTATACGATCGCCGGCCAATTGCCATACGTGAAATTCGTGAACGGCCAAAACTCCATCAACGTTCTCCAAAAGTCGCTGCTGTATCGCGTCAACCTGTATGTGAGTCGGTACCGTCTGCAATAAGATCAGCGCCGATTCTTGCAGCAATGGCCATACCGAGCGGAGTATGAGCAACACGAGAAGAAGCGAAAGGGCCGGATCGATGTAAAATCTGTTGGACAAGCGGTATCGCTATAGTATCGATCGAATGTCGTTGAAACGTCGTCCAATTATTGGACGTTCGTTCCCTATTGGACGAGTTACCTGTATTCCCATTTGGTGAGCCATACGATGAGGGCCGAGACAATTACGATAACCGATCCCAGAGCGTCAGAAAGAACGTGGAGGAATACACCTCGCATATTCATTTGGCTGGCGTCGTGAGAATGACCATGGGCTCTCTTGATCGGCGGCGGTGGTGGTGGTGGTGGTGGTGGAGGTGATGACGGACGATACGCATCGTCATTCTCGTTGTCATCGGTACCAGCACCCACCAGAGTGCTCAGTCTGTTGTGGCTCCGTGTTATACCATGCGAATGCCCGTGAGTATTTCCGTGTTCTGAAATTACACGCGCTTATATAAGGACTCGTAACTAGCTTCTCCTTTTATTTTTTCTTTTTCTCAACGATAGACTAGATTTTTCGAAGGAAAGAACGAATGAAAGGAGAAGAGCGGCTGCCGCGATGACGGGATGGGATGAGACGTGGTAGCGGATCGACTGACCTACTACCACCGCGCAGGAGGAGCGAATCGTAGGAAGATTGCTACTGCTGATGTCGCTGCTGGTGCTGCTATCGCTGCTACGGAAAGCACACTGTAATCGAACCAGTTGAACCTGTTCGAGCTTTGGTGTTATTTCGGCTCTCGTCTTACCTGCGGTAATGTTGACGAACGGGCGACAAGCAACGCCTTTTTATGAGTTTGCTTTTGGATTTGAGGAAGATATGTTTTTCAATTGTTACCGTGAAAGAGGCAGAGCCCGATGACGTTGACGAGCAGTCCCAGAACACCAACGGCAACGAGCAACTTTGCTTCGTGAATCTCTTCGACCTCGATAAACCTCTTGCAAGCTTCGACGGTTATACTGAAGCACAGAGCCACGAGGAAGACCGCGTTGACGAGGGCACCCAAGACCTCGGCCCTCGCCCAACCGAACGTATTCTTCGACCACTTTTTTGGTGACATCTGTCAAATTAAACAATCATCAAGTTTATTTCTTCCTAATATCGTAAGCATGTAACGACAAGGGGGCGACGACAGCGCCCCCGATATCCCTTTGAATTCTCATAAACATTTTGTAATAACAACAGCAACAACAAAACTCCGGATAAAGAGTTGCAGGCCGATAAGACGTATCGTCGATGATAGGGACGCTCCAATTACGAGACTATTGAAAAAAAACTTAAAACGTTTAACCGAGGTACTACATCCGAAAGATAATAATGGCAGTTGTAAAAAGAGATACTCACCTTGACGGACAGAAAGGCAACAACGAGAGCCGCTACATCGGACAGCATGTGAAAACTGTCGGCTATGAGGGCCATAGAATTTGTTACGTAGCCTACTATTATTTCGACGAGAAAAAAAAATGCCGTTAGCCACAGCATCGTCAATAGACGGCATTTCTTTCCCGTATATCGGCCCATCCTACCGCTGTTTTATCTGTAATAAATAATATTAATAATTAGTCCTGCTCCTGCTCTCTTTGCTGTACCTGTAACATCAGTCTCATTTCTCCCCCTCCTACTCTTGTTCTCATTTATCGAGCCGATTCGTCGTTATTATTCGCTATACCAAAGAATCTATCTCTATTCACGCTTTCGATTCCAATGAGGCCGTTTGCCCGTTATGCGCCCAGCCGCGCGCGATAAACCACTTGAAAAAATATTAATCGAGTCTATTTGGGGTTGATCGAGCGTTTATCGGACAATCGTATCTCGACACAATTGTTTAATAGCCTTCTTATCTCTAAAGCAGGAGTATTACTCGCGATCGTGCGGGCGAACGCGGACAAACTCCCATCGCCGTCTTTCCACCGCTATTAATCCTAATCCGTGAACACGCGCGCACAACCGATAAGCCTCTATAATAATTCCATGGTATATTGATACTCGATTATTTTATCAGAGAAAAACAAAAAAATCCACCCCAAACGAATGGCATAGACACGTATCTCGAGCGATTCGTTTCTCCGACCAAAATCGCTTCGAATTTGTATTCTTTTTGATAAAACTGAAGCAGCGGGCTTGCTATATATCATCTGTTTGTTGGTACCTCTCCGTCTCGCGCTTACTACCTTTTCCTAACATTTCTTTACGCATCCCCCGTTATGTTTCTGCAAATATTTTGTACAATCTTTTTTTTACAGGTTCCTTTGTACTTGTCTATCTATTTAACAATGATTGCCAATCGTAACTGGATCAACCAGACATAGTAAAGAGATTCGGCGACCAGAATTTTCCTGAAGCAAAATTATCCGAATTGAATTTCTCAAAAAATTTCATATTTTTTGAAACAGTAGTATTCCCTACGCTACACCAAGGAACTACCATTCGAAATACTTTGAATTTTTCCCTCTTTGTGTTTATTTGAATTTTTAACTTTGGCATCCTGTTATTCATCGGATGAATATTGAGAAAAATACTTATGCGGTTACTCTACATTTGTTTTGTAGAAGGCTTTGCTCGCAAGGAACCTCCATTGGGGAACGGAGGAACAAAATCTTGTTAACCAAGAGACGGCACAGTATTATTGTATTAAACGAATCAATCTGTGCTGCTCTTTCACTCGCTATCTCTCTCTCTCTCTCTCTCTCTCTCTCTCTCTCTCTCTCTCTCTCTCTCTTTTTCTCTCTCTCTTTGTCTGCCTGAAATAGTCCCTGGGACCTTTGACAAAATAGATACTCCAATGAATCATGCGATCGTAATGCTATATGAGCCATGGGTAAACGGAAATTAAAAAAGGAAAACGATGACAAACGAATATTTGAAATGTTTCGCGCTGAGGAAAATCGAGGGATGAAAAATTATTGCTCGAGATATATTTATAGGTATATCTCGGAACGAGATTCTTACCCTCTTGTGTTATGACGGTACGATGACGAGAAGCGGCGGGTAAATAATGAAAGTGGTAAAAATCTCTGTAGACGCGGACGACTTGAATCGACTGCCGACTGATTCTGCTCTATGAAACGTCACGAGCGTGAGAAAGCTTCTTACTTGACAAAATAATATCGGACATGTCACACGCGGACACGTTTCCGCGATATGTGTGCGTATTCACAAACGTTTACAAGTAAACGTATATAGATTTTTCCACACGCTCGATGAAAATACATTTCATTTGTAAAATGTGAGTTTTTTGCTCCGGGCGATTTCTTTTTTTTTTTTTCGACGGTCGCGCACCACTATCGCTCGAAGGTAACACAAACGAGTGTATATAATTTTGTGCTCGAAGATAGTAAACGATACGCTTAGATTAATTTAATACAATCACAATCGCACGCCCACAACCTATAACTTTGGAGAAAATTTAAGGAATAAAAACTGTCGTCCCGCTCGCCTGTTACGAATTGAGTCTTGTCCACCCCACCACCACCATCACCACCCCAGTGCCACACAAAACGCATGAAACTTATCAATCAACGGACACGGCGAACGAGAGTGAGAGAGAGAAAGAGAGAGAGCGACAATTTAGTTTCGGATCCACTCGCGTCATCCGCTCGAGGCACACTGATTTATCAACTGGCTGGCGATCTTAATTTTACACCTCCACTGAGTTGGCCCCCCGAAATTGATTAAATTGATTTTTTTCCTTATAAATCCCTTGGGGGTCGTACAGTGGTGTATGGTATCATATTTAGATCGTTGAGTAGTTTATCATTTTTTCAAAAAATGAATTTCGGAAATTACCTCCTGAGTTAGCCCCCCCCACAATATCTATATGGACTGCATCAAGTCTTCCTCAAGGAACCTCGAGAGCTCCCTTGAGAAAAGGAAGCCAATAAGGTTCCTTGTTTGGTCAAGAGAGATGTATGAAACGAGGAATCCTCATTCCTGAAGGAAGTTCTATGGAATCGGCTATAACTTCATCTTGTAGTTCACCCTTGCTGGCGGGAAATTATGGCATGATTTAAAAATGTAGAAATTTTTGTTTCAAACTCAATATAGCTGGTACGTACGATCATTTATAAAAATCTAAGCTATACTATTATATGAATTGAATTTTTTGTTATTCGATCAACGATTTTTTAAGGTATGCGATCAACCCTCAATGTTCCTCTCGATAAAAAGTTGAGTGCACCAAATTTTCATTTTCAAGGTTTTTTTTCCACCTTATTAAATAAAAACCTTATCATATTAGATTTTTAACGATAATACTGTACTCATATTTTTATTTGTTTAAGGCCGGTTGTTTCACCTCCAGGTAAATTTTATCTGATAGTTAAAGGTTTGCTACTCAAGGTTACAACCGTCAGGTAAAATTTACCAGAAGGTGGAACAACCGGCCCTTAGGTCCAGTTTTTCCACCTCCCGGTAAATTTTATCTAACAGTTAAAGGTCTGCTATCCAATGCTAAAACCATCGGGTAAAATTTACCTGGAGGTGGAACAACCGGCCCTTAGTGTATTATTTATTTATTGGTTTTTTTTTCATTATTGATTTTTTTATAGTACCAATAATGGTTGAACTTATGGTTTTTGAGAAATAAAAATATATATAATTACTGTGGCGAGATTATTTTCAAGTCCCTATTTATCAAATTAAGTATTTTGAACTATACATGTGAGAAAATCTCTCATCGCGCGACCAACGTTTAAAGCGATCTATCAGTGGTTTAGTCGGTAAAAATCCTGCTGAACATTTTTCTCTTACAGTTGAGTTTTCAAGAAAAATAAGTTACACGTTGTTCTCCTTTCATCAGAGAATAAGGTGTAACTTTTCTTTTTCTCGAAATATCAAGCGACTCTGAAAATAATTGGAATCTGCTTTTCAGCTGTCTCGCACTCACGCAATTGATAGAGCGCCTTAAGGGTATGGATCAGTCACCCCGTCCGCTTCGAATTTCGAAATGAAATTTTTCCACATCGTTCGTCCAATCGGAATAATAAAAGTATCAGTCCACACAGGAAAATGGCAAAAATGGACAGAAACTTTTTTATTCTGTTCGGACGAACGGTGTTGAAAAATTTTCACTTCGAAATTTGCAGCTATCTCTTTCGCACTTATGCGACGGATCCATACCCTTAAAGTGTAAAGTGTAAAAGAAAAAAGCGTCAAATTGAAGAATCCCTAAATTATTCGAAACACAGCAATAGAAAATAAGTGAGCAGGCACTAAACAACTTAAAAAAATGAAATTTCCACAATCATCTCCGATTTCGATGGTATTTAAATTTTTTTTAATGTCTTCGATAATACAAATCAGAACTTCATTCTGTGCGGATACTGACTGCTACGTAATCCGAACATAGCAGAAAGATACGCATAGAGAAGTTTTTTGTCCTCCCGTTTTCGGATAGCCGCGATGAGTTGTTTGTCGACAGCTTTCTGATCGGTTTTTCGTTGTTCGCTCGGCATGTACTGTTCCTTCTTCTTGCTGAAAATGTCGCCTTCTTCCTTCTTAGCGCGCTTGTCGCGTTTCCTCTTGAAGTATTCGTCGTTAATATGCTCCGGCAGCTTGACGTCCGAGACATCGATTTTCGTTGAGGTTGCGATCACGTAATTCTGGCTCATTCTTCGCAGAGGGCAAGCGTTGATGAGGAACGGTCCTGAAATAATGAATAATCATTGTTATCAAATTATGAATAGATCTATCGCACATTGCTTCAATAGTTGCATCGAAGTTGGGACAAAAGTGCATAACTGATACTTCATGACTATAAACAAATTTTTAAAATCTTTGGCAGGGTTAAAAATAGACTTTTATAAATTATTTCAAGAGAAAAAAATCGTCACAGAAATGAGACGTATTCATTTTTAGGCAATAATACATATTTAAAACCGAAAAAAAAAAAAAAACTCACCATTGACCAAAAGGAGACCACTCGCAAGCTTCTTGAGAAGAACGACGCGTTTTCCCTTGTGAGGACCAGCGAGCAAGATGCAAACAGTTCCTGGCACAAGAGAAGGCCTGATGTAACGACGATGATCACGGAAGCATTTCTTCGCATGATGAACCGTTACTGGATCGGAGGTAGGATAGAACGCGCGTCTCTTCGACAAACGTACAACACGAGTTTCGCCATTCTTGTCACCATTGATCTTCTTGACGATGGTCATGGGTTTCTTGTTCGTGACCTTGGATAATAAAGAAAAAATCGCTTGTTACTGTGCATATAAATATTTACAGCCTTAAATGAAGGAATGCAAATAGAAAAAAAACAACAATAACTTAAAAAATACTAAACTTAAACAAATGCGAAGAATATGGTGTAAAACATTGGTGAAAATTGAATGTAGTAATTATTGTAATTTAAGAGCCAGAAATGTAAAAAGCAAAATTACAAATGATCTAAATTTCCAACATTAAATTTTCCAAAATTCCAATGTAATTAGTCGCAAATTTATTTGTTTCACGCTCAAACAATATTTTCGAACAATTTATTGTTTTGCAGATCGTACACCAAGGTCAATTAAATTCATGGTGACTAGTTTGTAAACAAATTTAATAAAACTTTATTAACAATGTAATATTGATTTGTTAATTGCAATATTATTCATGTGCATTGGCTCATAAGTTATTCAATAATTAAGCATTTATTTGATTTGTACGCACCAATAATTAACAACTGAACGAATGCCTTCTAAATACATTTTTTTTTCTCTAAAGTACAGTCCAATTATGGAAAAATTGAATAAAAATTCCCAATTTTTCAAATTTCTTGTTAAGTTTGATTTTGCTCTATCTTCTTGTCACAGAACTTGTAAATTATGCAAAATTATTATAATTTCTTTAAGCTTACAAGGATAAATTAAAAAATTGTTAAAAGTATTAAAACTTTTTCAATAAAATAATTCTACATATTAGATTTTTTTGATTATATGGCAAAGTTTTGGAAAAGTTTGAATGGAAATGATATAAATGTTTTAAATGTTCGTCAACTTACGGTTTTTTTAGTCTTCTTGTCCAAGAACTTGTACACTGCCTTTTTGTGGAACATACGAGTACGACTAAATCTGTATACTCCATTGCCCAAGTCGTAATTCCTCCGATTAGGTTTTTTCGATTTTTTAGCTGGGGTACCCGCCGCAGCGGGTTTTGCAGATGCCTTCGTATCAGTCATCTTAAAATTCAATAAAAAAAAATGAATGACAAATCAATAATGTCAAGATTCATAGATTTCTTCAATTTTCATTAGGATAATTGCATTGATATACCAAAAATTAGTTATATTAATAAATAAGTTCGTGTCTTTTTCAAGCAAAAAATGTTTTATTTCATTTCAGACAAAAACTGCGTTGCCGTGAAATAAACAAATATGCAAGAATATAACCACAAGAAAATCACTGATTTACGATCATTTTTGTTTTTGGTGAAAATAGGAAGAAACTATATTTTTGAAAGAAAATTCAAAATTATATTTTGTAACCAATTTTGGAATGGGGAACATTGCTGAAAAATGTACCACTGAAAACCGATCGATGGATGCACTACCGAGTGTAACTGTACCACACAGCCTTTCAAGCCTGCTCGAGGTTATGTTTTTTTTTTATGCACAACACTTATTATTTTGTTGCAAAATAAATTAATGCAAGAAGCATGACACAGAAAAAGGTAGATTTAACAATAAATTTATGAACAAAAAGATTGCTGTATCTCAATAATCGTGCCATGAAACGTTTATTTTTCTACAAGTGTCAATCTTGATTAGGTGATCGTATTTTGGAAATCTCGCGATGGTATCAAAAGAAATACACATCAAGCCATAAAGAAAAAATCATGGATTCATTGTATTTACCGAAAATCGAAACCGATTGTTCGCCAAAACGTAGAAATTAACGGATTAACAAAAGAGGATTTTATACAACGTTCACTTACCACGCACCGAACGGCCAAAAGAACCTCCCCCTCGCGGTTGTTTACGAAAGTACGACGAATCTTCGGCCGTATTCCAAAACCTACTGCCAGTACTGCAAGTACGTGCTTTGGTATAGGACTTACAGCGCTGGCAGCAGGTTTTGGAATACAGCCTATATCGTTAGATTGGAAATACAGCGCCATCTACATTGTCATCTGTCGATACCAATGATTAATCTAGTACAAAAATTAAACAGAGGCCGCTGCCATTGAATTCTACAAAAAACTAAAAACGCAAGAAACACACGCACTGACAGTTCCATAAACAGCCGGTTTATATAATTTATTCATGATGCAGCACCTAAATTAGTAGGAAACAAAGTTTTCTATTTCACAAAATAATAAAATATACTACGTTTAATTTAAAAAAAACCATATTTCTCTTCCTTTCTTAATAATCATGATATTTATTTCGTCGCAGTTATTTCCCAATTGTTTCAAATTTATCACAGTTACTCGGATCAAAGAAAATCTGCACGTGTAACAATCTAGCACATACATCTATGTATACATACCCATATATTATAAATATATATATACTTTCATTCCCAAGCATTATTGTACTCCAATAGAAGAAATAATTTATTTCTTATCTAAGCCCACCTTCGATATCGCGTTATACATTTTGAGTAAACCCTGCAAGCGTGTGCTTATCAAATTTTTTATTATTCGAGCGTCTTATCAGCGTGCAAAAGTTACGGCCGAGTGGTCTTATTAAATCTCAGGTATTAAAAACTGGGAATGTATGAGACAAGTTGGCAGTGTAATGAAAAATTGTCATACAGATAATAGCTTATTATGTCTTTTCTTTTCTCGTATTCCGGATATATGGTACTTTCGGGGCTTAATTCCCAGTTATCCATATATATTTATATAATAGAGGGGGTTTCTCATTGCCTCTCTGACTCGTGGACAATCGAGCTTGTTTTTTAGTATTCCGCGAGCGAGTGTGAAGGGAATATTACGAGGGGGGGAATCAACGGTGCGTGTAGTCATAAGGTATTGCGAGTGTGCATATTTTACGTATACATACATACACATATACAAACGTATACACATATATGTGTGCATTTATACAAATGATACAGCGTATGTATATATCTGTATAGTTTTGTATAGTATAGATATACACGTATAGACACACGTACACATACTGTCCATTCGACTTCCGTTGCACGTACCCCACCGTAATATCATTTTCACACGTAATTACTCAGTTATACGTACACTCTACGTTCAGAACCGCAATACTGTTATAACTTTCACGACAAAGAAAAAAAAGATAACAATAAAAATCGGAAACTTAAATTTATCTCATTTTCGCCATCGCTCTCTCTCTCTCTTTGTCTTTCTCTCTCTCTCTCTCTCTCTCTTTCTTTCTTTCTCGTATGTTTCGGGCAATTCTAGGGTAAACGTGGAAGATAAAACATGGCAACCTTCTGATGACGTTCGTGTGTGTACTCGCGGTCACGCAAATATCGCGAAACAGATAGATCAAATGCCCTTTAGTAAAAAACAGCTGGTTCACACCAGACAATATTTTTACATCATCGGATAAAAACGATACAATTTAATCGTTGGTGGCAGCAACACCGTGTTTTCTTCGAATCGAGAATTTGTGACGAGTGTTTTAACATACGATATCATGATGAATATGTGGAAAGTGCGGGAATTAATGGACAAGGCGTAAGTTTTTTTTTTCGTTATTCTTTCTATGGCTTTTAACCTGCCTCCGCCCTTCAATCAAATTTTTCTTCATATTTTTATTGTTCTATTTTTGGTGACTTTCTCCTCTTGCTTCCTTTTCTCAGTTACGAGACACTGAACTATTTCAATTTTTTATAATTACTTTAATACTCATTTCTTTTATTACGCATAGGACCAATGTTGTTATGAACTACACCGAAACCGAAGCCAAAGTCAGGGAGGCTACGAACGACGATGCCTGGGGACCTACAGGTTATTCTGAATGCACATTTTTTCCAATGAGTATTTTCATTATAAAGATGCTTTTCTCAACAAAAAAACCTAAACTCAGAATACCATATAATTTTTAAAAATTATCAAATTTCTAAAGTACTAGGAATTTGTTGGTTGATTGCAATTTTTTTTGTCCACGATTCCAACCTGAAATTTAACTACTTCATTTTGTCAAAAATTCTTCCAAATTTGCTTTTTGCTACAGTTATTCTAACTATCCATTGGTAGGATAAAATTTTTCAATTAGAATGGTTTGTCAACTTTTTATTGAGAATAACTCTGAGAGAATTCAAGGTTTATTGTAAATAGTAAATATTTTTTTTATTAAGTATTTTCTTAGAAAAAAAATTCTCTGATCTTTAAAACATAAAATATTATCATTTCTCATTTGGAAAAAATTATACCCAATTTGTCCAGTTGCTAACACAAAATTTGATATGGAGATACTTTATTAATCGCTTTACGGTAACTGACTTCAAAAAATGACCCACTCGTAAATATTGTGGTGCAAAAATAATCAGTACCTTTTGACAAAAGACTCGAAATGTAGTGATAACTTGGATAACAATAATTTGCATTTTATTTGTCAAATATTTCTAAATAGAAAATATTCAGCTTTCCATTAAAAAGACAAATCTCACGTTGTCAATTTGTACAGAAATTCTATTAAAAGAAAAAAAAACATCCGATTCTGATGGTTTTAACAAAAAAAAAGGATTATTTATCGATGTTTCCATTGCGAAATGTGGTGTGCAGCTTGTTTGTCTTAACTGACGAATTTCTCGTTTTTTGTTTTTGGATCAGGAGCCATGATGCAAGAATTAGCTCAATCTACGTTCACGTACGAGCAATTTCCCGAAGTAATGTCGATGTTGTGGAAGCGAATGTTGCAAGAAAACAAGCGAAACTGGCGTCGTACTTACAAGGTAATTAAAGCCAGTGCTACCAAAGACAAGACTGGTTTTGTAGCTGTAAAAGTGTACCTGTATATTCTCTTTTTTGTTATCTGATAATCAGACTGGTTTCCCGAATGAGAATAATAATTTGTTGAATGATGGAGTGAGGGTGAATTCAAACATTTTTTTTCGTCCTTCAAGTCTCTTCTCCTGTTGAATTATCTGGTTCGTAATGGATCGGAGCGAGTTGTAACGTCGTCCCGGGAGCACATTTACGATCTTCGTTCCCTTGAGAATTACACGTACGTGGACGAGTTTGGCAAGGATCAGGGTATAAATGTGAGGCACAAAGTACGCGAGCTCATAGACTTTATACAGGACGACGACAAGCTTCGCGATGAAAGAAAAAAAGCAAAAAAGAACAAGGACAAATATGTGGGAATGTCGAGCGAGGCGATGGGTATGAATTTCGGCGGTGGTGATCGATGGACCGATAATCCAAAATGGAATAAACCGAGCATAGAGAGTTACAACGATTGGGAAAGAGAGAGTCGAGGTAGCAGAGGTTTCGAAGATGGGAACAACAGGTTTGTCACATTTTTTTTATTTCTTTATTTTGTTTTCACCAATGCTCGAAAAATATTGAAAAAGATATCTATTTCTATTCTTGTTTCAGTGACGATGGTGAAAGGGAAGATTCCGATAACGATAATTCTACGAGTCCAAAGAAAAACGATCGGGAATTTCGTGACAAACTCGATACTTTGGATAAAATAAGAAGGTTCGAAATGCAGCGAAAATCCGCCCAGACCTCGCCATCGCGACAACCGCGTCCTATAAAAAAAGTCGACCTAGGAGCAGCTGCGAATTATGGAAAGGATCAACCCAGTACCGTGAGTTTAGTCAAAAATGAAATCAGCTTTTTTAAATCGCACTAACGTTAATTTTGGAATAAATAACTTCAAAACGTTACGAAATCACGACGAAAATTTAGACTTCTTCTGCATTCTTGTAAAACAATTTTTGTGACCTATTGACTAGCATAAATGTAAGAAAAAAATGAATGTTTTTTTTTTCCACAGAAAAGTCAATCAAGCCCGAAAAATAATGCCATCTCCTCACCGAGTAACCAACAGAAGAACAAGGAAGACATTTTGAACGACATCTTCGATTCGCAAAACGAAAATAGCGAAAAGAAATTGAGCGTCGAGAATAACGATAACGACGACGATTTCAATCCGCGCGAAAACGTTTACGTTCCAATACAAACGCAGAGTCCAAATTCAAATTTTGGAGATTTCAGCAGTGCCTTCGGCGTTACGAACACAAGCGCGAACAAAGCTACGAAAGCTGCAGACAATACCGACGAATTTGCTGATTTTACGTCGGCTTTTAATTCGGGAGCAAAAATAACGAACGAAAATTGGTCGGCGACGCCTCAGGCACAAATTTCGTTGATGGGATCGACGATACCTAACATCGGAAATCCATTAGCCAACAAACCGAGCAATAATACCTCGCTTATCAATCCATTACAATCACCGAGTGGGGCAACAGTCGCGAGTTCAGCCACTGATCTTTTATCAACGAATCTCACGATGGGAACCAATCTACTCAATACCATGCAATCTCAAGGCCAGAACAATCAAAATGTCTTGAGAAACAATGCCAATAACAACTCGGGTAAATAATTCATTATTTGGATACATAATTCATTGTTTTGAAGTACATAATTAATTTTATCCGGGTAAGTGAATAACATCACGGCAAGTAATTAAGTATTCGTCAACCGATGGTGTCCGAATTTACGATATAAATAGAGGCTATGAAATTTCTGAACCGAGCGATAATTTATGTGAGAATGAATACGTCGTCAAGGGCATTTTTAATGATTCAGTGTTTTTATTGCTTTCTTAGAGTTCTTTTAGTTCGACTTGAACTATTGATTTTTCAAATAAAAAAAAAAATTGTGGCCTGATTAAAAAAAGAAACATTCTTATCCGTTTTCCTTGATTTTTACAATTCACCATTAAAGTTTAAAAAAAATTATTATAAATATATTTAATTTTTGGTTTTCTCACAACCACCAAAAAAAGAACATTTTGCGAATGAATTTCTTTTCTATCTAAGCAAATTAAATTTTATTGTTACTTGTAAAAACAATATGAAGACAATTGTTATGGAATTTCCATCGTGTTCACCATACAATACATATTAATAAATACATACAAGAACATATTAATAAATGTTGTGAAAATTTCTCGTCTTAAAAGTCTTAAAAGTCTCGTCCATAAAAGGATTTTTTTTTATAATGAATATTCATCTCGTTTCTTTCTATTAATTGTAATATCTAAATCTCTAAGCAGACTTTTGATGAAATAGTAAACATATCGTTTTTTTCAGCGTCTATGGGCACGGATCTATTGGCGGATTTCGATGGTTTCAATTCGCAAATCGTGGGTTCATCGAATAACGCAAACTTATCGAACACCAATGTCTATAGTCAAGGGAACGCTTATAATCTTACGTCAGCATTGGACACGGGTTCAGTATTTGCAACGGGTACGAAGTACATTTTGGTTCATAAAGCTTCTTATTCATTTTTTTTTTGTATTCGCACGTTCTACTTTTTCGTAATGCACCTGTCGCGTCCGCGTAAGAGATTTGTTCAGCCTCCGGCATGATGAAATGCGTGTTTCCAGATTCGGCGAGCAACTTTCTCTCGCCCATACCGGTTAATGCAAGTACCGCGTTGAACGATTCAACGATAACGCCAATTGGCTCAACATGGGCAGGCGCAGGATTGAATATCGATCTCAATAATCTTATGGGCGGGAAATCGAAACCATCGGGCCCGGCACCAACAATGAATCAATTAGCCAGTAATAGTCCACAGCATCAAGCCAAACCTCTGGGTAAAACGCACATTATTTTAAATCTTTTATTAGGTCTACACATTAATTCGGTGCTTTTTTCGTACGGAATTTTACGGAAAAAGCACCGAATTATTTTGTAGACTTCATAAATTAAAATCACATTTATTTATTATTATTGTTGTTGTTATTATTATTGACATTATTATTATTATTATTATTATTATTATTATTATTATTATTATTATTATTATTATTATTATTATTATTATGTAGAAGCTTTCATCAGTTTATGGAGTATCAAGGTTTTCGTAATTCGTGACAGTAAATATCGCACGTGCAACTTTCCTGATACCCAGGTAGCAATTTTCAAAAAAGTTATCCGAAAGTTATCTTAAGGATATCTTATGTCCGTCCAAAAGGCATCTGAAAGTTATCAGTCGTCCGAAAGTTATCTTTCGGATAGGTTGTTAACTTTCGGATGCCTTTCGGACGGACATTAGATATCCTTAAGATAACTTTTGGATAACTTTTTGTAAATTGCTATCTGGGTAACGATGAATGCAAAATCAAATAACGTTTTTATAGGGACCGTGCGTGAGCTATAGAGAGCAGTACCACCGCCGATGTGCACGCTCTCTCGTGTCCGAATGTGCAATTTGTGCGGTGTTATTTTGGCTTTGAATAATAGGAGTAAAGACAAATTTTACGATTAATAATGTTAAAAATGAGCAACTAAGGTTTTCAGCTCGTGATTAATAATCGTGCTGGAGCCTAAAATTATATAAAAATTTAAAAAAATGTGGCTCAAGATATATTTCAAATGTCGTAGAAACACAAAGCACGGGCGACGAATCGGCCATATAATTCATTCCATTTGTGTCACGCTCTTTCATGCGAAATGGACAGCGCTCTCAGGAAAAGAATAGTATTTCAAAAATGGTCAATCTTCTCGAAACCAAAGTGGTGTGGGAGAGCTGCCCTGCATTTACCAATGTCTTTTTGATGAAGAAAAGCAAATAAATCAATTTTGTATCGTAAATCAATTAAAAAATCTTGTCACCCGCGTATACGCGCTTGATTACTTAGCACCTAGCTAATGTAGAAATTGCCCACTTCGTGGCGCTGTAAGCGCCGCGCACGGTCCCTAAACGTGCGAAAATGAATAATAATGCATTTATTAAAAATATTTAATTTTGACTAGTTTTTGTCGCGTATGCATAAAGTTTATTTAATTTTGAACAATTTAAACCTGACGATAATAATGTGCATTTATCAAAATCATTCAATTTTTGTCACCAATTCACGGAACATCTAGATTCGAATAATTCTTTATGCTAAACACCTAACTCACAATCATGTTAATACCAAAAACATACAGAAATAAGTAACGTCTTAATGTCCTTCGTCCATCATATGTCCATCGCCCAAAAAAAATCGGGTTGTTCAGCAACTTGTTTTTTTTTGTTTATTGAAAGCAATACAACACAATATCGATTACGCATAATCGATATTTTGGTTTTTAGGCATGGAAAAAAAAATTATTTTGCATTCTTTTTTGTTTACATCACTAACAAAAAAAACATCCTCGCGGTCGACGTGGTAACTCGTTCAAGAATGAATGGATTCGAAAAAATCAAAATATTCTTGTAATATAATGTTGTCGTTGTAGTCCGCTAAACCGATTTTTTTTAATTAAAAAAATTAAGCAATTTATGGCATTTTGAAAGTAAATATGCGTTTTTTTTTGAAAAATTTGATTCTTCAAGTATTAGTAAAAAATGTTTTAAACAAAATATCGAAAAAACGGCTGGATAGATTATAGAGAAAAATAATTCCGAAATTTTGGGAAAAAAACAATGAATAAACATTGGAAACTTGTCGAGTTATCGCGCCGATTGTGGTGCAAAAATTTGTGGGGCAAGCCGCGCGAGGCGCTGACCATTTATCATTATAACGTTGTCACGGGGTGGATAATTTTTCATGGATAATTTTTTTCCACCACACCTCCACAGAAAGTTCGATTTTCCGCCTTGCGTAAATCGAATTTTCCGCGGAGATGTGGTGAAAAATAGTATACGCACATACGGGAGGGAAAGAAGCCATCCTATGTTAAATCGCGTGCTTTCCGCACGCGGTTTAACATAGCCCACTTTCCGCCCCTAGTGGCGTAATATACTATTTTTGCATTCAAGGCTCGAAGAACAAATAAGAGATAAATAAATATAATTTATTTTTTGCAAATTGTGGATATATGTAACCCTTTCACGCCTGTAAAATATAATTCGTCTATCATACACTTTCTATTTGTCCACGCATTTCAATTAAAATTCGTAAATTCTGAATGCTTCAATAAAGATCTTGTTTGCATGTGTTAAGTAAAGAAACGAATATTATTCGAAATTTCACACATTATAAAGCACCCAATATATTTTTGTAAATATCGAATAATTATCATTTTCTCAGGCCTTTGTTTTTGTAAATGCTTTTTGCCAAAAACAAAGGCATTTTTTTTAATCACTAGATTTTATGCTTGTCTCCACAACTAACGCTTTTTTCTATTACTGAAAAACAATTTCTTCATACGTTTTGGATGCATGCAACTTTTTTCGCTGCAAATGTTAATAAATCATTAACCAATTAATAAATTTATGTTATGCAACAGTTCCATCGTTCACGCCAAATTCTAATATCACGATCGCTCTTCTATGATAGAGGAACTCGTTACAGGTGGTACGTCGATGCGATTCGGGGGGCCGTTGATGCAATCACCTCCTCCGGCAAGTCCGACGTTTTTTCCTGCGTTTCAATGAGAAGATGTGACATTTTTGCAAAAGTCGGTGCACCCATAAGAGGTAGATCGTACTAAAATTAGGGGCTTTGAAAGGCCGAAACATGAAATAATACGTCGATGTCTGCGAGGAGGAAAAAAAGGAAGAAGAAGAATAAACAATGTTGACAATACGTGCTTCCTTAAAACACGAATTAAATAATGCACGATAAATAATGCATAAATTTGCATAATATTTATGTAAAAATGAAAAAGGATTAAAAAAAAAGACATTCGAGAATATACCGATAAAGTTAAATAAGCTATATAGTCGAAATTTAAGGAAAAGATTAAGAAAAATAAGAGAGACGAAAGTTTTAAGATATTGTAACAAAAAGGACGACTGTCATGGCACAAAAGACGAGGCGAAGTTTAGCGCAATACGTTGAGTGGGTGCACTGAGAGAACGATTGATTTTATACGAGGAAACAAATGTTCGAATCATCACAGAGATAATATAAAAGCTGTCATGGTTGTATGATAGCGACGGAAAACCTTTTTTTGCAACAAACAAACAAGCAAACAAAAAGAAAACATTTTGTGTAAATGGTTTGGGAGAGATGGGTTGGGCGAACAAGTCGCCTTGTTAGTAAAGTACGCCCAATCCAAATTCCACTATTAGTCAAAAGGTACACCGACTTTTGTAAAGTAATAACAAAAAACAACAAAAATAAGAGAAATCGAAGGCGTGAAAAAAAATGTATCGGGCACGAGAAATGAAATGTAATTGAAATCGCTAACTTTTACTACATTCTCTCTGAACGAGAGACGGGAAGAAATGCATATCCTTTCGAGATCGAAAAAAAAAAAAAACGAAACAAGTATAAAAAGATTGAAGCAACCACTTAATTACAAAGATAATTATTAGCCACTAAGTATACTAATTGATTAGGTTGTCATGGTAGTTATTATTATTATTACCATAGTTTTTAAGACGAAGGCAGGTTCATTAGTGTTTAATTTTTCGATAAAACGAAACAAAACAAAATAACTTTGCTGTAAGGTTGTTGAATCCTTTGTATGGAAATTAAAACAGGAAAAAAGTGAATGACGAGAAAAAGAAAGCCGGCAATAAAGCAATAAAGCCTCTCCACGACGGTGTCTTTGCTGAGCTTTCGCATTATATCTTTTTAGCTATACGGAGAAAAGTCTTGAACTTAAAATATACGTTCTTTTCTTGACCCTTCGCAGCCCTGATACAGTTAAATAGCAGCTGAAGTATATATATAAAAGACCGAAAACCGTCATATTCGAGTATATAAGAGTGCGTCAGAGCTCGCGCAAGCTTTCTTTTAATACTTGGCGTTGAGCCGCTACCGCGTCTCTTGATATACATACAGGAATAAGCAAAAGTGGAGTCATAGATTTACAGCGTTATAAACTTTGAGGAATTACTTGTTTTTATAGTGTTATTGGAATCTGAGCTCCCAAAAAGAGAGAGAGAAAACTAGACAACATTTTTTCTGGCATTGCGATAAACGAATGAAAAGTAAGGAATTTTGTGGAAAATCGTTTATTCCAAACGCATGACGATGATAAATCCGGCTGAGAATGTACACATTTTTTTTAAACAACTGCGATAGATAATTGAAACATATCCAAACATTTAGTTTATAAAAAAAATGTTTCATGTTTTAATTATATTTAAGAGTAGTGCCAATTTCAAAATTTGCGGTACCAAGTTGTTCCATTTCGAATCAATCAAATCGTATTTTTTTCACATTTCTTCAATCAATCATGGTTCGATTATTATTCTCTTGGATTCGATCCATTAATTTTTTACAACTGTTCTCACTTCTACAAAAAACTTTCAACAGTTATTATTTTTCACGCCGCCTCCCGCCTTCCTTTCTGTAATCTAACGTTTTTTTCAAGACTTTTGATAACAATTAACCGGATAAAACCGAACCAAAAATAAATTTACTTGATGACAAAGTAGTGCGACTCCTATTTCAGATTCAGTCTGCATCAAATTGCTTTGTTCACGAATGAAATATTATTTTTCGGTAAAAGTCGTTATTGCGCGAATTGCTGATTTTTATTGTTCCCGCAGACAAAGCATTTTTTCGAATGCCCTTTTTACGGCTCAGAGCCGTAAGAATAATTTTGTCAGAGACTGGAATTCCTGATATATTGGATATTCCTCCTTTTTTCTCCGTCTATTACGCATTTATTGGAGAGTGATATATATATATATATTCCGTATGAATGTGATTTGCGTGATATTGAACATTGAATATCCCACTGTAAATACATTGTGGAAAGTAAATATGTAAAAAAAAAGAGAGGAAAAAAACGTAGAATCGAGGAATGCACGTGAAATCAATGGAGCAAAATTCGAGTTGCGATCGAGCGTAAATCGACGATTTATATTCCTATTCCGAGGATCGAGAGAGAAATTGCGATCCTTGCCAATCTGTATTTGTTTTTCATTGTTAATTTACCACGCTCAGAAAAAAAGTCTACCATGTTTTAGCGCAAGTGTGGGGCGATTGTTACGTTGAAATTTGAAATGCAAAAAAGAAAAATGATATTCGTGCGCATTTTGGAGCATTCCAACGGTTTTCAGTAAAATCGTATCTAAAAATATGATTCATCACTTCGTTTCCAGTCTCATTGAATTATCATACAAAAAATGAATATCTGCTGGTGTATATATTTAAAAAAAAACCTTGGGAAAATCCATACGAATAAATTGCAAAGAACGCAGTACGCAACGGTGATTAACAATCGCTATTGTTTCGACGAATTATTCCACTGCACGAATATTATGGCCAATTATTCGGAACTCAGTAGTTTCGGCAGAAAAAAATTCTTTTTTGTTTGTTTATTATTATAATCGAGAAGAAAATTATACGATTAATTCGAGTATTTATAGATATGTTGCAATCTATATAATTTTATCTTCATTAAATGCTCATTGGTGCTGGTATTAAGATAAGTTTATTATTCTATTCCAATCCCACACGTCCTAAAGTAAATATGAAGATAAAAAAAAAATCGAGGGACCTTTTACCATATGCTCTATTTTTTTATATCGAAAATACGAAAAGCTCCCTCTTTTTTTTGCAAACATTTCGTTGAGGTTTGTAAACAGTTTATTGTACTTGAACGAATCACAGGCTCAACATGGACCGTTCATCTTTCATGGATACAAAAACTATATTTCGTTCGAAATAATTAATCGTTGCTTGTTTTTTTACGATCTCGTCGTAAGATCATTGCAAGAACCAAGGACATAATTGAGGAAAATTGTGATATTTATGGAATATTGTATTATTGTATTATTGAAATATAATATGAAACGGAAGAAAATTCATGTGCAAAATGAGTATGAAGAAATGAACGAATTATTAGAAAAAATGAATCGCCAAATTCATTGTACTGAAAAAACCTCGTTTATGACTTCAAATGTTCATGGTTCTTATTTACAAAACTGCGGCTGTGTTTATTGTATATTTTGTATATATATTTATTTATATATGCATCAAAACGAAATGGAATAACGAGCAGGACAAAATGTGGAGTGAAGACGTCAAAAAATGTCCTCTCATTCCGCCTCGCTGACACTCTTCGATTTCTTTTTCTTCTTCTTTTTAGGAGGTTCCTCTGGCTCGCCATAATTTTCAGCTTCGACTTTAGTGCCATTCGTAGGTGTTTCACTCTTGCCATTTGTTTGACCATTCTCGAGTGCTTCACTCTTGCGTTTCTTGTCTTTTTTCTTCTTTTTCTTCGGAGACTCTTGCTCTTCAACGTTGTTAATGACGTTTGATGCTTCCTCGAGGGCTTCCATCATAACGTCAATATTTTTCTTGGGCACATCACCGGTTTCGTAAAATTTAAGGCGATCCTCGACTTGCTGGCGCAATTTTTCGCCGTAAACGTTGCAAGGCGTATCGGCGAAACAATCGATTCTCGATGCGATCGAACATTTGTTGGCGAGATACCTCGATATTCTTCCCTTGTTTTTCATTCCAGCACGACCAATGAATGTCGAATGGAAGAGCAAACCATATTTCGGCGTATTTCCTTTAGTCTTCAAAGCTCTGAACAGGGCTTTTTCAGCGCCCAATATTTGCACCGTTGATGCTGGATATTTGGCCAAATTGGTCAACGAACCGGCATGAGCTATGAGCCTGGCACCCACTTGATCTCCAATCAATGTTGCCAAATTTGGTGCCACACCCGCCATCTTAGCTCGCAAATAACCCGCCAATTGTTTCCTGTAATCCGCTAACGCGATTACACGTCCTGCAAACATTTCGATGTTCAAAAGATCTACGGGACTTATGTCCATTCCCATCGATGATTTCGAAGCATCTATTATCGCCTGTGCTTTGCCACTGTCCATCACAAGCTCCTCCAGAGCTTCCAATTTTTCCGCTGTCAATTCTTTTCGATTTTTTATGAGTTGTGCCACTTTAGCGTATAAGTAATTTTCTGGAACGATTTTCACGAGCTCTGGGAAATGGTAGCTGTACCATTCTCTGTAAATGACAACGTTTTTTTTCGTTACAATCGAATCTTCTTTTCAACACCATCGTTCTTTAGAATTCATTATTTTGAAATAGACGAGTTATCAATAAAAAAATGAACTACTGCAGCTAAAATGAATTTGCTCAAAAACAAACAAAAAATTTTCAATAATTGTTTTTTTAATATTTCAATATTATGAAACAAGGATCAATTAACAATAACGTAAATGATTTAGTTGATATAAAAAAAAATCAAGTGAATTATTCGATTGTTAAAAACGAAGCATGTATTTATTTACGTTCCAGCAAAAAAATAATCGAAACAGAAATAAAAATGTATCAATAAAAATAATATAAATTACTCTCTTGATGAAACCTAAGTACGTATGTGCAATGGTTAATATTAATGTTGATCAAAATTGAATATACAAGCAGCAAAAAGTTGTAGAATTAAAAAAAATATATATATTTTAAACCTCAATTAATTAATTAAGCTCAATAGAAAAAAAAACCATGAATTATTCACGTGATTAAAGTGAATTACTATTAATACAGAAGAAAAACGAAAAAACGAAATAAATTACGTTTTTAGTACTAAAACAAATTATATGTTTGAATAATAATTACAAATCTATCAATAAAAAAAGCATGGATTATATATTTGATAAAAACACAGCTTGTAAATATACTGGCAAACAAAGAAATTTTCCTAAACAGCAAAAACAATGAAAGAAAATTTCTTACCTTATACGCATGCTGAATGTGTTGACGTCTTTGTCCAGCTGATCCAAGAGCGCAATGCTCTGTATGATCATGTTGTCGACACGATTAACGTTGAACTTAACTTTAGCTCTGGAATAACTGTGGCCAAGTCCGAGCTGAGCAATTCCGGAGCTTTTGGCGGTCAAGCCTTTGACCAAATTGTGAAAATGGTACCGTATTCCTCTGATGATTTCTGGTACAGCGCCTGTATGGTCGCATTTTATATCCAGAGCTTCGGTTATACTGGCCCCAAGTTTTGGATCCCCGACGCCTAGTACTAATTTTTCTTTTTTGCCAGGTTTTGGCAAGGTAGAATCAAGAAATAGTTGAAGATCCTCCGGCAACACACCTTCCGAAATGCTGTTTATATTTTCAAGAGCCGCCAGAGCTGTTTTAAAGGGTGAAAAACCAACAAGTTTGACAACCCCATTGAATCTCGAAAGATTTGTCACAGATGCCTCGACCTGAGGTAACAACATTCCTACTTCTTCGAATTCCTTCACTGCAAAGAGGGCATAGCCTGCTGCGTGCTCGTAGAGCACATAAAATTTGCCCTGAGACAAAGAAAATTAAATATTATTCAATTATTATTTATTATCAAATTCTCTGGAATTTATTATACATCTATTTTCTTTTTATTTTTATTTTTATTATTCCTGGCATACCCTTGTGAGTTTTTTACAAGCCCATCCTTTTTTAATGGGGTTACAGTGATGATTAACTCTACTTTACTAATTTTCAATTTCCTAATTTCCATGTTCCTGAGAAACCTCCCAAAAGTATTTCCTACAGCCACTCTTTTCTAACGCACTACTGTATCGCATTTGAACGAGGGCCAAGGGAAACTGTGGAAAACCCGGCCGATACAGGCGGCTGTTTTTACCGTTTCAATTGATTAGCACCATCAGAAACTTAGAAAAACTGCCTCCCGCTCAGGGATTGATGCGCGAGCCTATTTGTATTTTCTATTTTCTTTTCATTGTTTCTTTTTTTTATAATTAATCATTTTTATGACTAAAAATGCAAACGCAATTAAATAAATCAATGTTCCGAAATTTTTATAGATTTACGACCCATTGCGTACTGAAGAGCTCCGAACATGCGGGTGTACAAGGTCAAACTAGTTTATCATAAATACTTGTTCAATCGATCGTGTTATTAGATTTTACTTTGATATAAATTCTTACCATTTTCTTCGATTTTCACTTGTGATTTGACACTGTTACCATACGCAGTTTCACTAATCGGTCTTTTTTCTCACAGCATTATCGCTATAACCAACGAAACTCGTTGTATACGCATGGAGCCATGTGCTGAGCTAACGAGCTATCATCTGTATCGGAAGTTTACTACGCGATCAAGTTCATTCGTATATGAGAATGGCCGCTACCCCATTTCCTGTTTATCATCAGCATAATTTTTTTCGCGCCTTTTGTTTTCAAATGTGGCTATTCTCTGCAAATCGTTTTTTTGTGGTGTGAATAATAATACAAGACCGCGAATAATTAAATAGAAGTTTCTAAAAAAAATTGTTTAAATTATACAATTAGCACGCAATAATACGGTGTAATTTGATGAACAAGGTGAAAAGACGAGCTCTTGGACCCAGGCCGACTTCGTCATATCTATATATTTTCCCGCTCGGTGCGTCACACGGCTATTTCAAATTCGTACATAACCTCAACTTGAAACTCGAAATAAAACGTCCTAATAAAACAATTATTTAAAGAACGACGTTATGGTTTTATAGACTAAATCAAAGTACTCAGACGTACATAGAAGAACAGTTCCCGTGTTAACGTTGATGCCAGATTTTTAGTTCGCGAGAATGACGCTTAGAGCGCTTCGTTCTCGTACGTGTAAGCATCGCTATGATGTAGTACGAGCGCCGGTGTGGTGGGGATCGGCGGAGAAGGCGCGTAATACCCCTCTAGTTTATTACATTTGTTTGGATAATAAATACTGAGCTTATGTATGTTGAAAATAATAATTAATTTTAAAAATGAATAGAAATGATTAGATCAACCATGGTTACAAAAAAAAGTAAATAATCTTTTTGTTCGTCAGAAATAAATGCATCGCTTTCTAAATTCATTAAAACGTTTCTTAAAGTTTGTAAATGTGTAGAACACAGTCATTAATAAATCTATAACAAAATTAGTAAGATTCAGAAAACGGGCCTTACCTCTAATCTCGCAAATTTTTTAATATATTGCATAATATTATACTTTAATTTGAAGTATAATTATGGGGGTATCAAAATTTGTTAATTAAAAATAGCAAGGTTGGAGCAGGTGAAGCCTGTTTTCTTTATATTTACCAATAAAATTATTATGGTTGCAAAAATATTAAAAAATAAACATTCTGTTAATTTTTGATCATTTGAACTAGTTTAATTGTTATTTCATTGCTATGCTGTAGTAGTGGAATGGAGATACACAAGGAGGTCATCGAATGCGATTGAGTCTTTCGCGAATGCGATTTATTTTCCACTTACAATTACATTTCTGGCGCGCAAGTATTTATTTTAATTGATTGCTTTAAAAAAAAACGACATTAAAAAATTTAGATGCATAAAAAACAAATTGCGAGCATTCTTCCAAAAGACGTGATTTGATTTTTAAAAAATGATACAGTAAAAACGAAATTTAAAAAAATGTATTTTTCCTTCAAAATTAATGAATATCGAATTAATATCGTAAGAGCTGTGATCATTGCTCAAAATTAAAAAATCAAACTTTTTTTCATAGTGTAAACTGATTTAACTATATATTATGCATTAAATATTCTATGCTCGTCCGAATTTTTTACAATATGTATTCAGTTTCGAGATTCCTCTTTGAAATGAAATTTTTACTTCATTGAATATATTTTAAAAGAATCACAAATTTTATCATTTTTATGTCAGACCAGAGAAGAGAAATTGTTCGATTTTATAAATAATTTTTGTTGACTATTTGATTACTAATTCTTTGCGTTATAGTACTGTAGAAAATCAATGTTAATATGATTTCAAAGATTTCTGAATTTTCGTTGGTTTTCTTCGAATTACGGGATATTAAAATTGGAATCTTATTATATTGTTTTTTATTCATTTGCAAATTATAGGGAAGTACAAAGTATAAAAAGTATTTAAAAAAATATAATTTTTTCATTAGTGTATGGGTTAGTGGGATTTTAAGAGCCAAAAATATATACACAAGTAGTATAGACACAAGAAAGAGATAATTCTCAATTGTTTATCACATTTCGGAAAATAAACAATAAAAAGATTACTTTGTTATGTCCTGTGGGAATCGATGAAAACTTAAGTTCTTGCATTTTGTCGCAGAATTTACGCATCCTTTGTAGGCGCATAAGCTCCGAGAAGGCATTTCTATTTCCTTTTTTGTACACACGAATTACATGCAATTAGTAATTACAAATTGAAAGTACTACGAACATCGTATCCAAAAACTGACACGCGAAAAATTTTGGCGCCGAATTGAATTGTTCCGTAACTTGCCATGAGCCTACCGTTGTATGAGAGGAAAAGAAAGAACATTATTGTCAACTCTCGCGAGTATGAAAGAGTGCTCCGAGTAAGCAAGAGTGGGGCGTTCGAGTTCTTTGGTGGGGATAGATCTTTTCATCAGCAAAACCGTCCGTCTTTTTTTTCGGACAGTTTTTGTACGTAACGCATGCGCCTAACGTCTCTAACGTTCGCTTTTTTCGGACAGTTTACGTGTATAACGCATGCGCTGTACTACTCATAAAAAGGCCTATTGGAATTCTTGCTGTGCATGTGTGTGTGCTCACAGACACGAAATGTTTGTAGCGCTCCTGGTGGCCGGGGGACAGAAGCTCGCTATGTCCCCCACACAATCGGCCCATAAGAACTGTTCTTTTATGTACGTCTGAGTTCTTTGACTATATTTATTTTGTAAACACAAATTGTATAAAAACCTCGCAAGGTTATGGCGCATCGTTTGCTTGGACGTGGTTTAACAAACGCTAAGAAAAACGTGAGTGATTTGCGTCAACCATTCAATTACTTGTTAATATTAGATTTCGAGGCAACCTGCGAGAAAAATGGGGCTTGGAAAACACCCGAAATCATAGAGTTTCCGTGTATAGCATTAAGTACGAAAGATTGGCAGATTAAGGATATTTTCCATCAATATGTCAAGCCAAGAGTCAATCCGATTCTTACACCATTTTGTACGGAACTTACGGGAATAATGCAAGAAATGGTCGATGAACAACCACATTTTCCCGAAGTTTTTCACGAATTCCGGCACTGGCTCGACCAACGAGGATTCCTTGATCAACGGAATGCGAGTGCTTTTGTGACTTGTGGTGATTGGGATTTGAGAGTTATGTTGCCGAACCAGTGCGCTGTTGATTATTTGGAAATTCCTAAATATTTTGAACAATGGATAGATCTGAAAAAATCCTTCTGCGAAGCTACAAACTATTATCCCAGGAGCCTCATCGATATGCTCCTCAGATTGGATATTCCTCATCAAGGAAAACTCCATTCTGGCTTGTGCGACACTCAAAACATGGCCTGTATTGTAACAGAACTTCAACGACGTCACAATTTTATTTTTACTGTCACCTCTTCGACCAGAGTTAAAATAAAAACTTCGACATAACAATTTCAATTTTTGAATAAATCTTGATTCATGTATAGCAAAAAAAAATATTTTTTTTTTATGTATATGTTTCGTATTAAATATTTTTGGCATAATTATTGTACAAAAAAAAAAAAATGTTCCAATGGAATTTTGAACATCACAAAGAGTAAAAGTGACCTTGTACACGATGAATTGAAGTTTTAATAGTGATTTTATGTGACAGGGTTGATTTTTTTAATATATATTTAAAACCGTTTAGTCCAGTCACCTTAGCAAAAGTCCTATTCAAGAAACCCAGCCACTGGCTAATTTTTTTATAGGTTGTTTGGACCAATAGGAATATGTCCCTGAGTTTTCATAAAAATCCGAGTTGCATTTTAGTAATAAAAAATTATTGAAAATTAAAAAATCGATGTTTTTGTTATTTTTTTTGGAACGCGTCCTATCGAAAAAAGTTTCGAATAAAAGTTGTTCATCATAATGTCCTCTATAAAAAAGGTCCTATACAAAAATGAGCTAGCATTGTTAATTAAGCGGCGCATTGCAAATGAAAAAAAAAATTGTCAATTTAATTTTTGCAACTGCAATCGATTGTTTATCAACATATCGGTTTGAAGTTCATACATGATGTAGGGGAGCCGAACCCCAAGAGAATCGTGCAAGATTTATGGATCTGCGAGATATAGTCTAGCAACAATCTGCGATTATCGAAAAAACTTGGGCATTCAATAGAATTTCCCGACGAAGGCCCACAGCGTAGAAAAAAATCGAGGAGCTTTGTGTCATCGTGCAAAAGCGATATGGAAAAAAAAAATTGTTTTCGTTGAAAATAAATACTGTTTTTTGACGATTTTCGATTTTTGCTTATAAACAAATAGCAATTCTGACCAAAGTTACAAAGATATCCGGAAAATTCTTGGACCATCTAATGCGTTTTTGAAAAACGAACAATTAAAAAAAAAAATTGCAATATCTTGATTACAGCCCGAGATATGGATGTTTTTACGTTTTTTCAATTTTCTTTTGTTATAATTAAGATTTTTCAAAATTCAAATTCGTTAGCCTTCCCTACGCTTCCGACTACGGGATTCAATAAAATACGGACCTTTAGGAGGAATTATACCATCACAGTTATCAACGTGTTCCGATCGACGGCGCGTGGCCAAGCGCGCAGCCTTGCGCGAGCGGCTTAGTTAACAAATTTGATAAGTTACTTAAAAATGGTCGTAGAACAATTTATTTTTTTTTATTTTTACGTGATTTTTTCTCGCGAACACGATGGTATGCTTAAAAATCATGTTCACCCCATAGCAGACCCATGACCATCGTTTTTACAAATTTTACATATAACTGTGCTTTAAAATCATTTTACTATGAATGGGAAAGGGTATCATAAATAAATCTTTGCTCCGACACTGTTTCATTCACTACAATAAGTTAGTAATTCACTTAAAATATAATCTCGAAGAAATTAATGGTGATTTTCAATTTTCTTTCTTGAGCAAAAGTAACTGAAAAGAATAATGAATTTCGCATAGAAAATTCTCAGCGATATTGTTCCCACACCGATTAAGAGTGGAGTTCCCTGAAAAATTTGTATAACTGTCGCGACATATACGCATGTTCGGAATTAGTGAACCTTTTCAGGTAGGTTCCGAGAGAGAGAGAGAGAGGGGGGGGGGGGAGGGGAGAGAGAGAGGTATATAGAAATGGAATTATAATCCCGTTTCCTGTTGGCTAGTTTTCGATGAGAAGGGGGCCAATTCGTCGTTTCAGCTGAAGCAGATGTTCACGTTGTAAGTAATTGAAGGGATTCGAGAAGCGTCCCTTCTTATATAGTCCAGTCAAATTAGCAAAAATAGACAAATTAACTGGTAAAAAGCTATAAATGGGTAGAGACCTTCATTTTGATATACTTTTGAAGATACTAAAAGTCCTGACCTCTACCTCCAAGGCTCGATCCGCCATCTTGAAAAAAAGGTGCACCTATCCAGTTTTTTCATTATATCTCGGTAACCGTTAGTCTGATTGGGGTGAAGGTTATTATAAAAATTGAAGCTTATGAAATTCTCTATAAAAAAGGTAGAATGCATTTTATTCGTATCTTGAATATTTTTCTTGTTATAGCCTGTTTTATATACAGGGTGTCCCATAGGAATGTGTGAAAACTAATGAGTCACTATTTTTTAAGTAATGAAAGGACTGGAAAAATTTAAATGTTTTTTAATAAAGGAAAGTCGTCATTTTCATTTCACGTCTATTTTATTATATATAACAAAGAACTATTTAGTACAAACTATTAATTTAAAAATACAGTGAAGAATGTGCGGTATTAATGATATATATTTTCGAAATGAGAACCATCTGAATTGGCACAAATATCCAAACGCTTCCTAAAACTATCAAAAACATGTTCTAATGTTTCGTCTGAAATGCCATTGACGATCTTCTTAATTTCTTTAATTAAATCATCTATTGTTCTCGGGTTATTTTCATAGCAATGATCTTTAATGTAGCCCCATAAAAAGAAATCACAAGGATTGAGATCTGGCGAATAAGGTGGCCACTCTAATCCTGTTCCTCTAGCAAAGCGTGGGTACCCTAGGCCAATAACTCGATGAGGAGCTGCTCCGTCTTCCATAAAATAAAAAGATTTAACGATACCGCTCTTCTTCGTATAAGGAAAGAATTCAGTCTCTAACATTCCTTTGTATGTCTCTCCGGTGACAGTAGATTCAAAGAAATACAGGTAGATACCTTTTATTGACATGGCTGCCCACACGGTCACTTTCCGGGGATGAAGAGACGTTGCCATTACGACTGTAGGATTTTGCGAGCCCCAAAAGCGATAATTTTATTTGTTGACGTAACCATTCATCCAGAAATGCGCTTCGTCAGAAAAAATGATTGCTTTTTCACTCAATTCTTCATTTTCGAACATTTGCGTAATCGTGTTGCAGAACTCTTTTCTCTTTTCTTTTGCGTCGTCAGTTAACAACTGATGCGTGGTTATTTTATAAGGGTGCATTTTTAGAAACTAGCGTAGAATCCTATGCACAGTTGATTTACTCAGTTTCAAAGCTTTTTCGGCCTTGCGAATCGAAGAATGTGGATTTTCTTTAAGGGGACCGTATGGTCTAGAAATTTGAAAAAATCGATTTTTTTTTTTTTCGATATGTCGAAAGTATAGTATCTCAAGAATATACTGTGAAATTTTCATGCGGAAATTCTCAATATTACAGCTTCTACAGCCCATAACGCAGGTAGAGAACGGTCCGCGCGCTCCTAACGGGTCTAGCGCTAACCGGTAACCTAATCGGAGCGCAGCAGCTGTCCCAATCCTTCTCCGAAAATATATACCTGTATATAGTACATACTATATACCTATATATACTTTTCCCTTCCCCGAAATATACCTATTGTCGAACATTTGTGAGGGAAACGGTCATTTCGCTTTCCCCTGACTTGATCAGTACAACGTTACGTTTTGACGAACCAACATCGAAAATTTTGAAATAAAATATCAGAAAATATGGATAGAAAGCAAGGCCGTGACTCTTCTAGACGACCATCTTCTGTAGGTCGCAAAAGATATTTCAAGGGCAATCGATTCACTATCGAAAATACTACTGATTTTACGAGCACGTCTGCGAAAAAATTAAAAGGCAATGAGGAATTGGAAGTAAACGTTAATCCTACTTTCAATTATTGCATCATCGAATTCAGCATGATATTTTTAACGTTGCAACAGTTGTTGAAGTGTAAAGATTGTAACGGTGCGGTCACTTTTAGCAAAAACGGACAACGTGGTCTAGGATTCAAACTCTCTGTGAAGTGTGAGTGTAAAGAAACTTTTATTTTGTCTTCGCCGTTAATTGATAAGGCATTTGAAATCAACCGTCGACTTGTTCTCGCCCTGAGAATGCTTGGAGTAGGATTTGAAGGCTTGAAAAATTTCTGCGGTCTCATGGATCTTGGACAAGGAATTTGTAAGAGTACATATTACGGCATCGTGGACAATATAAAAATTGCAGCTGAAGCCGTCGCGAAAATCGTTTTCCAAAGAGCATTGAAAGAAGAAGTCGAGTTGAATGTAAAAGCTGGGCGTCCCGCGGATGAACTTTCTGTGTCTGGTGATGGATCGTGGGCGAAACGTGGATTCTCATCGCTTCTCGGTATTGCCTCGTTAACCCATTAACGCCGAAGAATCGTGTTTTTTTTCTCATTTTCAAGCTAGATTCTTATCATCGAAAAAAAATCATTTGCAAATAAAAAATATGTTCCCTTGTACTTTCGAGTGTCCCCTTTCCGAATCCGGAGTCAAAATTGAGTTTTGTCCATTAGAAAAAAAAATATGGCCGTTTTTAAACAAAAAAACCGAAAAAATCGAAGACATTTTTTTTACAATATTTTTTTTCTCATTGAAGACGCGCGAGGACCCCCCCTTTTTCTTCAACCATGAGTGCACAAAATAGTTGTAGTTTAAGAATATATTTTTTTAATTTGTCGACATTGACATTTTCACCCCCAAAATGGCGCTTTTCATCCCTTCAGCAGGAAGACAATTTTCACTCTCGGTGCCCGACAAAAAAAATATTCAAATCTTAACGAAAATTGGTATCCCGGGGTTTTCAAGGTCGCTGATTACGATTCCGCCCTCAAAATTCGAAAATTCAGAATGGCGAATCCAATATGGCGGACCCAAATTCAAAAACTTACTTGAATCGGATGAAATGTGGCACTCGGGGGTTTTCGAGGTCGCTGATTACAAATCTGTCCTCAAAATTCGAAAATTCAAAATGGCGGATCCAATATGGCGGACCCGAATTCAAAAACTTACTTGAATCGGATGAAATGTGGCACTCGGGGGTTTTCGAGGTCCTTGATAACGAATCTGGCATCATCATTTCAAAATTCAAAATTGCGGATGCAATATGGCGGACACCTTCCCATTAACGCCCAGTTATTATCTAACGTTTATTGAAGAATTGACAACTTTATATAAATGTAAATAATAATCATTCAATTGATTCACATTTTATGATCATATATTATATTTTTCATGTGTCGAATAAAAATTGACGTTGCAGAGGCTGAGAAATCTCCGATTTTCTTACATTTCATCTTGTTTTTGTTTATACGGGTCATCATTGAATATTATCCCTGATACAAATATATTTATTATCCATGAATATTTCTGTCTGCAAATAAGTTTTGTATATGCCTATCACATCTTTTTTCAATTTTTCACGTTTGTAGAGTGCGGATCGTTCACATTGCTAATGATATTTTATTTTCTGTAAAAAATATTAGCTCAGAATTTTTGTGTTCATTTTAGGTCTGCCAATATTCCTTATCTGAATAATTTGGTTTCTATTTTCGTAGAACTTGTCTTGAGACTAAATCGAACTCACTTATATACCTAAATTTCAGCTCAATACCTCAACAAAATTTATTCATAAAATATTGTTTTATCATCTTTATTGCTCCTGAGTGAATTCACTTCTTCGATAATTTTTATCTCATCGGCAGCGTGAGCATATTGACAATATTACCATTATGTCTCGAAAACGACCAAGGCAATCTATTCCTTCTCATGTAGAGTTTGAAATGGATACTTCTGACGATAATTGTGACGAGCTCGTCGCGATTCCGAATCCAGACAATTCTGGTTGTTCTAGTGATTCCGATTCTGATTTTGAATCAAACGATCACCTTTCGAGTATCACTTATAAACAAGCATCGGAAAATTACACAGATAATCAATGTAAATTGGAAGGAGATCACCAATATAAGTGGATGGTTGGTGAAAAGAGCTACCCGAATGAGACTGAAGACAAATTATTACTAACTGACGGTGTAAAAAAAAGTATTCAAAAAAGTGAGCCGATACAACTGTTTGAAAAGTTTTTCTGCATGGAAATGAAAACATACATTATTGACTCATGTAAAGAGAATGGGTTTGAATTGCAGTTGGATGATTTGAATACTTTCATTGGCATCATCATTGTAAGCTCGTTCAATAAAAGAAAATCTCAAAGAGACTATTGGTCATCTGATCCCTTCTTATTATGTAAGGTGGTTTCTTCTGCAATGCAACGCGATACATTTGAGAAAATCAAATCAGAATTAAAGTATTCGATGCCTAAAGACAATGATCCCAGTGATAAGGCATGGCGCATTCGTAAATTACTACAATTATTTCAGAGAAAATATTCGTCAGTTTGGCTTGTGGAAGACTGCGTTATCTGTTGACGAAATGATGGCCAAATCATATGCAAGAACATCGCTAAAACAGTTTATCCGGGGAAAACCCATACGATTCGGACTAAAATTTTGGGGTCTTTGCACCGCCGATGGATACCTATTGAATCTCGATTTATATTGTGGAAAAAATTCATCAATTGGAGATAAATTGGGTAAATGTGCTCTAGGTTCTCGTGTAGTGATGCAATTATTGGATCCATTTCTCAAATCTATCCCTCCTAAGAAGATATCTCAGTTCCATCTTTACTGCGATAATTTTTTTACGAATTTCGATCTCCTAGTACATTTGAAAAACTTAGGTTTACAATGTACAGGAACTATAAGAGAAAATCGAGTCAAAGAAAAAAATGTAATCGACAAAAAGTCTCCACGAGGTACGTATGTTGTAAAGCATGATCGAAACAGCGGAATAAACTACATAACTATCGTAGACTCGAAACCAGTTTCGATCGCTTCTACCGCTGCAGGGGTGACTCCTCTATTACCGTCTAAGAGATTTAGCTCGAGTGCACATTCAAAAATTGAGATTCCGTTTCCACAAGCATTTCATCTCTACAATAAATTCATGGGCGGAGTAGACGTTCACGATGGACATTGCAACAACTTGCTTCCAAGTATCCGTTCAAAAAAATGGACATGGGTCGTCTTTATTAGATTTATACAGGCCGCCATTGTGAACTCAGTCGTGATTTTCAACGCAACTGGAGATAAAACAAAAAAAATTGGTTCAAAGCAATTCGCAATTTCGATTGCTAAATATTACTTAGAGAGGGGAAAACTAAAACGGAACAAAGCACACGATACTTTCCGTCACAGCAAACAAGCTCGTTGTTCAATCTGTCCAATAAGAACATATACGTACTGTAAGGACTGTAATGCTTACTTCTGTAGTGCTTGTATGAAAGCGAAACACGTAATCAGGCTTCGGGGATAAGCAAAGGGCGCATTTACAACCAAGCACCCCAAAAAGTGAGAGGCAAGGGGACTCACTCGAATCAAGCACCCCAAAAAGTGAGAGGCAAGGGGACTCACTCGAATCAAGCACCCCAAAAAGTGAGAGGCAAGGGGACTCACTCAAATCAAGCACCCCAAAGGAGAAAGGATTTCTACCACGTCCATGTTGTTTTCTCTGGGTAATGCTCTTAAGTAATTCTCTGGGTAATACTCTTAAGTAGAATAAGGAATTATAAGTTTATCCGTTGAGTAATGCGGAGTGATGAATTTCTATAAATTTGTCAATTTTTCAATATATAAAGTTGTCAATTCTTCAATAAACGTTAGATAATAACTGGGTGTTAACGGGAAGGTGTCCGCCATATTGCATCCGCCATTTTGAATTTTGAAATGATGATGCCAGATTCGTTATCAAGGACCTCGAAAACCCCCGAGTGCCACATTTCATCCGATTCATACAGTTTTTGAATTTAGGTCCGCCATATTGGATCCGCCATTTTGAATTTTCGAATTTTGAGGGCAGATTTGTAATCAGCGATCTCGAAAACCCCCGAGTGCCACATTTCATCCGATTCAAGTAAGTTTTTGAATTCGGGTCCGCCATATTGGATCCGCCATTTTGAATTTTCGAATTTTGAGGGCAGATTTGTAATCAGCGACCTCGAAAACCCCCGAGTGCCACATTTCATCCGATTCAAGTAAGTTTTTGAATTTGGGTCCGCCATATTGGATCCGCCATTCTGAATTTTCGAATTTTGAGGGCGGAATCGTAATCAGCGACCTTGAAAACCCCGGGATACCAATTTTCGTTAAAATTTGAATATTTTTTTTGTCGGGCACCGAGAGTGAAAATTGTCTTCCTGCTGAAGGGATGAAAAGCGCCATTTTGGGGGTGAAAATGTCAATGTCGACAAATTAAAAAAATATATTCTTAAACTACAACTATTTTGTGCACTCATGGTTGAAGAAAAAGGGAGGGTCCTCGCGCGTCTTCAATGAGAAAAAAAATATTGTAAAAAAAATGTCTTCGATTTTTTCGGTTTTTTTGTTTAAAAACGGCCATATTTTTTTTTCTAATGGACAAAACTCAATTTTGACTCCGGATTCGGAAAGGGGACACTCGAAAGTACAAGGGAACATATTTTTTATTTGCAAATGATTTTTTTTCGATGATAAGAATCTAGCTTGAAAATGAGAAAAAAAAACACGATTCTTCGGCGTTAATGGGTTAATAGGGAAATACAGTAATAAAATTTTAGATGTTGTCGTCAAATGCAGTATATGTCAAGCCTGCTCTCAATGGAAAGGCCAAGAGGATACGATTGAATATGAAGCGTGGTATCGAGAGCATGAAGATCACTGTGACGCAAATCATACCGGAAGTGCTGGCAAAATGGAGGTAGACGGCATCGTGGAAATGTTCAAGAGATCGGAAGAGTTGTACAACGTAAAATACGCGAACTATATCGGAGACGGCGACACGAAAACGTTCAAAGCCTTATTGGACACAAAGCCTTACGGGGATGATTTTTTAGTTTGCAAAAAAGAATGTGTTTTGCATGTTAAAAAACGTTTGTACAAACGTGCTGTTGATGCGAAAAAAAACATGCACAAATAAAGAAAGCAACAAAGAAATTGACAGAAAAAGAAGAGGGAAAAAAGACACAGCGGAAATCGATAAATAAAACACCGAAGCGTCAACAATTGACGAATAAATTATTGCAAGAGCTGTCAACTTATTACGGTCTAGCAATTAGACGTAATTCAGATTCGACTGAAGGGATGAGAAGTGAAATATGGGCAGCATATTATCACAAAATTTCAACAGATGAAAATCCGCAACACTCGTACTGTCCTCCAGGTTCCGAATCGTGGTGCAAGTGGCGTCAAAGTGAGGCTGCAGGTACTTTAGACACCTACGAGCACCCACCTGCTCTGTGCGATGAAGCACAAGAGATATTAAAACCAATTTATGAAGAATTGACAGCAGAGACTTTATTGGAAAGGTGTATTGGCAGTAATACGCAGAACAATAACGAAAGTTTCAATGCTTGCGTGTGGCACCTTGCGCCGAAACATCTGTTTGCCGGAAAAAAAATCATTGATATTGCCACTCACATTTCCGCTTGCATATTCAATGAAGGATTTGCATCCCTATTGAAAATAATGGAGACCATGGGCATAACAATCGGGCCACAAGCGGAGCAACTAGCGCAAAACCGAGACGAGCTGCGAGTATCGAGCGCCAACCGTAGGAGCACGGACAACTCCAAAGAGGCTCGGACAGCTCGAAGAAATGAAAGGAGTGAGGAAATCTTGAATTATGAACGTTCCGAAGGAATCCTATATGGTGCCGGAATCGCGGATTAACTGTAAGTATTCAAAATTTGCTCAATTTTTGAAAATATCTGTACCTCAAACTTTAAACTCATTTATCTCGAAACGACTTTTTTCGGCACTGCGCAGGTGAAAACAAAAAAACTATTCAACCGAATCACTTGAAATTTGGATATGTTGTTCACAACATGTATGGCTATCGTCGGAACTACAATCATAATTTTATTTAAATAATTTCTTATTGTTTATACTAAAAAACTAGTGAAAAAAAACCCGATTTTACGAATTTTTTTTCAAAAGCGCGCCATTTTGTCAATTTTTAATTTTTTCGATTTGTTCTAGTCCCGACCATAACTGCACTCTTTCTGATTAAGAATCTTCTTGAATTTTGTGTTTCAGATGAGTAGAAGTCTCGGATCGATCTTCACCGTCCGGGTCGGATTTTTCGAGAGGGTCGTCTTCAATGCCAATTATATGATAATAAACACTGTTTTTAAAATTAAAAAAAAATTTTTTGTATACTTAATAAAGGTAGTAATAAACCCGAAAAGTTAAAACATCGATTTTTAAATTTTTTATGGCAAAAAAAAAATCGTGAAAATAGGTGAAATTTTCGTGCTCTAGACCATACGGTCCCCTTAAAATATTTTTCAAGTTCATTGATCGTCTCCTCCGTAGTTACCGAGACTGAAGGGCCTGGTAAATCTTTCCTATGGTCCTGCAGAGTTCCGTATTGTATAAAATTATCAATTACTCTGTAAAAAAGAACAATATTGCCGTGAGAATTCGCGGAAACTTCGAGAAAAAGATTATTTATGGAACGTTATAGAAAAATCAATATAAAAAAAAATTGATTCTTACCTTCTAAGAGTAGTTTTGCTCGAAACTCTTTTAGTTCCGAACTTAGTACGGAATCCTCTAAATGCTTCACTGTAAATTTATCCTCTTGTATAGAAGCACTCAATGAGAAAAACCTTTTCTTCGATGATAAGCTCACTCATTTTCACTAACGCCGTCCGCTTTCTACCGCAGCTAGAATAAAACTGACAAACCTCAGGTATATACTTGTAAAACGTAGGGCCCCTGAGAGGGTCGAAAGGGTGAAGATCATTCGTTTGGTTTTCACACATTCCCATGGGTCACCCTGTACGAATAAATATATTTTCTCTCTCAGGCTGTCGTTGAAATCACACTCTCGGTGTAGAGCCTGTAAAAAAAATATTAATTAACAAAAATTATCAAATTTATGCGTAATATTTTCCCTACACATAAAAATTTGGCAATTCGTACTATTTAATGTTGTTGAACACGACCAGTACTGGGAGCGGCCAGCGATGTTTACTGAGCCGTTTCTACAGTATATGAATTTGCGGGGTTGCGATCATCATCTCTGTCTTCATTATCGACCATGGAAAAACCATTCTCGTCAACCTCCTTCTCAACGGAACTCTCCCTTTCCATGTCAAAAGTAGACTTTGAGTTCAGACATGATGTACCATGGCAGTAGCCACATATATTAGTCGCGCATTTTAGTCCCGCTTTCCTACACCCATAGGATGACGTGCAGCCTTTTTTACAATTACACGATATCAAGGTCAATAATGATTCCGGAGCAGGTGCCTTGAGTGTTAATACTGGTTTAAGACAGTCATTGACTTTTTTCCAACCCAAAAGTTCAGGGCATTTCTCATTACCGCGCCACTTTTGAACTTTTGAATTTGTCGCTATAATAATCTCGTCGCCATATTTTTCTTTTAGTTTTTTTTTATTGTTAGTTCGCTTGGAACGTAATCTTTTAGTAGATTAATCAGGTCAGGCATTGAAAACTGACAGTCGTCACTATTTTCAATGAAATCGAAAATCACTTGCATAGCCGACGTTACATCACTAACCAGAAGGCGTCCGCCCTTCGCTCCGGTATTTGGTTTTTTGAAAAAATTCATAGAACAACGTTCGTGATATATCGCTTCAACAGCGACCAAGTCCGAAATACCTCTCAACCGCAGCAACATTTCTCGAGCCCATTTGTCTCTTCTCTTTTCCGCTGCTTGTATAATGCTGCCTCTAACTTGAAGGGTCTGGACACGATGCACTTTTAACCGTTTACTGACCTCTTTCTTCTTCTCTTTTTCATGAAATGTCTCATCTATGGCTTTCTGTGCAATATAAGCAAGCCTTCTTAAAATCGAAATTTGGGATCGACGACTTAAGCTTTATTGGAGAACTCGTTGAGGCCTCACTTTCTGTAATATTTTTTAACGTAGCCTTAATACTATCTTCCCGCGTATATTCTTTTCGACACGACACATGTACAACCACGGAACTTAGTCCTTTCAGTATTTCGGATTTACCGTCTTTCCTACTTTCACTCGATTTTATTATTGTATCAAGTCCTTTTTTTCACATTAACAGTTTTTTCAACAGAAAGATTTTCATCACAGAGAAGACACTTAACCGCGGCATCCATTTCCTCTTACAAACACGACAACTAATGTTTTTAACACAGAATGCTGCACGATGCTTACAAACGCGAGAACTAATATTTTTGACACAGTATAGTGCACGACGTTTCAATACGAACTGACAAGGGGGCATTCCCTACTCGTCATCACCGATTTCGCTCAAATTTATAGGACATGCAGGGCTTGGCTAAAAATGAAAGTACCCGAAGTGGGAACTCCAGATGGCCAAGCGTTTAGAAAATAAAAATGTTGACGCAGCTCTTGCACCGTATAAGTCATTTACGTTAGCATGTTTGCCAAGCAGCGGTTGGCGTAACGGTAAGAGCTCGGACTAGTAATTCGATGGTCGTGGGTTCGACTCCCCGTGTGGAGACTTTTTTCTTTTCCTATCTTTTTCTCAATTTTTATATTATTCATTTTCCAATTAAGCAAAGAGGTGAATAATTTATTTTTCACCACACATGCACCGAAAGTTCAACTTTCCGAAATCGGAAAGTTGAACTTTCGGGGCATGTGTGGTGAAAAATAGTATACGCTCCACGGGAGTGAAATTAGACTACCTCAAACCGCGTGCTTGTCACCCTCGCCTTCGGCTCGGGTGACAATTCTGCCCGCGGTTTGAAGTAGTCTACTTTCCCTCCCTAGGTGCGTAATATACTATTATTTATTTATTTATACGCAAAAGGCATATAGGACGTCATTTTTTAATGAGCGCATAATCGTAGAAAATTTGGAGTTGCGACTTTCCCGACGTGTTCAAACAGGAATTCTTCTTCTTTCTCCTTTATTGGCTATTTCCCCTCCTTGGGGAATGTGCCATAAACGTGAATAGTCGTTTCACAATCATTGTAAGATTCGTTTTCACCTGAAGGTCGCATGGAAAATTTGGAGTCGCGAACTTTCCTGGGTAATTATGCAGTTTGAGGGGTTTTCCGAAAAACGATGCAAGATTATTTTTTTTTGCATGAAGTGCTTTGGTTAGACACCATTAATGAAATTTCGTCGGGGGAGGCTGACATTTCCCATAAAAAGCATAAGTTATGGGGTTTTGAAGTTATTGGAAAAATGTGATGAAATAGGGTATATTCGAATATTTAGAAGCTCACATCAGGACAAGTGGACACACACACACACAATTCTACGAATTCATTATCAGTAGAGGCGAAATTCTTCAGTCTTCAAAATTATTTGCGAGGGTGGTGAGACACAGCACACACCGTACTATTTCACGCACCCTACTATTTCACGCACACATCCCAAGATGTTCAGCACACTCTACTATTTCACGCACACACCCTACTATTTCACGCACCCTACTATTTCACGCACACATCCCAAGATGTTCAGCACACACCCTACTATTTCACGCACCCTATTATTTCACGCACACATCCCAAGATGTGCAGCACGCACCCTACTATTTCACGCACACATCCCAAGATGTTCAGCACACACCTACTATTTCACGCACACATCCCAAGATGTTCAGCACACACCCTACTATTTTACGCACCCTATTATTTCACACACACATCCCAAGATGTTCAGCACACATCCTACTATTTCACGCACACATCCCAAGATGTTCAGCACACACTCTACTATTTCACGCACCCTACTATTCCATCTTATCTTACCACCCTCGCAAATAATTTTGAAAACTGAAGAATTTCGCCTCTACTGATAATTAATTCGTAGAATTGTGTGTGTGTGTGTGTGTGTGTGTGTGTCCATTTGTCCTGATGTGAGCTTCTAAATATTCGAATATACCCTATTTCATCACATTTTTACAATAACTTCAAAACCCCATAACTTGTGGTTTTTATGGGAAATGTCAGCCTCCCCCATCAGAATATTATTAGTAGTGACCAATAGAAGCAGTGCATGTAGAAAAAAAAAATATTCCATCGTTTTTCGGAAAAGCCCTCAAACTGCATAATTACCCTTTCCTGACGTGTTCAAACAGGAATTCTTCTTCTTTTTCCCTTATTGGCTATCTCCCCTCCTTGGGGAATGTGCCATAAACGTGAATAGTCGTTTCACAATAAGATTCGTTTTCACCTGAAGGTCGCTCCTGGCGGCTGTACACGAACAATAGATTCTTGGCGCAGGTAGAAAAAAGGTGTTCTTGACCGTTAGGGACGACGCTAGCTAGGGAGCTCGTTTCGGGGATTTTTCGGGATTCGTTTGCTAGCTCTTGGCCAAGTAACTTGAATTGTGCGAGAATACTGTGAGAATATTCTGGAAGATATCGAAATTTGTGTGAAATAAAATTATGAGGAAAATATTGTGGAAAAATCGAAAATGTCGGACAAAAGTGAAACTATTGATATGCCTGGAACGTCGACGGAAAAAGAACAGGAGCCAAACGATAGCATCCACAGCGAAGTGTCGAAGCAACGATTGAAGACGGCGATGGATTATAGTTTACATCTTTTGGCAGAAGAAAATTTAATCTTATCAGAAAGTTCCGAAGTAATAACCGAAGAACACATTCAAATGGGAAATAAAATACACGAGAAAGTAGTGGAAATTTTATCGGAGTATCAGTTTATATGCGACGAAGAGTTGATCTGGTGCGAAGAAATTGACCAAGAAGAAGAATATCAAATGTTGGAGGGTGCTAGATCGTCGTCAAGTGATGAGTATGAACCCGATGAAAAAAAAATGAAAGAGGATCCAGATTACGTTCCACTGGACTACAAAATAATGGTGGTTAATCTTGCCAAAGCGCATCCAACGTGGAGTTTTAAAAGTTTGCAATCGAAAGGAGCATCTCGCTTGAAGAATATGCGAGATTTGAAAATTTGGGAACAACATATTAAAAATGGTGGAAATCGAAAGGATAAATACAATACAATTGATTCGTGGACATATGATCGCTTCGTAGAAGCGCGATGCTGTAACCAGCAAATCACCACAAGAAACTTGCAACAATGGGCACTTGCTGCTGCCCGTTAATTTCCAGAGTTGGAATTCAAAGCCTCCGAGTCGTGGGTCATCGACTTTAAACAAAGGCATAAGATTCGTCAGAGGAAAATTACAAGATTTGTGTCGGAAAAAGAGACAGCTACACAAGAGGAAATCCTTGCTGCGGCAGATAAGTGCCGATTCCAAACTCGAGCTCTCATTCCTCAATATGACAAGGATTTTGTTATCAACACTGATCAAACAGGTAAGTCAAGAATTCTTATTTGTCTACCTCAGATGAAATACTCTGTTTAATGGCGCGTATAATAGATTTACATTCGTATATTCTCTTTCCAGATTGTCAGTACCAATCGACGTATAACCGAACCCTGGAACATTTAGGGGTAAAAACGGTTTTCGTAAAAAGAAAGGATATGAGCAAAGTAACCAACTCATATACAGCGCAATATGCTATGAGCCTTTTCGGAAAGCTATTGCCAAAAGTTTACGTATGCTTACAAGAGAATATTGGCTCTTTTGGACCGAGGATTCAAAAAACGGTGGATGAATACGCACCAAAATACAAGAATGTTGTCATCACTTCTTCAAAATCTGGAAAACTTACAACAGCGTTGTACACAAAATTTTTAACGGATGTGATGAAGCCGTACGTACAAGAGAACAAATTTCTTCTGTTGATTGACTCGTGGGGAGGACAAACAAATCCGCAATTATACGACGAACTCTTCCAAGATGAAGAAGGATTGCCAACGTGTAGCATCAAAGTAATTCCCCCTAAATGTACTCCACTGGTGCAACCCTGCGATGTATATTTTTATCGTCAGGTTCAAAACTTTATTAAAAAAATACAAAATTGCTCTTATCTCATCGAGCAAGAAAAAGAAATAACTTTCCGAGAAGACTGCATAAAAATACATTCGATTGTTCATCATCAATTATCCACGCCAATATTCGGTAACATGTTACGTTACGCGTGGTTCGCTTCTAAACTTTGCGATGAGAGAGAATGCTTTATGAATGTCAATCAAGTATATTTTTCTATGGAGGCGTTGAAACAACGATGTGGTTGTAAAAATGCGGCGTTTATAACGTGTGCTAGATGCAGAAATAATTATTGTTTCCCCTGTTTCTACGATAAATATCATCCCGACACATGTAAATCATCGAATGTCAACGAATAAAGTTTTGAATTTTCATGTACAAAGTCTTTTCGTATGCGCTTTAATTACAATCCCTTGTTGAAAAGTCCGAAATCCCAATTTTTTACCGTTTCTATGCCTTTTGCGTATAAATAAATAAATAAAAGAAATTATTCACCTCTTTACTTAATTGGAAAATGAATAATATAAAAATTGAGAAAAAGATAGAAAAAAAGTCTCCACACGGGGAGTCGAACCCACGACCATTGAATTATTAGTCCGAGTTCTTACCGCTACGCTACTCGATGCTTATCAAGTGTATTAACATAAGTGGCTTATACGATGCGAGAGTCGCGTCAACATTTTTATTTTTTAAACGCTTGGCCATCTGGAGTTCCCACTTCGGGTACTTTCATTTCTAGCCAAGCCCTGCATGTCCTATAAATTTGAGCGAAATCGGTGATGACGAGTAGGGAATGCCCCTTGTAAACCGCTCGCGCGAGGCTGCGGAGCGAGAGGGGGTACTCCCACCACGCCGCCCGGCCGACGTCGCGCGCTCAATCGCGCGCCGTCGATCGGAATACGTTAATAACTGTGTTGGCATAATTCCTCCTAAAGGTTAGTATTTTATTGAATCCCGTAGCCGGAAGCGTAGGGAAGGCTAACGAATTTGAATTTTGTAAAAATTTTAATTACAACAATAGAAAATTGAAAAAACGTAAAAATATCCATATCTCGGGCTGTAATCAAGATATTGCAACTTTTTTTTTTGAATTGTTCGTTTTTCAAAAACGCATTAGATGGTCCAATAATTTTCCGGATATCTTTGTAACTTTGGTCAGAATTGCTATTTGTTTATAATCAAAAATCGAAAATTGTCAAAAAACAGTATTTATTTTCAGCGAAAACAATTTTTTTTTTCCATATCGCTTGTGCATGATGACACAAAGCTCCTCGTTTTTTTCTATGCTGTGGGCCTTCGTCGGGAAATTCTATTGAATGCCAAAGTTTTTTCGATGATCGCAGATTGTTGCTAAACTATATCTCGCAGATCAATAAATCTTGCACGATTCTCTTGGGGTTCGGCTCCCCTACATCATGTATGAACTTCAAACCGATATGTTGATAAACAATCGATTGCGGTTGCAAAAATGAAATTGAGAATTTTTTTTTTCATTTGCAATTAACCGCTTAATTAACAATGTTAGCTCGTTTTTGTATAGGACCTTTTTTATAGAGGACGTTATGATGAACAACTTTTAATCGAAACTTTCGATAGACGCGTTCCAAAAAAAATAACTCAAAAAAATCGATTTTTTAATTTTCAATAATTTTTTATTGCTAAAATGCAACTCGGATTTTTACGAAAACTCAGGGTTATATTCCTATAGGTCCAAACAACCTATAAAAAAATTGGCCAGAGGCTGGGTCTCTTGAATAGAACTTCGTAAAATATGGCCTAAGGTGACTGGACTAGTTTCTAATGCAACATTATTAATAGTGCCAAAAATAGATGACATTAAAAAAGTCATGAACTATGATGCATTTTTTGCAATCTCATTAGAAAAAATCAAAAATAAAAACAAACTGCTGCAATGAGGTTTTTGAAATTAATGCAGTCTTTGACCAAAGTAAAAGTTAACTCTGGCATGATATTTAATTCGAGTTTTTTAAGGGGACCGTATGGTCTAGAGCACGAAAATTTCACCTATTTTCACGATTTTTTTTTTGCCATAAAAAATTTAAAAATCGATGTTTTAACTTTTCGGGTTTATTACTACCTTTATTAAGTATACAAAAAAATTTTTTTTTAATTTTAAAAACAGTGTTTATTATCATATAATTGGCATTGAAGACGACCCTCTCGAAAAATCCGACCCGGACGGTGAAGATCGATCCGAGACTTCTACTCATCTGAAACACAAAATTCAAGAAGATTCTTAATCAGAAAGAGTGCAGTTATGGTCGGGACTAGAACAAATCGAAAAAATTAAAAATTGACAAAATGGCGCGCTTTTGAAAAAAAATTCGTAAAATCGGGTTTTTTTTTCACTAGTTTTTTAGTATAAACAATAAGAAATTATTTAAATAAAATTATGATTGTAGTTCCGACGATAGCCATACATGTTGTGAACAACATATCCAAATTTCAAGTGATTCGGTTGAATAGTTTTTTTGTTTTCACCTGCGCAGTGCCGAAAAAAGTCGTTTCGAGATAAATGAGTTTAAAGTTTGAGGTACAGATATTTTCAAAAATTGAGCAAATTTTGAATACTTACAGTTAATCCGCGATTCCGGCACCATATAGGATTCCTTCGGAACGTTCATAATTCAAGATTTCCTCACTCCTTTCATTTCTTCGAGCTGTCCGAGCCTCTTTGGAGTTGTCCGTGCTCCTACGGTTGGCGCTCGATACTCGCAGCTCGTCTCGGTTTTGCGCTAGTTGCTCCGCTTGTGGCCCGATTGTTATGCCCATGGTCTCCATTATTTTCAATAGGGATGCAAATCCTTCATTGAATATGCAAGCGGAAATGTGAGTGGCAATATCAATGATTTTTTTTCCGGCAAACAGATGTTTCGGCGCAAGGTGCCACACGCAAGCATTGAAACTTTCGTTATTGTTCTGCGTATTACTGCCAATACACCTTTCCAATAAAGTCTCTGCTGTCAATTCTTCATAAATTGGTTTTAATATCTCTTGTGCTTCATCGCACAGAGCAGGTGGGTGCTCGTAGGTGTCTAAAGTACCTGCAGCCTCACTTTGACGCCACTTGCACCACGATTCGGAACCTGGAGGACAGTACGAGTGTTGCGGATTTTCATCTGTTGAAATTTTGTGATAATATGCTGCCCATATTTCACTTCTCATCCCTTCAGTCGAATCTGAATTACGTCTAATTGCTAGACCGTAATAAGTTGACAGCTCTTGCAATAATTTATTCGTCAATTGTTGACGCTTCGGTGTTTTATTTATCGATTTCCGCTGTGTCTTTTTTCCCTCTTCTTTTTCTGTCAATTTCTTTGTTGCTTTCTTTATTTGTGCATGTTTTTTTTTCGCATCAACAGCACATTTGTACAAACGTTTTTTAACATGCAAAACACATTCTTTTTTGCAAACTAAAAAATCATCCCCGTAAGGCTTTGTGTCCAATAAGGCTTTGAACGTTTTCGTGTCGCCGTCTCCGATATAGTTCGCGTATTTTACGTTGTACAACTCTTCCGATCTCTTGAACATTTCCACGATGCCGTCTACCTCCATTTTGCCAGCACTTCCGGTATGATTTGCGTCACAGTGATCTTCATGCTCTCGATACCACGCTTCATATTCAATCGTATCCTCTTGGCCTTTCCATTGAGAGCAGGCTTGACATATACTGCATTTGACGACAACATCTAAAATTTTATTACTGTATTTCCCTATTAACGAGGCAATACCGAGAAGCGATGAGAATCCACGTTTCGCCCACGATCCATCACCAGACACAGAAAGTTCATCCGCGGGACGCCCAGCTTTTACATTCAACTCGACTTCTTCTTTCAATGCTCTTTGGAAAACGATTTTCGCGACGGCTTCAGCTGCAATTTTTATATTGTCCACGATGCCGTAATATGTACTCTTACAAATTCCTTGTCCAAGATCCATGAGACCGCAGAAATTTTTCAAGCCTTCAAATCCTACTCCAAGCATTCTCAGGGCGAGAACAAGTCGACGGTTGATTTCAAATGCCTTATCAATTAACGGCGAAGACAAAATAAAAGTTTCTTTACACTCACACTTCACAGAGAGTTTGAATCCTAGACCACGTTGTCCGTTTTTGCTAAAAGTGACCGCACCGTTACAATCTTTACACTTCAACAACTGTTGCAACGTTAAAAATATCATGCTGAATTCGATGATGCAATAATTGAAAGTAGGATTAACGTTTACTTCCAATTCCTCATTGCCTTTTAATTTTTTCGCAGACGTGCTCGTAAAATCAGTAGTATTTTCGATAGTGAATCGATTGCCCTTGAAATATCTTTTGCGACCTACAGAAGATGGTCGTCTAGAAGAGTCACGGCCTTGCTTTCTATCCATATTTTCTGATATTTTATTTCAAAATTTTCGATGTTGGTTCGTCAAAACGTAACGTTGTACTGATCAAGTCAGGGGAAAGCGAAATGACCGTTTCCCTCACAAATGTTCGACAATAGGTATATTTCGGGGAAGGGAAAAGTATATATAGGTATATAGTATGTACTATATACAGGTATATATTTTCGGAGAAGGATTGGGACAGCTGCTGCGCTCCGATTAGGTTACCGGTTAGCGCTAGACCCGTTAGGAGCGCGCGGACCGCTCTCTACCTGCGTTATGGGCTGTAGAAGCTGTAATATTGAGAATTTCCGCATGAAAATTTCACAGTATATTCTTGAGATACTATACTTTCGACATATCGAAAAAAAAAAAAATCGATTTTTTCAAATTTCTAGACCATACGGTCCCCTTAAATGAAACCCAATTGATTTTCGAATGTAGCAAACAAAATTATATATTTTTCATAAATTTATTATTATATAATTGTATCTAAAAGTAGCAGAATGGTAATGCCAGAAATATACACCGTAACCTCGATTTATCGAATCTTGATTCATGCAATATTCCCTGCTGTGCGGCCCATATCGATCGGTCTGTGCTTAGTAAGGGAAGCCCCGGTTCAATCCAGCCATTCGTGTGGTACGCAGAAACGGAAAAACGAAGTGTGTGCAACGTTCTATATTTACAAATGCAATGTGGAGTCGATCCTCTTGCTGTTCGAACAATTAAGGTTACAGTGTAATATTGAAGAAAAATGATTAAGTATTTTTAGCATTTTTAAGAAAAAAAATAAATAAATGATTGTTCAATGAGTTTAGTTAATTCAATTTATATAAAAACAAAAGGCTATTTTGGCTGGTCCAATCGGTTTGCTCTGATTTCTAGTTTAAAAAAGTGTCAACGTTTTTTACGCCGTCATTCGTTTGTTGAATAAAAAAAGTTAAGTTTATTATATTTTCATCGGTTTCATTGTTTGTAAAAAAAATACAATAATATTTCATTTCACGCTCGGAACTATTTATACAAAAATTTAAAAAAAATACTCGAATCCTCACAGGCTGAAGAATCTTTATAAAAAAAGACGTACCAAATTAACCGACGTTCTACTTGGAGTAATTTTTATATAACACTAAGTCCTCAATACGATTATGTAAATATTGTGCTTGTAGAAAAAAAAGTAAAAAATATTTCAAGTTAATTTCGGGACTTTTTCTTTATACTGAGAGTCGTTTAAATATTATCACTGTTTCCATTGCAAGGAAAAGTACAAAATTATATCTAACTACATTCGAAGCCGATGTTCTCGACAGGAAAATTAAGTAATTTGTTCGGACAAATATTTAAGAAAAAATCTTTTCCACGAAGAAGGCACATTTTGCTTTTGTTTCGCAAGAGATCAGACTACAACTCTGATATGAACATCGCGTTTATCGTTTTCCGTGTATACTTGGAGTACCGCGTTGATACTGTGCGGTATCCTTTTTTTACATTGTATACGAATGGGAAAACCTCTTCTCGTTGGTATCATACCCTCGGCTGGTAGCACATTGAGAAATTCACTGTGCGAGACTACAGTATCAAAAGGTTGGGCAACATTTGACGAGCTCATTATGATTATCGTAGCTTCGATAACTGTCGGTGGTCTCAACGTCACCATCGAAGGATTCACGCTGAAATCGTCCTCGTATATTCGCTGATCTACTGTACATTCCATCAGTGTTCTGAAAAACAAACTGACCATTATTTTTTCACTCTCCGTCGAGATACGGAATTATTAGAATTCTTCGCTATTGCGAATTCGACAGGTTTATTCACATTTTAACTTAAAAAAAATATTTTATAGTACTGTAAGAATATAAAATTAAACAAAAACAGAAATAGGAGGGAAGGAAATTATCTCAATAAATAAATAGGCTATAAGGAATGATAATAATGATTATTATCATTCCTTATCATTATCATTATCATTATCATTATCATTATTATTATTATATCATTATCATCATAATGATGAATTAAAAATGAATAAATCGGTTGGAAAACCGATTTACTCATTTACGAAAATTGGAATGTATAACTATTGTAATTTGTTTTCACACTACTCGGATTTTACACAACGTTTTTGAGCTTTCAATATTTTGCTACCTAGAACATTATTTATTCAAAATAATATTATTGTTCGAATAATAATTTATCATTATTTATAATAAAATATATAAAACGATATATTTAATTCAATTGAAATTTTGTTACTTAGGTTTTATACAGATTTTCGGAGCTTTCAGTTTCGAAATTCAGTCTTAATTCTTGTATATTTCATTTATGTTCAGAAATAACAATGAAAAATATAACTCAATGGGAACGATTGAATTTACTAAATCTTTTCGTATTTTCGAATTGTTTTGGGACAAAAATTTTCCAAAAATAGTTATGTATGTTTACATACTCGGATGGCATGAAGCTCTCATCGGTAGCTGGAAAAACGAGACTACTGTCGCTGCAGAGGGAATAAAATGTTTGGGTATCGTCGGCATTGTCGTGCAATATAGACATCGTTTCCTCAGCATTTACTTCCATGGTTAACATGACTTCCTGCTGAAGTACCCCGCGGCACAAGTCGCCAAGATTTTCCTGGAAAAGCGTCATTTTTTTCATAAAACAAGTACGAAGGAAAACATTTTTTTCGATACAAATTGAAAATACAAACTCACCACAGAATCACGTATAATACTCAAATTATTTATGGGAGTTTCTCCAGGAAAAACTTTGCAAATAGGATAAACGACGTTTCTGAACGCCTCATTTTCCTTCCCGCTCATCTGGCCGTTTTGGCTCAATTTTTTATACAATCTGTAAGGAAAGGTGTATATTTTCGTGAAATATAAATATGGCATAATTTTTTAGGAACTTTTGGTAGATTTTTTAGTGTTATTGACTAACCGGCGAATTCTTAGTCTCGTTGGTTCGTCACCATGAGTTATTGTCAAAGTTCCAACGTGAGATACATTGGCTCGCCTCAATAAAGCGAGATCTTCTTTTCTCGGACGAAATTCCAGTGTGACCCAGCGGACTTCTTTTGGTCCGAGCAATAATTCCGTGGGTTCGACGTGCCAGCTTGACACCATAGCGGGATAAACCGCTAAAAATAAGAATAAACGACAAATTCAGCTTTTTCAACCACGAAATTGTTTTTTTTCTTCTAAACTCAAGTGTAACTCACCTTTCGGAGTCAATTTTACTTTTGCATAGGAGCACAGGTCTCCGGTGTTCTGAAGCTTTATTTTTGCATCCAATGTTCCTCCTGCATTGAGGCCTCCCAGAGATAACCATAATTGACCTCCAGTGTCTTTGAACGCTTCAGTTATTTCAACTCTTCCGACACCACCGTAACCGTATAAAAATATCTGTAACGATAAATCGCGATTATAATTAGAAAAAAAGCTTGAATTAAAAAACTAATCACTCAAAAGTACCGAATATAGTGGCATCAATGTGAATCAAATAATCGAATTTGGTTAATTATTTCTCTATTGCGAGGAACTTGAGCTAAATTTTAGATGTTCATCTTTTTAACCTCTTTCTTATTTTTACCCTTGAATCCACGAAATTTTATTTTCATTACCGGAAGGCACGATAGGTTTTGAGTAAAACTTACTATCAATCAGTGATGAACTATAAAATAATTGGTATTATTTTTGATGATTCGTATTTAAGGATTTAATTATGAATAAATAATTCGCCTTGTTTGAGTAAACATTGATATTGTTCATAAATAAAATAACTCACAACTTTTGACGGCCGAGACTCCCTGCTCTCTTGTCTCTGAGATTCGTAGTGCTTGAAAACTATCCTTCCTGCTGCTGGACCTGAATTGTTTGGGTTAAATACTACGGCGAATGTTCTACTTTCCATACGCTGCAGGCTCAACACAATGTTCGGTACATAATGTTGTCTCTCTCGTAAAAACTGTAATATATAGTAAATATTGTGTTTACGGAAACGACTCAAACCATAAATTTCCATATTCATTATCACCAATTGTCATTCGATCAATTATAAAACATTGTAGCTCTTTGAAATTCTTTTCAATGTTATGTAAGTTTTTTGAGGAAGAATAGTTTTCACCTTAAAGCTCTTGTCATTGTCAACGATCGTAGCTTGAAGTTTGATTTTGTTGTTGCTCGTATTTCGTATCGTAAACTCTTTTAAATCACTTTTACCAACTTTGATGCTATTCCATACCAAAGCAGCATGAGTGGCTCGTATCGAAACAACATCACCGGCTACGGTTCCGCCGGATGCTGAACTCAAGGGGGAATATCTTCCCGATATTCCAGATCTACGAAGGAATTAACGAAATTAAATTCAAACGAAAATAAATTATTATTAATAATGCAAAAGTAAAAAAAAAACGTTCAATTTTATTGCTAAGTTGGAGGTTACTAATGCCTTAACGTTTAGTGTTTTCATAAATTTGTAAATTCACGATTCTACGATATTTTCCAAAAATCATCTTTCACACGTACCTATTTGAGGCAGAGCTGTGAGGTGATGTTGGTAAACTCAAAGTTGCACGCTGCTGCGGTGTATCGCAACGAAAATTTTCGGACAATTTGTCTGTTGAGAGAGGCGTCGTTTTTATTGTAGTCGAAAAACCGACGAGAGAGATTTCTTTGATAGGAAGATTTTGCTCTTTATCGTGTATGCTCAGCAATAATTTCGCTGTGTAATTGGATGGTTCATTCTCTGTGAATAAAATTAATAAATAATTTTATTACGATTAGTTTTAACCCTTACATATTACAATCCGTCTGGAAAACCCGTAGGCAACTTCGTTTTTCTCAATCTCTAAAGTTCGCTGTATTATATGTTGAAAAGCGTGTAAAAAAGGGGAGGATCGATGATAATTATATGTTAATTTTTCAGGATCTAAAAAAAATGTCAAAAGAGAAGAATTGCTCTGGAAGATATCAGCAAAAGAAAACTTTGGGTCATACTGACCCATGTGGGGTAGAGTCGAGAAGTTGATATAGTTCAACTTTTGCATTCAAAAGGGTAAAGACGACAATTAGAGTCGCATTTTCCCTTTTAGAAAAGTGTTTTCTACTTCAAAATCGGTTTTTTCAAAATCCATTAAAAATTTAAAAAAAATAATCTAAAAAAAAAACCTTTCGTTTCGTCAAAACGGTATAATGGAGATTAATAAAACTTTGTAAATTATTTTTGTCCATGCGAATTTTAGATGTTGGAAAAGATTAAAATCGATTCTATAATTTGTTAAGCATTTTATCTGCTGTTTTATCAGTCAAGATCGTCACTTTTCATGAGCGTACTTCTGACATAAGTGAAAATAAAAAATGTAATAGCACAACCGTTTAGTATATTGAATAAAAATTTCTATCAACAAATCAGGAACAACTTGCACAAATTGTGGAAAAGAACACCCGTCCGAATTTTTCTCGAACTCGTACGTTTTTAAGGGCAGGTTCCAATACATTTTTAAAATGTTTACTTTTTCGATCACTGTTGGTAATTCCGTTGTATCGAACAATAACTTTGAACTGTTTTGAAGGTTTGAGTACCAGACAAATGGAATCATTATCACGATGTCCCTCACTATCCGGATGACCTTCAGGATACTCCAATTGAAACCTGTGTTCGTTATTCTGTAAATAAATGAACAAAAACCAAATTATTTCGTGCTAAATTGGCTACATCAAAAGCCACCGAATTTCTAATCGTACATTTACGATCGACAGCTCAAGTGGGACATCGATGCTATTTTTATTCTCCACTATAATCGATTGCGTTTTACTCGAACGATCCACTGTTGTTTCAAATTCCAGCTCGTCCTTTTCCGTCTGCGGAGTTACCACAATTCTCGGGTCTTCTGGAACGAACCACATCGTGTGTTGCATGTGCCACGTAGAACGCGTTGGCATTTCGGACATTTCGGCATTTATCGTTGCACGTATCGGCTTACTTTGTTTTAGAACTTTAACGCCAATCTACAATTTTTTTTTAATCATTTCGTTAAAATTAAGGAACTATGGGGCAAAAATGTAGGATCTGAGAATTCAATTCAGTTCAATCGTTTTACGATCATATTGTTTATTAATAAAAATACAGGACATCTCACGACCAATGGTACAAAATGTGAACTTACGTTCAGGACCCAAATTCAACTCGATAAATGTAGTAATGTTTTTTGATCAAACTCCCTCTTCATGAACTATCAATCATCCAAGGTGGAAAATTCGCGTTTTTTTATCCTTCATATTGCTGAAATGGTTGGAAATAGAGCAAAAAACCATGAAACCAATCTTGTAGAGCATGAAATTTCCTCATCAGAAAGGAGCCCGATACAAAAACATTCTAGACTTTTCGACTCGGATTTTGTTCCTGAACTTTATTTCAGGACTTCGGTTCGAAGTTTACATTTTATGTCACTGATCGTGGGACACCCTGACTATAAGAAATCTTAGAAAAAAAACTGATCTAGTTCTCGGATGGTACCTTGATTATTTTGCTCGAATCAGGTATGAGCATCGACTTCGGTGTAACTTCAAATTCAATATCGTTTCTATCACCTTGAATATGAGTTAAGCTCAACGAGCATATTATCCATCGATGACTTTTGTTCACTAATTCAATATCCACCTCCCTTCGTACACCAACTATACAGTGTTGTAGCTCTTCAGTATTTTTTCCGATTTCGACGTTTTCTACAATTTGCATAACAGACAATTAACAACAATGAGACGATTCTGTATAAAGAAATAATTTATTAAAATTAATGCCGCTAGATAAAGAATTGAGCGCGTTCTTTCAAATGTATAAGAAATTTTTTCGGCAAATACTGCTTTATGAAAAAGGGAAGGACACCTGCAAATCGGATTCATGCGCAGGAAATTTTGTACCAATCATAAATAAGATTACAACAAATTTATGAGTAGCGCATAAATTCTCCTGATTTCAAGGCTTTTCTCATAATATCTGCATGTTTCTCTATGCTCGAAAATATTTGCATATTTTTCCATCATCTGCGTTCGAAAATAAATAGGCAAAGCAGAACAAACCGTTTGGAGAATTATGTTCGTTCGAATTGTTGGTCGTAACACTCGCTTCCAATGCGGAACGGTGAGCCGAAGTGTCTTCCTTTTTTATCATCGATTGGGTAATGGTATGCGGTAAATCGATGCTTCGGCGTTTTTTGACATCCGTTTGAGATTCTTTAGATTTCGAGGACGTATCGATTTTCGCACTATTCTGACATTGTTCTTCCTTTATCGCTGGGAAATTTCTGACATCTGCAACGAAAAAGTTGATCATTTGTTTTCAAGATACGATTAATAAAATTAGAGATTTTGATGACGTACCGGATTTTTCCAGACGTGAGCTCGTTATTTTAGAATTGGAAAAATCTTTCGTTGGTAACTTTTCGCCCAACATTTCAGTCATAGTATTTTCGGTCTCGTAATTCAACGTATCTCCAAATTCTCCAATTGCAACGGAACTTCGAGTCGGGTGATGATACTTCGATGCAAAAGACTGACTGATATTTCTACTGTCCAGTGATAACTTCGCACTGCGACCGTGAAAAATCTCGTCTTTATCAATCTTCGTACTCTCTATCGATGGACAAACTGGTAATGAATTTCGGGAATTAGGTAGCGGCAATGTGTACGTGTCACTCGTAAGATTATGAGCTTGAATCGCTTCACACTTTTTCTTCTGTTTTTTTGCCATGAGCAATTGATCGACCAAACGTCGAGGTGTTCCACTATCGATGTCTTTCAGTGCCTGTGCGATTGTACTTAGACTCATAATCGTATGTTCTTTCGTATTTTCAGTAAAACTTCTCAGCATTTTGTCGCTTTTTTCATCACTCGTTGAATCTGGATATTTCAATGTTGATTCAAATTGAGAGACATGAAAAAATATTTTTTTCAGTGATACAAACATGGAGAAATTAATTATTTCATATTTCCAGAATGATCAAAAAATTAACTTTTTTCATCGCTCATTGTTCATTGAACGTTCACGATAAAAGAAAAAAATTTCATTAAAAAATTCGAAACAATTCGAATACGAAAATGATAAATGTGACCGTGGTTGTGCGGCTTACACCGCGCGGAGTGTGCAAGCAACGTGATTTTTATCTCGAAACTACAGATTCGAAGAGTTTTTAATATTTTTCGATGGCTTTTTTTTGGAAATTTGAAATCATTGGCTCTATAGTCTGTCGGGCTATTTTTTGATATTTGGTTTAGAAATTATTTCGTATACAATTAGAGACAAATTTTTTGTAAAAAACGCATACCTCATTTCAAAAGGGCCACAATTGCTTTATTTTTAATTACAAAATTCGACTTGACGAACTAGTATAACGATAATCTCTTATGTCACAAGAATATTTCCGATTTTTCCAAATCCATGGATGCCTAAATGATTCATCATGCCAACTACGCGGATGTTTTTTTTTTTGCTGATGATGTAAACATCGATTATCGTTTTGTATTGGCTATTAAAAAAATCTGAAATCATTTTTTTCTAAAGCCTGAAGGATCAATTGATAATATTGGATCGATATTTTTTTTTTAATGTATTTCTTTTCAACAAACTTAAACAAATATTTTCGTTTTTTTAGGCCCTGGGCACATAAAACTCCCCTTAATGCTGTAAGAGCTAATTATATTATCGATGAATTTACGTTCATCCGCGTATAAACCAAGTAAAATTACCTTCTGTCATTGTTGTAAGATCCACCAAAGGTATATTTTTTCCAATTCTTGTGGGGCTTTGAATATTCATACCGAAACTTGGTCTTTCACAAGGATCTTCAACATCGGTTAATTGACCTATGTTGCCGCATTTTCTCTTGAAAAATTCGCCAACCGATACTTTACGTCCAACGCAAGAGCTGCTAAAATCAAATTAATTAGTTTACCCAAAAGTTTTGGTAAATAATAGAATTTTGTCTTGCTATTCTTACTCGACTGTCAAATCCATATCTCCGATTATGCCGGAAAAACAGGATAACGAAAGATGTTCTTTTTCAGTGCTGGCCGCTACCGGAAGCGCGTACAAGGCATTTTGCTGGAAGGATAGTTCGTCAGCAAGAAATTGATTCGACATTAACGAACCGGATTGAAAATCTTCACTTTCAAATTGTGCCATTAGCTGAGCAGCTGCGGAACCGAAGCTTATTCCGCTGCTACTTTCTATCGATGTTTGGGCATCTTTGCTTTCGATATTCTTACTCATTGCTGATGAACGTGCTGTTATTTCACTCGGCTCAAAATTCATCTAAAATTGTATCATTAATATCAGTCTTTATTAAATTACGACTAGAAATTCATGGCAATCATTTATTTTTTTTTCCTTTATTATTTCTTTGCTTATGAACCTAGAGAGATCAAAAAATCGATTTTTCAAAAATATTTCTGTTTGATATACATTTTTGATTGAGTTATAAAAATTTTCCAAGAATCGATTAAATCCTGCAAGTATACAATTATTTTATCTCACTTTGAAAGGAGCGTAAGAGGCTTTACCAGTTACGTGAAAGCGAGAGAGATAGCTGCAAAGCAGATTCACATTTCTTCGGAGGTGCATCATATTTCAAGAAAAAGAAAAGTTACACCATATTCTCTCATGAAAGGAGAACATAGCGTAATAAAAATGATTGAGAATGACCCTATTTTTGGTATCTTTAGATGTATGTAAACCCTTAATATCATGATTACTCCGAAATTTCTAGTAATTACAGTTTGTAGAAATTTTAATCATTTTAATAATTTTTTCTCTACATTACTTTTTGTTGTTGTTTTTATTGTTTTTTATATTGAAATTACAAGAAACAAATAGTGTTAAAAATCCTGAATACTCAATTTGAGCAAATATCAAATGCTGTAAATTTTAAATATTACTTTGGTGTTTAATCCTCCGTCACACGCACCAAAATACTGTAAATTTTATAATCAACTTTAGGAGCTTCTATCACGCCGTGAGTTAAATCATTACAAGCGCATACGTTCTGTGAAATACCATAGAAATTCATGAAAATTCCAGAAATGTATCATTTACCATTTTTTGGTTATTGATAAAAAAAGAAAAAAAAACGGCGTTTTGCTCGTGACGGGTGTAACGGAGGGGTTGGCTTTCACACAATATGTGCTAAAATAAAAAAATCAAAAATTCAAATCCTCACACTTGTAGTACTGATTTTATCTCCAGATGTTCGAAGAATACTTTGCTCTTTTGGTGCAGCGGGTGTGAGATTCAAAGACTGTCCTGAGTCCAAAAGTGTCGAGGGAGTTTGATCTCCCGACAAATTGGGGGAATTTGCATTGTTTTCCTTGTTTCCATCTGCAAACAATAGACTCAATAAAAACTATTTCAAAACTTTTACAGGATTTAAAAAAATTAATCAATTCTTTGACTCGCCTGATATGGGATTGGATAAATGAAATTCACTGCATCTCTGCAGCAATTTCCTCGCTAACTCTCTTTCATCCGAGACATTACCAAAATTTGAATGATTCTTGTCTGTGCCGCTTTCGTTGCTGAAAACTATCGAATATCAAGGTGAATCAAGGTCCATTGTGAAGTGTAATTTTTCAAAAGGGCTTTCATTGATCCCCTTGAAAATATCCTATAACAAAGTATTTAGCCCAAATTATCCGCTGACATTGAAGATGTTGTGGATCTACTTTTAGAATAGTAAGAAATTGATAATAATTTCTGAGGTTGTTATTGGAGTATTTCTAAAGTGCTGATAAAATTTTTATTCACATTCACTAAGCGATCGCTGGTTTATGACGATGTTAATTTTGGCAAATTTCACCAGTTTACTAGAGTGTTGGGAAAAAATTAATATTTTTTTTCGGTACAAAAGATGTTAGATTTGATGGAGAAATTCCTCTAAAGTTTGCATCCTTTAAAGAAATTTTCAAGGGCATTATGGATTATGAAGGAGAAAATAAAACTCTGTAGCGTAAGAACGGATTGCAGGATTTTTAAGGTAGTTGTCTCGCTACAGTCGTATTGAAAACTTAAGTCTGGTTACTGTATGAAAGCTTGGATATAACTTATGAAATATCTCAATAATGTTAGTGTTTTATGTTATGAAAACGAAAAAATTTATAAAGTAATGAGAAAAATGTGTAATATAAAGTTTGAAGTTTCAAAAATAGCAAAATTCCTCACGTCTTCTAAGTTTACTTTCACTTCCACTAGTTTTCTTTGACAAACTTTGTTGAGAAATTTCTGAGAAAAATCTGTAGAAATGTGTCAAAGTCGTTGTAAGAAATGCGATATTTTCTTTTGCTCCGCATAAGAAACGCAGCTGAAACTGTGGAATCTTTGAGAGGAAATATCAAAGATTCAATAGGCAAGTAATCACATAGTAGTATCTTGAATATGTTCTCTAAGTTTAAACAAATTTTATAGATAAATGCTTTGGCGAGACAATTATTTTAACGCAGTATCTAGTCGTCCGGATACCGAAAAAATTTTCCATTACATTTGAAAAAACTTTGAATATTCCTCACTATAGTTGAAGGAAACTAAGTATTCCCCGCTGTAGTTATAAATTTTCATTCGTTTTTCATCCATCAAAATCCATTGAGAATCGTTTTCCCGGACGAATTATATGCGATTATTCGTCCAGATATAAATGAAAACTATCATAAATTGTATATCCGAATGGATTACGTACAAATTACGTACGAGGGAGTTTCAATATACCATTATACTGTAGAAAAGTTAATTAGAAAAGTTAAATAAAACAATTATAATCGCATTCTCGACAAATATCTGGACGAATACCAGTCTTGTATTCGTCCGGTATCCGGACGGCTAGACACAGCCTTATTTTAAAGGGGCAAAATAGTATCCAGTTCAAAACTTACATGATGGAAGATTCTCCAAAATGCCCAACGACTCATCCGTTGCATTGTTAGACCTATCAAATCCCCCGGGCGGAGAATTGTATAAACGTCTGTATTTTTCACTAGTAAAACTGTGCGCAAGATCTCGAGATCCATACCTAAAACAAAAAAACAATGAATCTTCAACAGGTAGGATCGACGTAGTTGGATCGAGATCTTCAGAGCGATAATCGTACTATTATTTTTTTTGCTTATTCTATTACATTTTTATTTTTGGAAATTTATTTTCATTTTGTTTTTATAAAACTCACGTTCGTCTTTCCACAGTCGACGTTGCTTGAGGTCGTGGTGTACCCAATATTGTTATGTTGGTTAAATCAGCTCCGGTTTTGGAGGCTATTCTTCCAAGTTTTTGTGTCTCCTCGTCGACTTCCATTTTTTTCTCCTCCTGCACTAAATCGTTTGCGACTTTTTTATCACTGCAATGTGTATTTCTGCCGTAAAAAAAAAAAAAATCGCCCGACGTGGTTTATTCTCTCATGTCGATGTGTGACTGACAGTTGATTGATTTTACTGTTCAAATTTGAAAAAGCTCAAGCACACAGCACACACATCTCACTACCGCCGGAGAATTAATGAAATTCATATAGAAACGAAACAACGCGAAGACTTTTGTCATCTTCGTTTAGCAAATATGCCAGTAAAGCAGATTGCTGTTTTATTCAGCTCATGTTCACATTTACGAATCACCGATTGTCGGTAAGGACGAACAGTAACCAACAGCAAATATGTGAAAATAAAACGACACTGACGGTCAAATTTTTACCGATATGCTTTTCCTCTCTTTCCTTCTTCGAATTCGAATTCGAAGAAATTCGAGGAATTTTGAAATTCTTCGATGAAAATTTTAGCCGAATGTTGATAAAATTCATTTGTAGCTTCAGTCGAACCAAATGTTTTTTCCATCGTTTTATTGGATGCCCAATTGATGCATAATTGTTTTGTTATCAGGAACGTGGTAATTCAAAAATTCGTTGACTGATTGTTTTGCTGAAAAGTCGGAAAAGCGAATTTATTTAGTCGCAGTTGAGATGAATTTTATTTTCGTCAATACGGTTGTGTTTTAATCGATGCAAGAAAAAGCCATGAATATTGTTATTGAATATAATTCCTTCCGATTAATTGAGAGACATTGAAATTTCTCCTGAAACGTTTTATTTTGTCGACAGCTATCGAATAAAACTTCGATGTCCCTGGACAGATACTCTCGTAATTTACAATTTTATACGAAACAATTTGTAAGTGTAGATTGAAAAAAAAATAATAATTGGATTAATTGAATCAATCATCAGTCATTCTTTTGCGAACGTTCTTCATTCCGAATTTTCGTTTTTTAAAAGTCGTCGGTATTTGTTCATCGTCACTATCACCGGTCGATAATTGAGTGACGACTTTTTCCGTGAAAATTCTTTTCGAAGCTGCTGGATCTGCGTTGTGCAATGATGGAACTACCAATGGGGCTTTTTTCTTTGGTAATTGAAGATCCACGGGTTTCCGGTCTCTGAAAATTACGATTAATTTAAGAGTTTTTCAATAAACTTTTAAAAAACTTACAAATAATTTAATTACACATTTTTTCGCTCGATCTATAATTTCTAAATGTTTTGATTTTTTCACAAACGAGAACAAAGATTAATAAAGGTAGAAAAGAAAAGAAAATTCTTTATTTACATGACTTGAACAGTTTGCCAAGGTCCGTAAGGTTCCGGTTTTTCAGGAACGCTGTAATCTCTTCTAAAAGGAATTTTCTCCTCATTTTCCGAGTTCACGTCATTCTCCATCATTTTTTCAGGAATTTCTTCTTTGATCTCTTTTTTCACTTCTCCATGGTCGTCTTTTCTTCTTGCCTCATTTCTTCGTTTTCTTATCTCTCTGAGTTGTTCGCGCTCAGCGTTTGCTCGTCGCTCTTCCAAGAGTTGGGTTTTTTCCTCAATGCTTTCTTTATCAATTTGCTCTAAAAATTCCTGCGATATCGCCTGTTCTTTGGCATCGTTCTCTTGTTCAGTTATTGACATGAAACCCTCAGCTGGCACTTCCCAAACAGATTCTGCAAGTTGGTAACGTAATTTTATTTTTTTACCTTCGTACGAACTTGGACAAAAAATTACAAATGAAGGGAAAAAGGAGGAAGAAAAGGGCAAAATGGAGGAGAAATAGAAGGAAATTGAAGAAACAAAAAAGTTGCGACAATAAGCAGCAATGATCGAACTGATACTCCGTTGTGAATCCTGATATTCTCTACTATGAAAAGGTCTCACGAGCTTTGAACCTTTATCGATGATGTGTTCTCATGCTCAAGTGTATCTATTCAGAAAAGAGAGACATAGATGTCGAACAAAAGAAAAGAGGAAACGAAGAAAAAGGGGGGAAAAAAGCATAAAATCGAGCATTTCCCACATGATACAAACGTTGAAAAACAAAAACGATATTCTCACATTTATTTGTACGACGGTATTTTAAATTGATGTTAACAAAATTGTTTCGATTTCCATCGAAGTACGATTTTCTTCGCGAATTGAAGAATACATAAAATATTCGTTTTTTCAATTATTCAATGTTGAGCTTACGATAATAATAAAATATTGAATTTGATGTACTATCATTTATTTGATGAATTGATGTAGTAAAACACTTTGAAAATATTTTATAGAAACATTTATTTGTACTGTCGTCATTTGAATCTTTTGAATTTGAAAACTCTAAACTCGACAGAAAAATCGCCTTTAAAGGGGAAAAATTGACAAAGAAGAATATGGAAGAAAAAAAAAGGAAATACTAAGAAAATTGGTGGAAAAAAATTCTTTTACCGTTTGTTTCTATGTGCCAGTAATATGTGAATCCTTCGGGAGTACGAGCTTCGTACCACAATTTTTGCAAGTGTGCTATGTTGGCAGTTTGGTCCTCTTGTGGCTTTTTTCCTTTTCGCTTTTCGCGCGACGCTTTATTACTCTTCCCCTGAGTCTTATTTTCGCTACTGCTACTCGTTGTTGGAACACCTTGAGACGCCAATTTCGCCTGTTGATGATTTCGTTTCGCCTGGGCGTACGGATCAGAGTTATCCACATCCGAGGGATGCTGCAACAATAAATCATTTTTTAATTCTTCTTTTTTACAACATTTTTTTACTTGAAATAAACATTCGATACTGAGGTCGAGAAAATTGGATCAGATGACGAATATTTATATATTTATTAGAAATAATCTGCTGTTTAGTTGCCCAATCGTGGGCCCTTACAATCTGTGATCAAATTTTTTCGAGTAAAATTTAAAACTTGTTACTTTTGAGAAAAATATTAATAAAATATCGTGTAACTAATCTAGAAGAATCGAGCTTCGAAAGTAACAATATCAAATAATGGGACGTGAATTTTATTTGATTTTCAAAAGTTTCGCCGAACAAAATCTCGATTATTTTCATATGAAATTTCGAAAAAAAAGCTTTTTCCACAAAAACCCTTGAGTTTCTCTAAAAATCTTTTCTTAAATCTAAAATTTTTTAAAATTTAAATTTAGAAATCTTTCTTACTTTTATAATTTTTTTAGTCGCGATGTATTGATTGACACATGAAAAGTGAATAAATAAGTGAATAATTCAATAAAAATAAATAAGTACTTAGAATAACACTCACATTACGATAACTTCGATTTTTATTGAACCTCGGTACGGTATCCGGTGAAGCTGAGGGCATTTGATTGGGATTTTCAGGCGTCTGTGAAAAAGAAAAATGTAACAAGTAGAAAATAATTGGGATTTAGGTCAGGCAATATTAGTATATGTGAATTAAAATGAATTTTTGGACATTAATATCACCTCCGTTTTTTCGGAATTGTTCAATTTGTCACGTATAATTTTTTCCGCGGTGAGATCGACGTTATTGCTTTCGACGTCTTTGAGATAGGCAGCCATCGCAGCCTGAAAAGGGAAGGATAAGGTAAGATAAAAAAAGATCGCGAGGAAAAAAGAAAGGTAAAAAAAGATTGATGGTATTCGGCTGGACTAATTACGTTTTCCATCTTTTTGAGATCATCCTCAAATTTACGAGTTTGCTTGGCCTGTTTAGCGCTGTTCTTGTGAATCTCTTTGAGCCTTTTCCCGACATTCTCCTTGTGTTTCTTGCCACCCTCGTGAAACTCGATGCTTGGCTTGTTGTCGGCAATCCAACACTTGCAAAAGTCACAAAACTTTCGACCCTGGGACTTCCAGTAGTCCGCCCTAAAGAAACGAAAAAACAGATGAGTAAATAAAATAAATCCTACTGAAAAAAAGGATAAAAGAAGTACACGACGATATAAAGTGCTCGGCAGGATTTGATGTTTTGATAGCGCGATCCCTCGGATCTTCATGACAGTTGTAAAAAAGAATAAAAATAAATAAATACAAATAAAAATAATAAAAGTTTGTGTTCGTGTAGATTTTGCACGAGACAACCTGAGAGAAAGAAAAAGAGATCTCTCTCTCTCTCTCTCTCTCTCTCTCTCTCTCTCTCTCTTTCGTTCGCTTTTCACGGACCCCATCTTCTCGTCTTTTTCTCCTCGCGCGTCTATTCTTATACTTTATGACAGGGTTTTACGCGAATGCACCCATATTGCTCGAAACTCGTAAACTTACTATCTCGTGTACACGATTGTGACAGAGATACCGAGATATGACGAAACGCGAGACGAGATTGAAGCTAAGTTCGACTGAGAATATTCGTTTTTCCAAATCGAATTATCGCAATAAATTCTCGTTACAATTAAGGCTGGTTGGGTCGTAGATCATGTGCTTGAATCTCAAAGATGTATCGAAAATGCAACCGCGTAGCAAACGATGATTGAAACTTTTTTGAATTTCTCTTCGCGAAGTAAATCCATAAACCAAAAAAGATCATTCTCCTCTACATGAGCTTAGAGTCTTGACTTCAGATTTTCTTTTCAATACGCTCAGAAAAAAGTTCTATTTAGATCTACTACATAGAATCGTTTATTCGATTTTTTTAAATTTGAATCGACAAAATTTATATTCGTTTCAGCTAGAGAGCTGTATTTAAATCAAATAGAGAATGCTATTTAGGTCCGTTTATTGAAGTACCCACATTAAAGCTTCTTGCTCCGGCCACCACGTGGCGCAGAGCGTCGAAGCATTTCTCACATACGGATTATGCTCTAGATGAGCATAAATTGCCGGAACCAAAGTAGTATTATTATTCTGACTAACTCTGTGTCTATGAAGATGAACGTGAATTTTTGTACCTACCCAGGGTCACAGACCCATGAAAATATTATTAAATAATATCATAATCTAAAATGGTATAATTAATATTATAAATAATGATATAAATATTATTTTTATTTCAACTTCATATTCGTTCAATTTTTAAGATAAAAATAGGTCCGATTTTAATACATTAATTTTTAACAATTTTTTTAAATTTTTTAATCCGATTTTAATAATTAATTTTTCATTAATCAAGAATATAAAAATATTGTGATGAAAAAAAATAACTCTTTAAAGTTAAATAGACCTCTATTTGGCCGTGATACAAGGAAAGCAATTTATTTGATTTAACTAGATCCTAGTTGAATCGACTAGATGTTTTTTCTGGGTGTACACTTGGCAACGACACTCTGCCGCGTCTCTTGATGTAAACAACTCGAAAAAAAATTAGAACCCAATTTTCAGGCGTAAAAACGTGTTTTCTTCACTATAAATGTGTTGTATAGAATTATTTGCGGTTTTGTTCGTTGCTAAGCTTTCATTGCTGATAGAAATTTTCATTGTCTATTAACGATCGACCTAAAACTTGGTAATCAGCGATTTATAGGCTCGCCCATAACAGATCGTCGAAACCGTAGAAAAAAAAAATACAACTTAAATTCTAATTTTATTGCAATCTCGAGGGGTTTCACATAGAATTAGTTGATAATGAATTGTTTATTATTATCTAAATTGTGACTGAGACTATTTAATTGCTTAAGAGACTTATTAACTCATGGAGAGTATTTGATAGTCAGATTTTCATGTCTTTCTTTATCTCTCGTTACATTTAACTCGAGCAAATAATATATGATACTTCGTGCACTTGCGAGTTCCGTTTAACTTGCAGATGCTGGGCGTGTCTCTCTCGTAATTCACCCGAGCAAAATTTGCATAACTGTATCTGTATCGTATAATTTAATCGACGCTACAAAGAGCACCAAACCTATCTCGTAACAATATGCTATTTACTATAGATTACAACAAAACTCTTGTGCACTTAAATATATATAAATATATGAATATAAAAAATACAAAGTATATATATATAATTGATATTTAAGCTCGTGCATTGTAAACAAATACAACGCTGCTACTGTCATTAGAATGCACTGCGGGGACTGGTACGTTCGATATGACCTGATTTTTTATTTTTATTTTTAACTAACGAGTGAGCTTTGAAATGACAAGTTATCGAACTGTGTATCAGATGACTATTGTCATAAAAGCCATAAAATGCCAGTAAATATCTTCGAAATAGTGACCCACAAAAATTGACCAAGGAAATTATGCTGGGGAGGATTCAATATTATAGTATTGGGAATTTGACATATAATAGTCGAAAAAAGGGGGTGCATGAAAAGTCGGTAACAGGAAAATTGATCCAATGAAAATTCGCCCCCGGAAAATTCGTCTCCGGAAAATTCGCCCGCGGAAAATTCACCCACGGAAAATTCGCCCGATGGAAAATTCGCTTGCGGAAAATTCACCTACGGAAAACTTGCTTTTGTTGATATAATGTTTCATATTAATAATAATAATAAATAAGCCAGTGATACATGCTCCGGCATGTGTAGGGAAAAGATATATACCACAAATTATAATTCTAAAATATATTTCATTTTCTTATCTTGAATGCTTTTACTCTCGAGTGTATACTTTTTTTCCTAATGCACTCTGTATCGCATTGGAAATGCGAGAGCCAAATGGAATTGTGGAAAACACGACTGATGTAGGCGCCACCCTACTATTTCCACATGTCCAACTATTGAAACAACAACCCAAAGATGACCCGAACCCACCCTACTATTTCCACATGTCCAACTATTCAAACAACAACCCAAAGATGACCTGAACCCACCCTACTATTTTCATATGCCCAACTATTCAAACAACAACCCAAAGATGACCTGAACCCACCCTACTATTTCCACATGTCCAACTATCCAAACAACAACCCAAAGATGACCCGAACCCACCCTACTATTTCTACATGTCCAACTATTCAAACAACAACCCAAAGAGGACCCGAACCCACCCTACTATTTCCACATGCCCAACTATTCAAACAACAACACAAAGATGACCCGAATCCACCCTACTATTTCCACATGTCCAACTATTCAAACAACAACCCAAAGATGACCCGAACCCACCCTACTATTTCCACATGTGCTACAAACCCACCCTACTATTTCTACACGTCCAACGATTCCACGCACACATCCCGACATGCTACAAATTCAAGATAAGAAAATAAAATAAATTTTAGATTTACAATTTGTGGTATATATCTTTGGTGATCCGTGGATGAATTTTCCACGGGCGAATTTTCCGGGACGAATTTTCCTTGGATCAATTTTCCTAGATTCGAAAAGTCACGCGGTAGAAGTGAAACTTATATGCGATGTATAAAAGGATATGCTTAAGAGGGTATAAGAGTAAGATATTATTACTACGATTGAAAAACAAAGTTCATTTTGTGTTAAATGAAAATAATATTTTATTTTATTCTCCTTCTGTGTTTTTGTATTAAAAAAAAAGATACAATAGGTTTGTGATACAAAAACCCTTGAATCGCTGGAAGTATTTTGAAAAAACGGCATCAATTGTTGTTCCTGATCTTGTCGTGACTTCTTCGGGATTGCTGGTAAGTTCTATTCTGAGTTTTTCTTTCAGAAAATTAACTAACGGTTGTGCCTTTGGTGTACGAAAAAAAATATTGAATTCTCGATAAATATTCAGTATCGCGGCACCATCTATAATGAGGCCAATTATTTTTTTATGCTTCGTTATGACTTGAAAACACCATAACTTGTCATGTTATGTTGGCTCATGACCTTTCTGAGCCGATTTTTATTAAAAGTTTTTTTTTTTAATAATTTTACAAATTCTCAAAACTTCATGAATATATTTTTTGGTACTCACTGAGCGTCAAAACAGGAATGTGCGAGCACACGGTGATGAAAACAAAATAAAGCAAAGTACCCAAACGACCTCAATGTCCCGTACAACACGAAATAAAACAAAACAAAGCAAGCAAAATACATTAATGTATGGACGAAATCGAAAGATTTCAAATATTCGAATATAATTTCCAAAGTCATGAAAAAATAACGAAATTTTTAAGTGAATACGAAATCATAAAAAAATGCTGTGAAATGTACCAAATGTATTCAATACATTTTGTATATTTTTTATGATTTAATGTTTTCATAAAAATTTCGTTGCTCTTTCATGACGATGAAATATAAATGAAAAAAAAAGATGTTAAGCTTTTTTTTCATAATGAAGTTTTTTCATGAAGTTTATTTCATATTTTTTCATGTTTTTTCATGAAATTATGATGATGAAATGTATTCATGAAGTTTATGATCACGAAATAAAAAAGAAAAAGGTACTAAAGAATCATTGCTTTATTCCAAAACCCCACTTTTTTTTTTAAGGTCAACAAAGGTCATGTGCCATCATAATAGAGAGTAAGTTATGATGTTTTGAAATCATAATACACCTTTAAAAAAATTTACTAGCTGATTATAAGTGGTGCCGCGATGCTAAATATTTACCAAATTTCCTACCAAGAATCATAAGAATTTCGTCTAAATTCTCATCTAAGAGCGCAGCACCGTCAATTGTGTATGGCAGCAACGTTCGGTGGAGGAACCGTATGATCTCATGGACGGTGTTATTTAGACAAATGTATACTCTGTTACTAACAATACTTGCTGATTGAGTGAAAGTCGACGAAATTCTTTTTGAAGGCTGCCCATCGACGTTGCAGCTTTTCGACTGTGGTAGAATTTCTGATGGTCATTATCGGCTTTCACCCGCGATACAGCAACGTACAATAGTCGCTGCGAATATGTTTTGTGATATTCATAAACAACCTCATTGTACGTTCCTTCTTGCGATTTATAGATCGTCATAGCACAGGCAGAAATAAGTGGAAAATTATTCTATTTCGTGACTTTAGTTTTCTTATTGTTTAAAAAAACTGTTGATGACCTCCGTTCTATTGGCACTGCAGCCTGACAAATATTATTTTGCCGCATATAAGCAGCAGCTTTTACTCGAATTTTCTTTCCAATTTCTTGTTCTGAATCCGAGAATTGCAACCATAGATGAGTAACTTCGCCACATTATTTTTTTCAGTGTGCATTAATTTTACGACTGCGCCGCTAGCCAATCCATCAGAAACATCCTTATTGGTTGTTCTGAGGTAGTATTTACCCAAAACGAAAGTAATCCCATAAGGCAATCCACCAGTATCAATAACATACATTTCGTGGAGTTTCTGATAAACAAACTCTTGCTGTTCTGCATTGTGGCAGCCAACGTAAATATATTTAGCCATTGAAATCACTTTGCTCTGTTCCGAACCGAAAACTGATTCATTGTAATCGAATACTGAATGGTTTTTAAGAAAAAGACGAATTCCATTCGTGTACAACCGGGGTTAGCTTCTTCTTTAGTAAAGAATTTCTCTTCAAATATTTCAAATATTCAAATATTAAATACTAAAAATATATATACATTTTTGTTCAGTGCAATTTTTTTAATAATTTCCATAATTAATTTGGATATTTTAATATCATATTTCATTATACAATTATAATAATTATGACGAGTAATGAAAATGAAAGTCGAAAAGGATATATAACAATTGAATATTTATTATTGCAACAATTAATAACGTATTAATAACGAAATTAATAACGTAGTAATAATGTATTAATAACAAAAAAGTAATGATATTAATAATAATAATTGTGTAAGCAACAAAGATAAAATTGATGTCTGTTTATGTAGCTTTGAAAATCGCAACAGTTACGCAGACAGAATAACAACATTATATACTGAACAGTATGTTCGCTTTCACAAGTGATTGGCTAAGACGATGGCGTGTCGGCCTCGTAAGCATGCGGTTCTAGATCAAATCTCGGTAAGAAATTTTTTTTTTTGTTTTAGTAAAAATAGTGGGCTCTTAGCTACGCTTGTAGCCCAGACTGTTGAAAATGGAATTTCGTGACGCATTTTTCGTTACATACCCAAACGGATTTACCCTCGTTATAGAAGTTTAACTATCAATAATGTCATTTTTTCTTCAATTCGCCTTGTTTTTTATGTTTTTATTTTTCCTAGAGTTTCCATTTTTCTAAATGTATGACGTTTTGCACTTCTCTAAGTAGATCACTCGTGCATGATCATACATCATAGATAAAGCTTCAAAGCTCATGAGAACGATTTCATAGCTCGAAATATCAAGCTTCGAAATGGAGTATCAATTCGGTCATTGGAGCGTATTGTTACGTATCTCGTATTCCGAATGTTGCATACGATTGGAGCGGTGGGAGAATCAAATTGTATCGTGTACCCGATGTAGACTGATTACGTTTCTCTATCATACTCCATAATGTATGCACCAATATATATAATTTGTATAACCAATATATATATATATATTGGTATAAGACCACCAAGATTTCCATGATGGCAAGACGGAGACGACAATATTACATAACACGAGTTTCTCTTAGGTCTGATGCATTCAGAGATGCAGTCTCGATTTTCAATGTCTAATTCTCTCATCTTCAGCTACTGTGAGAAGAAAAGAGATGAGGCAGAAAGGCTTTCCTTGATCGTTGAATAGTTCAATGAACGAAATGTGTCTTGAAGTTTTTAAGTTAGTAATTAAATCAGAGAAAGTATTATACCGAATGAAAAACTATTTCGATACAAGACATTTTATTTTTTATCTAAAACGTCGTGGATGTATTTTTTACAAAAATATATTATTTTTTTCGTCAATTCGTTCATCGTTTGCATTAATTATTCGTACGACTATTTGAATAGTTTTAGAGCGATTTTAAAAGTATTTTCAACTATCGTGTTTGAAATTAGCCCAAGCAATTTTGTGGTGAATTTAAGAAACGAAATACGATTTTTCTGGCTTAAAGACGTTTCAAAACAAAAAACGCAAATTATGCCATACAGCCAAAACAATGAAATCGATCGTGGTATTTCGACAAATATGAGCTACGCTCATCCGACTGGGAATAATTTTATATAACTGACCTGTCAGTCGCAGGATATGTACAGTCTCACTGGCCATTCTTGAATATTGAAATTCCACGAAATTTGCATAGTGTATGGAGCGAGAAGGATAGAGAATACATTAATAATGTTGGTTCCGTAATAAAAAAAACATTTCTATATACAGCAATGTTCTGCATCGATAAATTTACTGAACTTGAATACGTTATATAATTCGTTTATATAATTTATTATAGAATCGCAAATACGAGATGTACAAATATGTTTAATGCTCCGTACCATTTGTATTGTGATAAAAATATTATAATTGAAAGAGATTCGGATCAACATTTTTGAAACTTAACTAATTTCGTATAATAATTAGTTCATGAGACATCAACTAGCAACAAATCGCAAGAAAAATGGATTGTACAGAAAAAAATATTATTTTTGGTATCCACATATTTTCATACAACGATTTTATGAACATTGTTTTCATCAATTAAATAAAAATTCGAATATATAACTACATTATTGTATAAAAAAGATCGTAAATTTGTATTAAAAAAATGGTTCACTAATAATTCATCGTTATGTTACGAAAGGTATTTTTTTCCCCTTAAAATACAAAACGTGAACACAGGATAAATGAACCTGATTCAATATGTTCAAATTAATGCTTGTTTGAAATGATTTAAATTACGATTTCAACATCGTAATTACGGTATACAAAACGAAGCTCTTTTGTAAATGTATAATAATCGAGTCTTGAGTATGTGTGCTCATTTCTGTTGCACTCAGTGTCTCTTTTCATGAGTAAACGCCGTTGCGCACATGACTTTAACGCAAGTTTCGCGTAGACACACAGCTGACTTCTCATGCTATTAATTCTGTGTAACATATATATCACGAGAACGAGAACCCTTTCGATCGAAAGCACCCTTTGATCTTGGAGCCTCGGTGAAATTTCACCGAGTCAAAAGGTCGCTAAGT